>OX352293.1:11295308-11742808 GCA_947086415.1 Pammene aurita | reverse complement strand
ATTAGTCACGTTGCGTGTATTCTGTACTTCTTGAGCAAACGCGTGTTTCATCTAGAGGCTTGCTTAGGTAGGATCATATATTTTTACTACCCACCTCACTAACGTTAATTATTGTTGAGCATGTTGTTTGTATATTATTAGTTAATACGTGGACAAAACGCGAAAGATAAATATCAATTCAGCGTAGGTACTCGAGAAAACTCAACGGATTTTACCGTTTTTTTCTAATCGTTTTTCGTGACTAAAATGTTGTTTTTTATAACTAATGATTAATGAATTAGGCACGCTTTAATGTGGACAGAATGAGATTTAAAAATCATTGAAGTTCCTTTCAAACTTACTTTTATTACACACCTTGGGTTTTCGAGTACAACCAAATCAGCAAATCTACAGAATTCTGATAATCAGCAAAAGTATGCATAAGTATTGCCATACTTATAGCGTATATTAAGTATAGCGGTAAATTTCACTGACCACTGCATTTTGAAATACGCTTCATTCGGTAGGGGCAAGTAAATTGGCTTAGTTAAAAGCAGTTTGGCCTAGAAAGCTGGTTGGAGCTGAACCATTTCGCGGGCTTGAGATTTAGGACGGTGAATATTAATTTTTTGTACAAAATTTGGACTAGATAGAACTAAGTACAAAATGAGGCCTGTAACGTTATAATTAAGTACTTTGTTGTTATATCGATTATCGAACGAGCGGAGCGTAAGCGAAGCAAGTTCTTACAAACAACTTCTGGCTAGTGGGACTTCTCGGCATTTCGATGGCTTTTTGATTTTGAGAGTATGTTCAGAAAAAATCATCATTAGGGTCTTGCTATATTGGTCATCTCGTTTGCAAGGAAATCGCGAGTTCTGAGTTCGAGGCGGACTACTAGTTTAGTATATTATTATTTCGTTTTAATTAGCATTTAAGCTATGGTTGGCAAAGGACATAAGAAATACATATATTAAGATAATTTTCAACAAATACTTCATTTTTATTTATTAGGTACAATTAAATGATCTTAAAATAAAAATAATAAACACTATAAACTTAAACTACAAGTAGAAAATATCTCCTAGATCGCTGCCAATGGGTAATGTGCCCAGAAGGCTGGCCGCATTGCCACGTTGTATGGCAATGCTTATTCGCTGAGCGAAACACTGGCCAGTCCTCTGGTCACCTGTTGTTTCAATCAGGCGCGACGCTAGGTTTTTATAAATAAAAATAAATAAAAATTATTTATTTCAGATTTTAAAAATCCATAATGTGTGTTAAACTTATACCTACAAAACTTAACCTAAACACGACGCTTAAACCTATGTTACTAAATACGGAAAATACAAATACAAAATACAAATACAAATACAGATATATTATTTTACCCTCCCCGTCACAATACCCTGCGCGCGCCCGGACCCCATGGCCCCAGCGTCTCGACCCCAAACGCCTCAAATATGTAGCCACTGCCAAGGGCAGCATACTTGCGGCGTTTGAGGTCTTCGGCTCTGGATGCTGCAGATCCAGCACTACTACTAGTGCCTGGAAGATGGGACGGCGCCAGGGTGTCTACACGATGTAGCATCCCAGACTAGGGGCCGCCCCATCCTCCAAGGCACCAATGTCATTCCGTCGGGCCTCTTGCCATCGTCTCTCGCAAGGCTAGGCTCTAAGACGGCTGGTATTTTGACGCTGACAAGGCCCTCCGGATGACATCAATAATGCTGGCATGGCGAGGAATGCGCCCGGCGCTTCTGCAGCAGGACAGCCCATGATGACCAAGGTTGTCTACCATGGTACCGCATTGGCAGCGATGTGGAGCATTAGTTGGTGTCCCTATCCGCAAACTGGTCGCCAAACGGAAGGGTGTTATGTCCAGGAGAGTGCCTATGGAAGGTGATGGTAGGGTTTGTAACCACAAACCCGACTCCCACTCCGCAGTCGCAAGGAGACGAGCTCAATCTGACGAACTAGTTGACGTATCAAGAAGATTGTTCCGCACTAGTCGACAGAGCGGCTCGTCCCATTGCCTCTGCGAGCAGGGATTGGCAGGCAGATCTGTGTTGGGGCAGGCTAATCTAATGCCCAGACATTTTTGGCCTCGGTACAGTGTGCAGCCTCCAGGACGCCGAGAGGAGGCGTTAGTATACTTCCGATCAGGTTCCCCGCGCTGTATACCGATGACAAAAATGCAGGCAACGAAACACTAGAAATTTTCCGTATGCCCAGGCCTTATAGGCAGGCTAACCTGGGTCCAGGATCTATCGTCGAAATGTATGTTAAGAGTCAATTCCAAAGTTTTTTTCAATAAACTGTCAAGTTTTAAAAGCAGGTTAGGGTGTTTCCAGAGGTGGCTACCTTGAAGAACATGGGTAATTGCGGGCCGAATTATAGTGCCACACACTTAAGTTGAACCATAGTGAAAAGAGATTTTAGCTTGTATCTGGCCTTATAGACTGGAAATAGACGTCATTTTATATGAAAACCACCCGTGTCAGTATATTTGACAAATAATTGTCTTAGCTGTCAGATCTGTGATATTGAATATGGATGGGTTATACTCTAACAAAATGAGCAGAAAAAATACTTCCAGAGTTATTTCATAACCTAGCAACGATTCTGTTATGTTTATCTATTTTGACAATCATTACATTTTGTCACTCTCATTGTTAGAAAATTACAGTTTGTCTCTTTCTCACGCGGGTGACGGGAGCTCATTAGCACGTCCGCATCGCTCGCTTGCCGGTACGCGACTAGAGACAATTGTTTGAATTCACTCTTTTTAAGTGCTTCACTTTTGGAGCGTGCATAACCCATCTGTCATTATTATAGATCATAGGGTGCAGGTCAATAGTTTTATAGATATTTTGATGAGAGAATCTGAATAATCATTATAATCAAATAATGTTAATTTTAAGTGGTGACATGTTATTTGATTATTATTAATGTATATTTTTACTAAAAATGAACGTAAATAATAAGTATATGTCTATAATTTGACAATAACCCTATGGTTTTTCTTTAAAAGTGCGTGATTTCGAAGCAAAGAAGGTAAATCTGTTTGTTTACATTATTTTACTTTTCTATTGACACTGACATTACGAGTATATGACAATGGCGCCATCTCAACGTATTGAGTTTTCGTTCTCCTCCTGTCAAATATCAAACTCTCAGATTCATCTCCCATTGAACACATAAACAAAAAGATTTCTCCAAAAAGAGCAGTGTTGTACAGGTTTACAACCAATCCGGCAATATTGCGTTTCCACTTTCACCAATTCGTGGCCATTTACGAACAAAGTTTTCCGCCGTTTGCACGCAATTTCTTTGTTGGGATTCCGCGTCCCAAATATTATTAGAGTTGACAAAGTTGTCCTGTTAAAAACGAAATTAAATTTCGTTTGTTTAAGAGTTTTTTTATTAATTTAAAAACAATTAGGTAAATTCATTTTGATATACTCGTACATATGTATGTTGTTATTATTTCGTTACTTGCGTAAAATAAGTATATCCTTTAAATTGAAATGTGTCATCGTAGAAGGTGACTGGCCTGCAATAATATCTTCAACAACGAAAGACTGTAAAAATATTTGACACAATATTATTTGTAGGGCCAAAAGAGCGTTTTATATATTTTTGGCGGGGAACATACAAATATCCATAAATCCAGAATTTTAATAAGCCCGATATGTCGAAGTTCCGACTTTTCACGAAATCACGAAAGTAGAAAATCACGACTGCAATATTTCTGACTATTAGAATCTCCGATTATTTGGTACTTGATCCTAAAAATTCCTATGATCAATTTTCCGAAAAAGAGAATTCCGAATTTTAAATTCCGAAAAACCGATAGGGTTTTTAGCGATTTGGTAATACGAATTTCGGTTTTTTTGTATATTCGGAATAATGAAATGCATGATTGCGTCATTTGTCGACATCTTAAGGGGTCACTGCCCTTACCAAAGTAGGTTTGTTAGTTACCTTGGGTCCCTCGGAGCTTCGCGGGGCTTCGTCGACATCTTGGCGGGTCCTTGCTATAGGCACCAAATAAGCTGACAAAGATGTCACTACCCTTACCGATATACGTTTCTGATTTAATCTTGCATAATACTACATTGTTTCAAATTATATTTGTGCCTATTTTGATATAGGTGCATATAAACTGTTCGACCCCGCATTAGTAAAAGTAGTAAAAATCTATTTTTTTACGCGTAACTATTTCATCGCTTCTTAACATTCGGACGGACTTATCGTTATTTGGAATTTAAAAAAACAGTATTAAAAAAAATTCGGAATTATGGTAAATCGGAATTAATGACAATTCTCAACTGCGGGTTAATGACAATTCGGTATTCGTTGTTTCAAAATTCGGAAATATTACTTTCGGTGTTTTATTGCATCGGAATTTTTAGATTCAGTAGGTATTATATGGTTAGGAATTTAAAAAAGCAGGTTTTTTAATATTCGGAAATTTAAATATTCGTAATTTTAACGATCAGAATTTGAATGGGTCGGGCATAGAATATCGGGATTTTAAAAATCGGTAAAATAAAATTCGGGATTATATAGCGTACCTATTTTTGCGGCCTTCGTCGAGGATGATACTACTGCAGGTGATTGTACAAGATCAAGAATAGCGTGGGATGTAGTGAACACTGAAGTGTATTGCCACGATATTACGTCGGGCAAGATTCAATCGCTCGAGTTTCGAGAGCACGATATTGGATACCTTTGCTCGCGTGTTGTGACTGTTTACTCGGAACGAGTTCATTTCATGATCAGAATATAATACCTACTATTAAGTTTTCTCTTTTTCTTCTGCAACTAAATAATGATTTTGATTACACTATTAGGTCATCATTATCATACTTTTAATAGCCTGTCTCTTGTCGGTGAAGTAATCATTATTCTGTTATCTTCTCTGCGAATGCTTTTTAGCTCTTGTTTACTGTTAAGTACACCAGTATACATGTAACTGAAATGTAACAAAATTTTGCTGGTGTAGTAAATTTGTTGTTTTACTGCTCCCATCTGTTGATTGACCCATGAGTTGAAAGGCCGGGCACCTTTTAAGGTAGAATTAATAATTCAGTGGAGTGATTTGACAGCTCTCGGCATACAAAGCGGTTGTCAAATGTATGTAAAGTTCTGTCAAATCACTCCACTGAATTATTAATTCTACCTTAGACGGTAATGAAATTAAATTAAATGAAAATGAAATGATAAAAACAAATTAAATCGTTCTGTCTGGGTATTGTACGTATGAAATATCGTTTGGTATTTACTATTTTCACTTCAGTAAAGAATAATCTTAAGAAAAACTGGACCTATCTCAAACTTAACACGATGTAATTTCCCCTGTAGGACTTCAAAAGTCAGATTGACAGTTGCTTTCCTAAAAAAAGTGTCCTCGCGAATGCTTGGGCTTATGTAGGTTGTCAAAGTCGGTCCCTCACCTCCTCAAACATGCTACCTTAGATAAGGAGGATCCGTCCTGACTTGCTGTCGTAATAAAATAAAGTGACCGCCAAAATTATGTATACATTTTTGAATCTTATTACAAAGAAGTAAGGTGCAAAAGTGTAAACCTATTTTGGGCATTGACTGTACCTGAGGAATGTAGAAACTACTTAAAGTGCAAATAGCGCATAATGGGTCTCATCTGGCACCGGCAGATTGTTCGTGGGGATGTATTGAGAGTTACTATGTTCCCTTTGCTAACGCTAGCAACGATTAGTCGGTTTTGTAAGAACTACAGTACTGTAGTGTAACGAGACAGAGACTAATTACCAAATATGCATAATTAAGGAGCTACTAGTTAGTACTCGTAGTCCTTGTAAAAAGTATAATATTTGAAATTCAACTGTAGGACTTGACTTGACTCTTTTTGACTCCAAATCTCAACCTGGGTCTATTATACTTGGTGAATAAGTGTTAAAGGAAAAACCTTTGGTTGGTAATGGCTCATCTAGAAAATATTTATATAAAATTATTTTAATAAATATTTTAAGTTGTTATTTTAAAGTGGAAATACTACTATGTAAATTATAAACTGAAATAGATGTTATATAAATAGGAAAGAATGAGTGACTAAGGAAATTTTATGGGAGACGCCATAATCCGAGTAGCCTAGGGTTTAAGCGGTAATCAATCACAATGCTGCGATTTCCGCATGCAACGACGATGCGCCAGCAAGAAAGAGCTCTGCATGTGTATAGCACTGTATCTTTCACCAGAGCGGGACGCGGCGTCAGTGTGAGATCCGCGTTAGGGCGTCTGCCGCGAATGCAGAAGACGCGTCCGATTCCAACCCTGGGCATGTCACTTTTTCATTGTTATGTCACATCTATTTTAGTTTACAACTTACAGATTATAATAGTTACCGACTGTATTTTGTTTTAGAATCATACGCAAGTATTCAAGCAATGTTTTACCTACGACATAACGCAGACGGAAAGTACCTAGGTATATGCATTAAGGATGAGACTCTTTGTTTCTCTTTAAGGAATTTCTTCCAGTTAAACGTATAACTCTTCATAGTTTATCACAAGCTTTACAAACTAAAGTAGCGACAAACTTTGCTTTCAGTTTCTCTTTAGATCATTTATTAACCGTAGGAAGTTAAAGACATCGCAAGTTTCACTAAGAGTGCGCTTTTGTTAAGCTACATGCGGGCCAAACTTTAACGGCCGTTAATTTAACTTGGAACTTAAATAATGTCGACGCTTAACGAGAACATGACAAGGTATGCTCCGGGGCCATAGACATACCGCGTGTATCTTTGATATAACCGCAAATGGAGACCAGACGCATGTCTTGAAGCCATAAATCGATATCGCCATAAACATTTAGTTAACTGTTAACTAACACAGAGTAGGTAATATTACCAGTGATCGTACATTTTCCAGCATTTTTGGTGCAGTGCTAAGGATATTATTATTTTGAGGCTATTAAATGTTTGAACCAAGAATCAAATAAAATCAAAGCCATTTAGAACTAAGTAATAATGTAGAGATGGTTGGTAATTAAATAACAATTTAATAAAAAAACGTCTTTGCACCAATTTTGCTGAAAAATGTACGATCACTGAATATTACATTTTGAAATCTCTTCGAGCAGCAATGTATTGCGTATTACCAGAATTTGACATATCACAAGTTTCAAAGGAAAAATAATCATAGCGATACATTGCGTGCTTAAATATTTTGCAAGGAAAATTTGAATAAAACATATTAAAATATATTTTAGGGTCTATACTAACTACCCTTAGCGTATGCGGTTATATCAATAATACACACTGTTGGTATGTATACACGGTGCTCGTGAGCATTGCAAAAGGTTTTAACCACGAATTCCTGAGGTCATAAGGAGTAATAAATGTTATATGAATTTAGGGCAAAAAACGGAACCCTTATGGATTCGTCATGTCTGTCTGTCTGTCCGTCCGTATGTCACAGCCATTTTATTCGGAAAATATTTTTAATAGATGTAACTAAATTTCAAAAAAAATTTTTTAACCAAATATCAACATGTGACACATTAATCGATACGTCTTTAAAAATAACATTGTTTCTTTGACCATTTTGTGATTAAGTGAATATTTTCCGAAATAATCGCTTCGAAAGTCAGAAAAATTGTGTCCCTCCCCCCCTGTAACTTTTGAACCGTAAGTCCAAAAAATATGAAAAAAATTGAGGCGATGTGTCTTATCATATACTTTGTACGAAAATTATTTTGAACATTATCGGTTCAGCCATTTTTGAGTTATCTCCAAAAAACTTCTTCCATAGGCATCACCCAAGTAGCACACAAGAGTTAAAATAAGCGCTAAAAGAGCGGTATAAGGGCTGTTTGTAACGGCTAAGCCTGCACAAGCAAGCTCCATATTAGCGATATAGAAGTTCTATATCGCCAAAAAGGGCCCAGTTTATACAGGCATAAGCGTCATATATCGCTAGAGTCGCTTTAATACGAGCTTAAACGATACAACAGAGAAATGGCTAAGAGATATAATGGCGCGTGAAGAGCGGTAGTAAGAGCTAAAGGAGTTATAGTGGCGCGTGAAGAGCGATCGTAAGAGCTTAATAATAAGAGTTATAAGACACCTCTATGCCCCTCTTATAGAGGTTTAAGCGGTACTGTCACTCTAATATGCAACTTAAAGGATTTTCTATCTCCTATTGATTTGAAATTAGTGATATAAACATCGTAAATTGCATATAATAAAATGTAAAAACATTCTGCTAAGTGTGCGTTGTCATAAGTTGTGATGTGCATGGCGCACATCACAACATGGTGGTTAAAAAATAATTATATTATACATATAGCGGTCCTAAAGTATGTTTTTTTACTTGATTACTTGAATTATTTGTGCGAACATCAGTTTACTGTCAAAGTATACCGTAATCTAGTTATATTTTTCACGCGCCCCTCGAAATCGTAAAATCTGCATTGTAAAAATATATTGAAGTGTATTGTAAAATTAAAGGTAATCTTGAAATGGTTCACACATGTCAGACAGAGCCTTGTGATAAGTTTATAAATCCATTATATGCAAATCCAAAGTGTGTATGTTGGAAATTATAGTGTATTGTATAAAAAAAGTTATATATTAAATCTACATGAATACAAATTTCATCAAAATAGCAATGGCGACTTGTTAAAACAGCTTTAAGCATCTACTATCGCTACTATAACTGTGTTAGCGGTAGTAATCGCTATTTTAGAGCCTAAGGATCTACTATAGCGATAGTAACTGCTTTAAGCATCTACTATAGCGATAGTAATCGCTATTTGAGAGGCTAAGGATCTACTATAGCTATAGTTATCGCTATTGTAGAGCCTCAGGATTTACGAAGAGGTTAAAAACTCCTTTACTCATATAAGAGAGAAAAATGCAGGCTATAGTACTAAATAGGCGTCATTATTCCCAGATATACCACTTTAAGAGATAGTAAGGAGTTATAATACTCTACTACAGTGAAAGTGGTGAAAAAGATTTCAATATCTCTATTGTACCGCTTTAACCTACGTATTAACACTCTAGTAACTCTTTAAGTGGTATAACGCAGGCTTATAAATCTGTTGTAACGCTTTATATTTTATAGAGTTATATGGGATCCTTATACCTCTCTTATGTAGCTGATGCAGGTACAAAAGCGCTGTAATACTCTCTTATACCGTCAAAGCCGTTACTTTGACTATTGTATCGCGATTATACCCCTTAGCCTTTTTGAAGTTATTTATATCCCTTATATACAGCTTAAGGAGTATACAAACTCTATTAAACCGCTGTTGTACAACCTTTAAGCGGTATAATGTCTGCTTATACCGCTAGTGTGCTACTTGGGCATATACGACCTTTTGGTATTAGTTTGGTTCTTATTACATTGAAGGTACGGAACCCTCCTATGCGTGGTCCGACACGCACTTGGCCGGTTTTTTTTAAATGCTTTTGAACATAAATATTATTGGTAAAACTGTCGATTAAAATAAATAATTACATTCTTTTTCGTAAAAAATAGTTTACGTAAAGTATTCCTTGGCACTTTGATATCTGTCAACAAGAATGTCTAGACTAGACCCCATAATGGGTGAAATCGACATAAAAAAAGGGTTTTGCACTGAGTCACAATAAAAAATAGGGAACAATGTTACTCTGCGTCCGTAGGAAAGACCGTAGACAACCCTACACGTGATCCCTGGGTGGTGCTAAAAGAGTAACAAACTTGGCAGCTGCACTGTCCCATCTGGACCTCGCCGCACTCACTGGATTTTCTTAATCATCTGATTTCCCACTACTAGTTCCCCAAAGAATTGCCTATCTATATCCAGTGACATGTAGCCATACGATAAATAAATAAATAAATATTATAAGGACAATCTTACACAAATCGACCTAGGCCCACAGTAAGGCTTCAGACTCAATAAGGCTTGTGTCATGGGTACTAGACGACGATATATATAATATATAGATATAGATAAATACTTAAATACATAGAAAACATTCATAACTCAGGAACATATATCAGTGATAAACACACAAATAAATGCCCTGACCAGGATTCGAACCCGGGACCTCCTGCTTCGTAGGCAGGGTCACTACCGACTGGGCTAGGAGGCCGTTAAATAAATACAATAAAAAAAAATATTTATTTAATTAGTAGTAACTCTGAAACTAGGCGAATTCCAGAAAAGTTTATACGACATTTTAGTCTCCAATTATGATGAGGAATACGCTGGCAAAATTATTTGGGTTCCTCATGAGCACCGTGTATATGAAGATCTTGGTTAACCGCACCCCCTCGTTCGTGGTGCATTATTTTTTGTTCATAAATACTCTACCTGTATGAAAAATGTTATGCAAATTCATTCAGCCATTTATGCTACAAATCTTCAAACACCTAGAAATCCAAATATAATAAAACTCATTACTTCACAACAGTAACTATATTTCGTGATCACAATAATCAGAATACAGGATGATAGGCACACACTTTTTCCATAAACTCTCCAAACACCCTTACTCCATCGCTGCGCATAACTGAATGCCCGTTATTCGTCATGCCAGTCTAGTTTTTTCATTCCCACCGAATACCCTCCATTTTCCAGTATTCACTACGCTGACTTTACTTTTACATTTATGATTATACATATTTAGAAAGATAATTTGAATTATTTCATATTCTAAAATCTTTTTTAAAATAGTTGTCAATTTTAATGAATATTACACAAACGTTTAAAAATCTGATCATACAAGCGATTGCATTTATTCTTATTAACAGGATAATTCAGTCGATTTTCTCTTTTCGATTCAAAATAGTAGTAGAGGAGTAAGCCATAGTCAATTACTTGACATATAATGTAGTAATTGAATACGGAATTTCATTTGTACAAGAGCCAAGCTATCTCCTAACGTATGGAAGGAATTACTCGTATTAAAATTTATAACTATAGATGGATAAGCCATGCTTTAAGTTTGGGGCACAGTTTACCGACAGAGTAAGTTCTGGAGCAGTTAATATGGATGTAGAGGGAGCCCCGATAAATTCCGTGTAGTCTGCACTTACAACTAATTCGGGAGGATTTAAACTTGATGGAATTTGAGAGAGACGAATAAGAAGGAAAAAGTGATGAGATTATACAACGTACCGTAAAATTTTTTAGGGATTGAGTAGGGATTGCGTGGAGATTTGGGTTATGAATACGTATGTACATTTTCTTAGTCGCAATACGGTACAAATTATGCCCTTAAACGGATCACCAGTATTTTTGTTATATCCGACATATACAGTCGCAGGGAAATGATTAAAACAGAGATTTGAACAAATCTCTAAGGGATATGATCAAATTACGCAGGATGTTAAAATGGAGACTCCATTTCATCATTTCCCTAGAAAAATTCAGTAATTTCACCAAATCACTGACTCTGTTTAGTGGGAAGACAAAATCGGGCAAAAAACGCGACACGCTTTCTCATTTCACTAGATTTGTTTAGGAATTTGAAAAAATCCCTAACCGCTACAGTAAGTTGATGAAACGAACTCAAAAAGTCGACTAGTTTTATCATTTCGCTAAACAAGTTTAGTGAAATGATAAAGTCTCAACTGGAAGATGGTATATAGTGATTTGATTAAATCTCTGAACTGGTTTAAAGTTAAAATTTTAAATCACTGGTTTAGTGAAATGACGAAAGGAAGTACCGAATACAATATTTTACTTTACAGTTAAGCGATTTTATCAAATCTCTGACTAGATAAAGCGAAACAGATATTAAATCAGAGATTTTAACAAATCTCTAAGGGATATGATCAAATCACGCAGGATGTTAAGATGGAGAATCCATATCATTTCCCTAGAAAAATTTAGTCATTTCACCAAATCACTGACTCTGTTTAGTAGAAAGACATAATTGGAAGGTGCGTTACTTGTGAAAATCCAGTGCATGCTCACGGTCACTATAAGATGTTGTTAGATTAGCTAATTACGTAATAACTTAAGACAGAAGGTCCCTTAAGTAGGGACTGAATAAATCAACCGACTTGGTATTAGATGGATCTCACAACTTTTTACGGTAGAAGAACTGAGTTGCGAGACTTGTTTTTTTTTTACAAGTTTTGTTTTTGATGGCATAAACAACTTTGATACCTACTTTTGACATTTTATGTAACAAGTCTTTATGTATCTTCAAGTCATATCTTCAATCTTTCTTTAGTAACATATACTAAAATTTTGCTGCATTTTCCCTCTCAGATCTAATATTTCGTTTTCTTTTTGACTAAATTGGCATTTAACAACTAAGCCTTAACCTTCCTCTACAACAGTACTTCCACATGTTGCATGCACTGGATGTTCACAAATACTGCACCGGCCGATTTTGTATTTCCACTGAACAGAGTTAGTGTTTTGGTGAAATGACTGAATTTTTCTAGGGAAACGATGATATGGATTTTCCATTTTAACATCCTGCGTGATTTGATCATATCCCTTAGAGATTTGTTAAAATCTCTGATTTAATATCTGTTTCACTTTATCTAGTCAGAGATTTGATAAAATCGCTTAACTGTAAAGTAAAATATTGTATTCGGTACTTCCTTTCGTTTTTTCACTAAACCAGTTCAGAGATTTAATCAAATCACCATACCATCTTCCAGTTGAGACTTTATCATTTCACTAAACTTGTTTAGCGAAATGATAAAACTAGTCGACTTTTTGAGTTCGTTTCATCAACTTACTGTAGCGGTTAGGGATTTTGTCAAATTCCTAAACAAATCTAGTGAAATGAAAAAACGTGTCGCGTTTTTTGCCCGATTTTGTCTTCCCACTAAACAGAGTCAGTGATTTGGTGAAATTACTGAATTTTTCTAGGGAAATGATGAAATGGAGTCTCCATTATAACATTCTGCGTAATTTGATCATATCCCTTAGAGATTTGTTCAAATCTCTGTTTTAATCATTTCCCTGCGACATATATACCATTCAGTTTACATATGTAAAAATAAAATGTTATCCAGGTTTGAATTTCAGTTTTCTCCCTACTTACCCCATTTTACGTTACCCAAAAAAAATTACCAAGCATTGTTGAGGCCAAAAGAAGGTAATTATCTAAAAAGTATCATCTAAATTAAAAGAAAATCATTTAAAAAGTAGATTTAAAAGAAATGAGAGAAAATGGTTTTAGGCGCAGTTTTTCGGTTTAAAACCGGTTTTCATTTTTAACTGGTTTTTACATTCCCTAGACTTGTGTACCAATATGTATACCTAATTACACTTGCTTCAAACTTTGCGTAAAATAAATACTTATGTAATTACTAGCCTTTTCCCGCGGCTTCGCCCGCGTACCATAAGTACTCAAAAAGGGTACGATACCCATGTTGATTTTCAGACTTTGTGACCACATTTGCCCCTTTTAGGGGTTGAATTTTCAAAAAACCTGAAATACGTGTTTACTCATTTATCGTTAGGAATACTCCTGTGAAGTTTCGAATAAAATAGTCTAACAAATCTTGATTCGCCATACAAACTTTGGACCCCCATTTTACCCCCTTAGGGGGTTAATTTTGAAAAATCCTTTCTTAGTGCATCCCTAGTCCTTATAAGGAACCTACGTGCCAAATTTGGAATCTCTAGAACCAGCGGTTTGGGCTGTGGGTTGATATGTCAGTCAGTCAGTCAGTCAATCAGTCAGTCAGTCAGTCAGTCAGTCAGTCAGTCAGTCAGTCAATCAGTCAGTCAGTCAGTCAGTCAGTCAGTCAGTTTCTTCTTTTATATATTTAGATTTGTTTAAAATAAGGTACCAAAGCTGAGGTCTCAGATTTCGTTGGGATCCAACAATTCTGGTTGGACACGATATGTGGAAAATTAATAAACCACTATTCTGCATGTGTGCGGAAACTTTCTAAGCATTTGTGGACCCATATAAAAGAGCACTTTCTGAGAATACGCTTTGTAAAAATGTTTTTTTGAATTGCAGAGTATTTTTTACGCTATCATAACAAAAGTGCCTTGTATTTGTTGAGTGTTGTGCAAGTTGAAAAACACAGACGAGTATAAAAGTGTTTCTGAAATTCAAATAGAAATCGAACAAACGCAACAACGGCGCTGTTTGTAGCTTTACCACAGCGAAACTTCCTCGTAAATCTGGTCGCTTCTAATCCGCGACTACCCTTTGTGCCCAGTGCAGCTGCGTCTGATTGCAAGATTTAAACGTGGCATAAATAAAAGTATTTTACAATATTATTTTTACTTTGGCCCTATGGCCCTTTGACCGCCAAAGACGTCAAATCCTCTTGCCCTCAGCGCCTTCGTAATATTACGTAAAAAATATAACCGAGTGCACTCGCGCATATGCTCTGGCGTCAGTGGTACGATTTTTCTGTCCGATGCTTGGCGGTTCAAGGTTTAAATACAAGTCCCTTTAGATATAGCCTGGCTGCTAATTTATTTTTAACCCAGTTTCAAAACGAGTAGATTTTTACACGTTATTTACTATTTACCTTATTTTTTTTAATATGGCGGGTTTACCTGAAAATGCAAAAACCAAAGATTAATAATGTATTATTCAACGATACACAGTACTAGACAAAAATATTAAACTTACAGGTAGAGTTTGTAACGTATATTTCCTACCGTACTGAAACGATCGTTAACGATATATAAGATAGACGTGTATAAATATCGCCATAAGTTTACAACACAAAAATATCCAGAAATAACTAGTGTACCAGGACTCACCGGTTTCTTCCAGTTTGTTATAATAAACTATTTGTATGCAATGCCCTTCCAGGGTTCATAGCCAATCCTCATTATTATGATCTTAAATATGTACCTAGGTACATATGAAAGCAATAAAGGACTGTTTGCTAACTGATTAGCAATTTGGTTTCTAAGAACCCATGAGCTGTATTAAGATTCAAAAATCTTGACTTTTATGGTTTCGACCCAATCGCTCATTAGTACACGCGTGATGCCCAGTGAGTATTATTATTTATTACGCACTAGGGGTAGGCGAGATGCACTTTGAATCGTGTCAAAAATATAACAAAACTTGTTCAACTTTTTAAGTTAGAATCAGCCTACATGCCGGACCTGCTGGAAAAAGAAAATCGCGCCGACCCTTTGTGAGTTCAGCGCAGATGTTTCTGATTGCGAGATTTCAATGCAGTGTAAAACAAGACGAGTTTGCAATTTTATTTCCAATCCTTACCAAGGACACCTTTATACCCTGTGCTCTTGTTACAGGAATAGTATTCAGCTAACCCATAGATACTTAGGTATTATAGGTTCATATAGTATGTAGTTTATAACTAAGTAGGTAGTACCTGCTCGTGAAATAGATTGGATATTTATTCTTTAGTTAATACGGTAGGAAAATCATAGCAGAGGAAAGAAAAAATATTTACAACCATTAATTTCGATCGCTGGTGATTTGAAATTGTTAGCGTTTTATACTTTAAGAAAATGCTTGTAAATGTTTAAAAAACTTCTAGAAAAATTATAAGTCAGTTGGCCAAAATGATTTTTTTTACCATCAATATCATCAGAAACATTTGAGAGAATCATAAGTATTGGAATATGAGCATGAATTCCTTAAATTCCGAGACAAACGTTTACTCGTACCTTCTGTAAAGTTTACTGATCAAACAAGTGTCAATTGAGCAGTCGACACGACATGTTTTTATGTCAAAATTAACTTACCCAAACGAGTCGGGTAGTACGATATCAACAAAATGTTCCTTATTAAATTCCTTTTATTAATCTTTTCCAAAATCTATTAACTTTCGTTATTAACTCAATATTTTACCTTAATGGTTTTACGTCATTTTACTTTTTATTTCCACATTACTGAACTTTGCGAATACTTTGAGGAAAATTGGCACAACTTAGCAGTATTTTTTACCGAAAACCTCCTGCTAATGTATTCCAAGGGCTTCCTTTGTGACTTAAACGATTAGAAGACACTTTTTGCACATCAGACCTAACCTTAAATAATGATTGCGACGGAACCCCGCCCTATCTTAGTTAAAAACTTCAAGGTAAACTCGCCCAAATTTCCTAAAACATACGAAACAAAATCGTATGAACGTTAAAGTATCTTAATTCCGGGATATGCTTACGCTGAGACAAATTTTAATTTTCCAGTTTCAAAAACTGAACTCGATTTAAGAGAAAGTGCGAAGGAAATGGTGGCACGTTCTTTTGGCTATAATAATTAGGACTTTAGGATAAAACTAAGTTTTGGAATATCAATTTAATGACTGTGATCAACTAAGATAAATCGCCTTCTATTATTTGATTCTAAACCAAGACTGTATTATCTTATATTATATTATATTATATCATATCATACTAACATTAAAAAATAACATTAATGAATTTCATGTGGTTAATACTGCCTTGATAAATCTCCTACAAAGTGGGAGCAAATAGGTAGGTCGTACCATGAAAATGAAATATCTTAGAAATGCGTAACTTTGGAAAAAAAGTGGGCAGAAGCAACCAGGTGGATAAATAAAGGCGTATATCTAAAAATAAGTACCTAAAGGCGTTTCCTGTTTATATTTCTTTTATGATTTTTTTCGCATCCCTTTGGGAACCGTGCACTTTTCCGGGATAATAATAACCTCCGGCAAACTCACCGGACCAACTATCAAAAGTAGAGTCTGAATTCGTTGCTCTTAGATCAAGAGTATGGTGTAGGCAACCGTACCTCATCGAGTAGCAGAATTTGACTATATATGGAATATTGAAAGTTTTTTTTTACCGGAAAGTATGCTCAAACCATGCTCATGTACAATGATTTTATCAAGACTCATGTTAATCTCTTATCTTGATATTTACAAGTTACTTTTAAGTAAAAGAGAACTTGAAGAAAAAACTTGCAAATATATTTTTTCCATTGCGGTACTCTTTTTCTTGGAACTTTTATAAAGATTATAGAATGGACTAGGCCAAGAAATTTAAACATATATGAAATCAAATTACATTGACAGACTAATAAATCTTTATTGGACCGTATTGGACTATAATTGGGCAAAGGTGGAATGGCAGCAAGCTATAGAAAGCTAGATGTACGTCACGAAGCTCTAATTAACAACTTAACCTATGACCTGTGCTCGACGTCTGGGTCGAAGCCACTTCCTACGACTTAGAACCAGCCGTCTCTAGGGAACTGCAGTTGCGAGCTTGGACAAATCGGGAGACTTGATCTTCATCTCGATTCGATTGAAGAACAAATCGGATTTAAGTATATTTATATGAGTAATCTTCTCAACTAAATTGAGGATTAAACTATACCGCGATTAAAAAAGTTATGGATAGTACAAGGAGGATCGGTCTCTCTTATAGGAAAGTGTCCAGCGGTAAGCACTAAACAATAGTTCCAAATATCTCCGAGTGGCGCTAGGTATAGTTGAGCATTTGAAATGAATTACCGATATTTAATACTTATATGATATTCTAAATAAAATTAATATTCAGAGTGTGTTTCTTCTCTGCAAATAATTATTTTGTAAATATGTATGGATTTAATTTTTAATTAATTTATTTTAATTTAATCAAATTTAATATTATTGTGGCGCCATAAGTTTATCGCCTTCTGACGGATACTTTTGTAACATAGAGATTTTTATCCTCCTTGTACCATCCATAAAAAAAGGATTGAGATAGCTGTCAATTCATATTAATTTGACGTAAGTTTTGGCAAATCTGTCAAATCTAATCCTATTTACTGCGGCATTAACCGCCAACCGCCCAATTATTCTTAGTGTAATATTTATCCCATCAAAAACATAAATGTGAAAGGCTGCCAAGTTCGATACTATGGGAATGCTTCGCCTATAAAAGAAGTGAGATCTGAATAAGTACCAAGTTCCATAAAAATACCTCAAATCATAAATAGTTATAGGAATGCACACTTGATTTCCAGCAGTTTTTAAGGTACATTTTGAATAAGTATCACGTTGCATAGAAATACCTAAAATTATAATAGTGAGAGAAACGCACACCGGTTTTTTTAGCAGTTTCCTGATAACATTTATTATTTTCAGTACTTTTTAATGATGTTACTTGGCAAGTTTTCACACACTACACACCTTTCCAATGCAATGAATCGACACCTTTGGACTGCAATGTGTCAAGTATATAATTTTCTATTAAAACTTGCCAAGTTACATCATTAAAAAGTACTGAAAATAATAAATGTTATCAGGAAACTGCTAAAAAAACCGGTGTGCGTTTCTCTGACTATTATAATTTTAGGTACTTCTATGTAACGTGATACTTATTCAAAATGTACCTTAAAAACTGCTGGAAATCAAGTGTGCATTCCTATAACTATTTATGATTTGAGGTATTTTTATGGAACTTGGTACTTATTCAGATCTCACTTCTTTTATAGGCGAAGCATTCCCATAGTATCGAACTTGGCAGCCTTTCACATTTATGTTTTTGATGGGATTTCATTTATTTTTGTTAGGTGTAGGTTATTTATTATTTTTTTATCACTTTTGCTTTAGGAAATGTCTCATTCCACTTAGGTATGTACTTTATACTATAACCCTTTATACTAAGCGTCTAATTCTATTTTACTATTTATTTATAGGTGATTTTTACAAATAAACTGGCTCCCTACACCTATAAAATGTACCTACTTACATATAATTACATACATCAATAACGTACTTCATTCTGTTTGTAAGTACGCTACCTACATAGATAATTAATAACTTGGTAATAGGCCACCAATTATAATACCTACTGGTGGGTAGGCCTACCAGTAGGTATTATAATTGGTGGCCTATTATGTAGCCCTAGAAGTGCACCATCCCATCTCATCCCGTGGCGTATCAGAGGGTGAGATGGGCAGTAGTATATATAATTCCATCTTAGAGTATATATGATTTCCATGTTCTTGAATCTGCGATTTTATTAGTTGTAAAATTAGAAATTATTTAGACTATGCGAGAAAAAATAGTCTTTTCATTTTTTTTTGACTGATTTAGCGCACCTAGTGTACCTAGTGACCTGCTTTGTACTTCATAAATCGTGGGTTCGGTGCCCCCACAAGACACACACAGAGTGGTGAACAATTTTATTGTTCTTGTCTTTAATACAAACATGTATTGTCTTAAATTGGTATGTATCTAAATTTAAATAAGTCTTATCTCATTTCCACTCCATACCTACTTATAGTAGAACAAAATTACACATTCGTTGTTTTCGAAACAGACTCACACTTGGCCGTTTTCAGATTTTTACTTTATTTCGACCTAAAGACAAACCTTCGAGCCAAATTTCAGGTCGGTACGACCATTGGAAGATAGACCCATTTAGTTCATTATGACTTCATAGTAGAACAAAGTTACACTTTCGCTATTTTTAAAACTGACTCACACTTGGCCGTTTTCAGATTTTTCCCTTTACTTTGACCTTAAGACCTATCACCATGCCAAATTTCAAGTCAGTACGACCATTGGAAGTGGTCTAGGTTTTTGATGAGTGAGTGAGTCAGTGAGTGAGTGTTTAGTAAAAATAGCGATTTTCTGACGTCAATATCTCAAGAACTGCTATAGGTAGAATAATGAAATTTTGTATTCTAGACAATTAAGGGGCTGTCAACAGACACTCGAAATTTCATATGCGTAGATGAAATATGTTTTGAGTTATAGGGTGGTCGAAATTGGCCCGAAATGGTTCGTGTAATATAACCCACGGCCGGTGTGTCGCTTTTTTTTGCTCGAACTTGGCGGACACACTGCCGTGTGTCTAGATTGCTGTCGGGAATTTCAGATATTAAAGTTTGTAAAAACAAACAATATAATTCCTAGTTTTTACGTTGGACATGGCACAGATTTTTCATATTCAAGGAACACGCTTACAAATTAGTTATCCAATAAGCACTTTATAAATAATGTGTTATGCTTGAATAAAATTAACTTCATCAAATTGCAGGTTTAAGAGGCCGTTAACGTTACGTTTTATCAATTTTAGCCTGTTGAACTTTATAATTTTTCCACAAAGTAACATTATCGTCGTATCTAATCGGACTCTCCTGCCAATAACAGTGGGTTGGACGAACCAAATCCAATTTGAAAGCTTCTCTCCAAACGAATCAGGCACACCGAATGCTACAAACTTATTTAATTAAAGCGATTTATCTTCAATTCGTATGTATTTAAAGTAAATTGTATTCTACTCTGTGTGGCTAAAGCCACGTCTAATTAAAAGCGTTTAACCTAATAAGGTTAGATTAGTGGTTTTACAGAAATATCTAAAAATAATTTAAATAACCTAATCCATATTAAGACTGATCAATCGTACCCTGTTTCGCGCAATAAAGTTCTTGTAAAACATAACCTAAGCAAAACGACTGCTTATTTCATCACACGCTACATTATGCTAAAAATACGGCAGTACGGCACTATTAACCGCTAATGGTGCTTATGGTGACAGGGTGCAAATATGGAAGTACCGTCCGAGGCATGTCCATATTGTCCACAGTATTGAACACTTTTAATAAGAGGCTACTGGATGCCACCGGTGACCATACAGCTGGCAGACTCCTCGAACAACGTATTGGTATTGTCAAAGGTACAGAGGGGCACGCCTGCGAGCATCTATATATCTGTTTTAGTGTGTAATTATTTAAAAGCGTTTAATTGATATTTAAGTTTATTATTTATTGTTTTACTTTAAATCAAACGTAAAAGGTAAATTATACATCTATCTATCTAAGATATCCACAATATTACCCGCACTAGCTCTCGTATAAAACATGCGAAAATTCGCACACATGTCAAAGACCGTAATCAACTAATATTTTTTTCTCGCTGCCACTCAGACGCTGCCTTAACACGTAGATAGGAAACCTTTGCAAGTAATCCGATTAAGCACTTAATTCTCAATGAATACGTTATCCGGACCAAAATGTAAAGAATACTAATTGAATCTGTTAATTAAATCGTTTCCTCACTGTAGGTAATATTCGTAGGTAGGAATTAAAACCAAAAAACAGATTCAAAATAATCATATACCTAAATTAATGTATGGAAAATGAGCCATTAAGTACACATAAATTAGTGATATATCGATAACTTCAAGTCAAATAAGCAATATTTTTTTTAATATACAATGTATATTGTTTTGTGATATTAAGTTTTTTTTCCGCTTTTCTTCACTGTTTTGCAACACCTATTAACTTAGTTTATTTAATATAATTCCACTGCCTAAAGGTTGTCTAGGAGAAATCGATAAGACCGCCTGTTGTTTCCCTCTATTCTGACTTTATGCATTTTCTGTACTGGTTTTCTTTTTGAGGTGTTCAATAAAGAGTATTTGTATTGTATTGCAGTGTCTCAAGACGAAAGTCTTTGACCAGTGTGTGTTGCCAGTGATGACATATGGAACTGAAACGTGGTCGCTTACAATGGGCCTCATAAGAAGGCTCAAAGTCACCCAAAGGGCAATGGAGAGGGCTATGGTTGGAGTCTCTCTGCGTGATCGCATCAGAAATGAGGCCATCGGCAGCAGAACCAAAGTAACCGATACAGCCCTCCGAGTCGCTAAACTAAAGTGGCAGTGTAGAACCGATGCCCGTTGGGGCGGAAGGGTTCTCGAGTGGCGACTACGAACCGGAAGGAGCAGCGTGGGTAGACCCCCCGCTAGGTTGGGACCCGGGGTATGTCCTTAAACTACGTCCGGACTTGGGTATGTCCTTAAACTACGCCAAAAAGAGAGGTATGGGCACTGCGAATGGCATCTCGCTAAGTGTGGTAGGGCACGTTCAGCGAATGTCATCTCGCTCAAATCTGGAGCAGAGCCCGACTGGGAAAGTACCTCCACCTTACAGAAAACCACAGCCAAATAGCACTAGACCCTTCTCATAGTGTTGTGTTCCTGCTGGTGAGTAAGGTTGCCAAAGAGCTGAAAGAGGACCCAGTGTGTTGACGATGAGGGACCTTCTTGTTCCTTTAGCCATCAACACAGTGAATCCTCCTTTTTTTAAAGGGTCGGCAACGCGCATGTGACTCCTTTGGGGTTGCAGGCGTCCATAGGTTGCGCTAACTGCTTACAATCAGGCGGACTCAAGGTGGACTGATGACCTGGTGAAGGTCGCGGGAGTCCGCTGGATGCGGGTGGCGCAGGACCGGTCATTGTGGCACTCTTTGGGGGAGGCCTATTTTCAGCAGTGGACGTCTTTCGGCTGATATGATGATGATGATGATTGTAGACAAAAGTTTTGATTGTGTTTGCATTGCATGCAAGATGGATGGAATTGCATCCCTAGAATCTAATATTCTAAAAAAAAATTGTAGAGAACACGTTATATCCCATACGTTAAATAAATAGATACTCGTACATTTCCTTTTTAACCGACTTCAAGATTTCAAAAGAGGAGGTTGTCAATTCGGCGTGTATGTTTTTTTTAGTTTTTTTTTTTTATGTTTGTTACTCCATAACTCCGTCATGTCTGAACCGATTTTGAATATTCTTTTTTTGATTGTAATTACATATATACAGATTGGTCCCGTTTTCGTCAAAACGCAGTTCTGATGATGGGATCCATGAGGAATCGAGGGAACTCCTCAAATCTTAAAGGCATGCATGTAGTGATTTTTATATTTTTATCAACAAATCTATCATTTTCATTCAAAACAGTGACATTTGATGAAGTAGAACTGCTGATGATGATCAGAACGGAACTCTTCAACGACGCATAATTCACGTTTGGCGATTTGTCCTCTTCGCTGTGTTTGTTTCGCAAGTTTAATTGTCAGGACAAATTTTTGTCAAGCTCAAGTTCTGATGATGGGATCCATGAAGAATCGAGGGAACTCCTCAAATCTTAAGAGCTTACACATAGTGATTTTTGTATTTTTATCAACAAATCCATCATTTTCATTAAAAATAGTGACATTTGGTGAAGTAGAACTGCTGATGATGATCAGAACGGAACTCTTCAACGACGCATAATTCACGTTTGGCGATTCGTCCCCTTCGCTGTGTTCGTTAAGCAAGTTTAATTGTCAGGACCAATTTTCGTCAAGCTCAAGTTCTGATGATGAGTTCCATGAGGAATCGAGGGAATTCCTCAAATCTTAAAGGCATACATAAAGTGACTTTTGTATTTTTATCAACACAAGTGACATTTGATGAAGTGGAACTGCTGATGATGATCAGAACGGAACTCTCCGCTGCGTTTGTTAAGCAAGTTATTTCATTGTATGGAATCTAAGTGCACCATCTACAATAATGCTTCACCGGCTACCCCCATGGAAGTCGGTTTTTTTTTCTTAAAAATTATGTTTGTTTTATTTATTACCTATTCCTATTTGATGCCTGTATACCATGTACTCGTACCATCGCCCACACTGTTAACTGCCCATCAGTGGACCTTATGCCTTTTGTAATAAGGTCCACCGATGTACAGTTAAGAGTGTTGCTGTTTGTACAATTCTTTTATCACGTAATAAGAAATGATTTCTATTTTCAACCGACTTCAAGATTTCGAAGGAGGAGGTTATCAATTCGTCGGGATCTTTGTTTTTGCAATTTTTTTTTTGTATGTAAGTATTTTCACCGATTATTCGAAGACGGCTGGACCGATTTGGAAAATTCTTTTTTTGTTTGAAAGAGTATACTTCACAGTTGGTCCCATTGTAACCAGGTCAGGATCTGATAATGGGATCCTGGAGAAATCGAGGGAACTCTTGAACTATTATAGGCACACCTATAGTAATTTGAGTATTTTTTACAGCAGCTCGTGCATTTACTTTTGGAAAGGTGGATGCTAAGTGAAGTCGGTTCTTTTTTGTTTAAAATTATTATTCTACATACAATATTCTTACAACAACATTCGTTTCGTAAGGAATGTTGCATCAGCCTCAGCCCATTATTTTAAGACCCTGTCCGTCCCAACTCTGCCTTGAATCAGCGCGTTTTGTAATAAGGTATGTCGGGACAGATCGGGTCGAGTCAAAAAAGTATTTCTACGAAGTAATAGGACGTCATTTTTGATTGCTGGTCTGCGCACGTCGCGTTTATAAAAGTTGAGGATCATTAAAATTAAAAATGTATGTTCGATAAAATAGCGTGTCCGTTTACCTAGTACAAATTCCTGTGACCTCTGCCAAATAACTGAAAAAACCATGGAATCGAGAGACCAATTGGCAATAACTTTGTTACTAAAGTGAAGTGGTTGAACGCTGTCAAAAGCCCCTAAAAATATCAAATTGAAATACATCTGAATAAAATAGTAACTATGTCGAATGTAACCCAACTATTACCCGACACATACATAAAGTTCGGATAATAGTTCCTAGAAAAATTATATTCTGATTTGATAAATTGACTATAGTAATATTTGCTACTTATGTCGAAATCGAAAGGATTTGATTAATCTTAAAGTATTAAATACCTATTAAAGATATGACATCGTTACAAGAGTAAATCGACAAAATCGGACCTCTAAGCAACTTGTCGATACGTTTTTTCAAACACACCCCATATTTTATTCAATTTTATAGGAAAGCGAATAAATCGCGTAAATGTTTGAACAATGCGACATAAGTGAAATCTTTGAAGACCGGAAGCTCAATAAATAAAATACTCAAGCAAAGCAGACGGCCCCAGGGAATGACCTTTTTGTTGTAATAAAGTCAATCGATAGAATTTTTTAATGTAAACAGTCCTCAATAGGTCTTAGCGGTAGGTTAAAGTGTTATCTGAACTGCCCTTTGCTTGGGGCGTCGAGCATTGAAATTCAGACCACTCATTAAATTTAAACTTTCGTGAGACATACTATCACTATAAAATATAACGGTTACACTCACGTCACTTTAGTCACTTCGCGCGAAATGTTTCGGAGAGCTTAGGTCTCCATCTTCAAGCGACTGCGGTTGCGGTTGTTTGTTGTGTCGGCAACGCGTCGTGCAACAGCGCGCTACGGGCCGGTTCAAAATAGCACTCTTAGTGCTTGAAGATGGAAACCTAAGCTCTCCGAAACATGTCGCGCGAAGTGACTAAAGTGACATGAGTGTAACCGTTATATTTTATAGTTTCAGACCACTCAGTTAGCGAGCCTACAAAAAGAACTGTAGCAGTTTTCTAAGAGGTTTCGACTATTTTCGTTATTATTACACATATATTGAACGTGTAAATCCCATCCATCAGAGACGGGACACCTGATCCGACCCCAGAGGCACGAGAAGGGATATTGTTAATCTTAAATAACACCGAATTGTTATTTCCATGGCTTACCCAACGTAAAACCTCAAGAAAACCAGTTTAAACTTGAACTAAAAGTCTGTAACAATTGTACGAAGTCAGAGTCATTGGTTCCCATTTGTCGGTACTCACGGTCGGTGATGAACCTCCGATAACGAGTATTAAGCCTTAGACGTGCTTTGATTTAATTGATGGTTAGATTTTCACTTACTATGAAAGCTATAAATATTTCCATTCAATTAAAGAGGTGTTTGTATTAGGGTTAGTTTGAAAGGTTTCGCGTCAATTCTTAGAATGCACATTCGTTTTGTTTCGAAAATTATTATTTCTACCCCTAATTTTTTCATAGCTTTATGTTGGGTAGTTAGTTGAAAAAAAGGTGTATCTGTGTTTTTACATTTGCTGGGTCTTCCTTCACTCTTCCGCGACCAATGTAGCTTATGTCGAAACGTCGGAAATAAAGTTACCTAAATGTACTGGTTCACATTCAACTAGTGTCAATATATTTATGTACCTAGTATGACTTCATAAGTACTAGGTTTGTACCTGTTCTGTAAAAATAATTGTACAGAAAGGTAGCAATAACAAATTAATGAAAACGCACTTCAACTACTGTCTAATTAAGGAGATTGATGCCATAGAAGAATCAAAGTTGTACTTTGATCCTTAGACACCGCTATTTGGGCCAACACAGAGATAACTTGGTGTCTGAATCAAATATTATCGGAGAGACCAAGTCAGCAAGACTTCGCTGGCTTGGACATCTCGAGAACTACGGAATCCTAAACAGGCGATACGGCGGCCAATAGGACCTTCGTGGCACGTGGGACATCTGGTCATATCAAGTACCGATCAAGATTGCACAAAACAGAATGCGCTAGTGCCAAATCGTATCGGAGGCCAAGATCCACTTCTGGTCGCTAAGCCAACACTTATAAAAGAATGTGATGACTATGTATAACTCGAAGGCGGATTTTACTTTTGACTCGGGATTGTCTGCGACAGTAGTCGTCCAAATTTAAACATGCCCCAAACCATTCGAAAGAACAGTTTGCACAAGCTCTTACAACCATTCAAACGAGGCCACTAAACCAAGGCGTCATAGAAAGAAAAACGGAGCCGCCATAATAATAAAATTATTTAAGAGAGCCCAGAGTAATGAGCTCGGCCGACACTTAGGAATTTAGTGCGGGGCATTAAGTGCCTTCTTTATGTTCTGGACAGATTGACGCTCTGTCCGGGATGGAATTATTAAAGCAGTAGATAGAAGCGACTCTGTCTGCGTATGATGAAAGAGCTTTTTTTAAACCGAGTCCGGATTTTAGTAAAAAAACAAACATTTTTGCAGTGGGTAGGGAGTGGGTTTAATAGGCTGCATATTTATATGCAGCCTATTAAAAACGGCTCAATAGTTTTGACACTATATGAAATTCGCGAGCTAAATAATAGATAAGTAACTTTATCAGCCTTCTAAAAGCATTATACTATTTATATTTTAGTTTTGCCGGAATTTGGCCAAAACCAAAGAACGCCTAAGTAGTCCCAATAGGAGATACCGGCACCTACTGTTCTGCCTTATATGATCGGCCAAACATGCTTTAGAATTTACAAAGATTGTATATGTATATATGCGAGATATACCTACGCTGTGACCCGGATAGCCTAGGGTATAGGGCGTCTGCCAAAGAAACTGATTAATATATGTTATGATAGTATGACAAGTTAGCTGATTAATATATAACGAGTTGGTTCGTATAGAAAATTCCATACTAGGTGTCTCACTTTCGTGAAGGATAGGAAAATTAAGTACTTTCAAAGTTTGCACTGTTCTTCCTATTATACTTTACAACATATTGATAGCACACTCTGCTCGAACCCAGATAGATGCTGTCGTAACAAAAGTCGTAAACGTGAACATAGTATGACAGTGTTTCCCGAGACTTTGTATCACTACGATCCATACTCGGTATGGTTATACTTGGGTATTAATAACCTAAAATTGTGTACGCGCATGTGAGAATATTAAAAGAACCGTTTTAAATTGATATTAAGTACTTAAAAAAGAAAAAAGAATAATTTCACTCTTTCTTTTTCATCACAAGGTTTACTAAAAAAAAACAAAATTTCTTATACGGTTGTAAATTTTTTGGCACCTAATGAACATCTTACTCATCTAATAATTTGATAATTAACTTGTACATAAACTGCTAAAGTTATAAACCTTGCCGTATTTTTCATTGTTAGGTATATCTTGACCTAAATTATTTTACTTAGGTACTTATTCGTTTTATTAGTTTCGTTCATTATTATGACATTTTTCCAAAATCATCTTACTTAAAATTCTTGCTAACCACCCGACCAATATAGTGTACACAAAAGTAACATGTATGGCATAAACCCTTTTTACCCACGTTTAAGGGTCGGTCAAACACCCAGCGTGGCGCTGCACTGCGGTCGCGCGGCGCGACCGCCGCACATGTTATCAGGTTATGCCCGGAATACACGAGGCTAGTTTTTCAAGCCAGTATAGTAAGCTAGTTAGTAAGCTAGGAAGCTAGTAAAACTGTCCTCGCTTGAACACTGGCTAGTGCTGTCTACATGATGCCAGTAATTTTAAGTCAGTTCGACAGAGCCAGTACCATTGCACAGTATCGTAGTGTCGTAAAAAAATCGTCGGTAAATATGAACGTCATTCGTAAAAAGAACACAGTACGATTGAAACAATTACTTCGGAAACTATGTAAATTTGTATTAGATGAATTACTTGAAGATATATTAGAAAAACGTGTATGGACAAGACCTTGGATTTTAAGGAGGAGTGAACGTGGATCATCTGCTTTGCTTTTAAAAGAACTCCGAAATGAAGATCTAGGCGAGTACAAAAGTATTCTGCGAATGACGCCTGATATGTTCGATATTCTGTTGAGTCTTGTAACGCCGAAAATACAACGAATGGATACCATTATGAGACAGGCGTTACCAGCAAGAATAAAATTGGAGATCACTTTAGATTTCCTTTTGTCCGGCACGAGTTACAGGAGGCTCAGTCACTTTTATCGGGTTTCAAGATGTGCCATAGGCAAATTTATACCAGAAGTATCTGTTGAAATCTACAACGCATTGAAAGGAAACATTGATTTATAAATTTTTGTCAATTCTTGACTTTGCTGTTGCTCTTAGGTTTTTGATTTTATTTTTAACATCTTTGATATTCATTTGAATACCCATTTTCAATAATTCACCACATATTTTTTGTAATGCGGAATCTCGCATAGACTTATCTTTATAAGATGGAATGCTAGCGTTCCATAAAGATTCCTCCTCACGGTATAATTGCACAAACTTTAAATTAATCTCGTTAGTAAGTTTCGGCATTTTGTAGCAGAAAATGCGTAAACATAACCAAAAGCAAAACACAAACAAAAGCACGTGGTCACTGCGCACTAGCCGGACGGATACTAGCTTCGCCGGCCACACGAAGATAGTACACAAGCCAGGCTAGCGAAATCGGTGGTGGGGGGCGCTACTAGCTCAAAAATAGAACGGTAAGCTATTAAAACTATCCTGGCTTCAGCACTAGCTTACTAGCCTGAAAGTTAAGCTAGTTTTGTATACACGAAGATAGACCCACTAGCTTGCTAGCTTACTAGCACTAGCTTACTATCCTGGCTTGAAAAACTAGCCTCGTGTATTCCGGGCATTAACGACGTCAAACAGACTGCGTCTGCGTCCCGTCGGCGCCGCGCCCCGCTTCCGTCGCGCCCCGCACCGCGCGACCCCGCGCGTCCACGCGGCGCGAGCGCAGCGCTGGGTCACATCAGTCGGACGTTAGGCAGCGCGGTGCGCCGTGCGAGCGTAGCAATATACTGTGATTGTGATTATGGATATAGAAAAATTAAATCTTGGCTTCGGAAGGAATGAGCGACCCTCCGCGCGCGCATGCTGTATCGGGCGGGAGTCACGCCCGCATCGCGCGCGCGATGAGGGCGTGTTGAGAGCGCGATCCGCGCGCGCCCTGTTTGAACGGCGTCACGCAGCGTGGACGCAGCGCAGCGTCACGCCGGGTGTTTGACCGACCCTAAATAAAAATATCCCATAAATAACATGAAGCCTCGAAGCTATGAAATTATAACACGCCAAGGGTTTTTATTCAGCAAAAACAAATACAATCCCCATCTAATGAAACTCAATTTCAGTTCAAGTGACAAAAGCAATACGAAGCAATACGACTTCAAGCTAATACCGAACCGTACCATTTCCTTGCGGATAGCCCCACCGACCTTCACATAAGAAGATACTGATTGATTAATGATATAAAACTCGTATGAACCTAACTAACCTAACTTGATATTACATTTAAAAATGAACTTAGCATCAATGAAAAATGGTCGCTTTTACAATTAAATAATCATATAGGTACCGTTTCCGATTAGATTTTTTTTTCTGAAATTGTTTTACTTTTCCCTAATAACAACGGTCAACCTTTACGAGGCTTAAAGTAAATGTACAGGCTCTTACACGTATGAGGTGGGTTCTGGTATCGTTAGTACCAACCTATCTCTTGTTAAAGCTTGTCCCAGTAAAAAATGTCGTTAGTTTACGCAGCGTTGGTATATCAGGTTTCAATGAAAATGGTTGTAACTGGCTGGTTATATGTTAAATGCATCTCGGTTCTTTATTTAATATTAGAAAAAAATCTGTCACAGTCACATTTTCAAACATCTCGTCTCCACAAGAAAAACTTCATGAGAAAATATTGTACAAATATGTCCAATATTAAGGCATTTTCACGAAAAAAGTGGCAATGGAGCTAAACACGTCTGTTAGAACTGTGCAAAGGGTCCTAAAACAATTCAGAGAGACTGGCGGTATTCGACGGCGTCCTGGAAGTGGTCGGAAGACCGGGTTTGTTAAGAAAAATATTGAGAAGAGTATCATAGCTGCTTTGCTGAAAAAAACTACATCATCTGTAAGAGATTTAGCTATAAAGTTTAAAACGTCTAAATCCACTGTGCAACTGTGAAAAATAATTCTATAAAGACTTTCAAACAAACTAAAGTGCCTAATAGAAATTCGAAATACGAAACTGACGCTAAAACGAGATCAAGAAAACTGTATTCAAAATTAACGACAAAAAAATACTGTATTGTGATGGACGACGAAACATATTGCAAGCTTGATTTTAAATCACTGCTGGGACATCATTTTTATTCGGGGACCGATAGAAAAACTATCAATGACGAGTACAATGTCATAAAAACGGATAAATTTGCGAAGAAGGTTCTTGTGTGGCAAGCGATCTGTTCTTGCGGCAAACGCAGCACTCCATACTTTGCTAAAGGAACTATGAAAGGCGATATATACCTTAAAGAGTGCATGGAAAAGCGATTATTGCCGTTTTTTAAGCGACACAAGAAGCCAGTTCTGGTTTGGCCTGATCTGGCTACGTGCCACTATTTTAAAAATGTGATAAAATGGTACAAAGCCAATAATGTCGAATTTGTGGAAAAATACCAAAATCCTCCTAACTGTCCTGAATTACGACCTATAGAAAAATATTGGGCTCGTATGAAGCAGAAGCTCTTAAAACATATGTTTTAAGTTTTAAGTTTTATATAAAACTAACGCCACATCAGTTGAAAACTTCAAGCGAAAATGGAATGCAGCTTCAAAACTAATCACAGACACTGATGTACAAAACCTGATGGCAGGTATCAAAAGAAAATTACGAAGTTTCTGGATGAATAAACAATAGAACAAAAACATAACAAAAATACGTTTTGTTTACTACATTTCTAATAAACTGTTGTCAAAAATTTGGTAACTTTTTATTGCTTACATTATTTCATACTAACTAATAAACGACATTTTTTTCTGGGACAAGCTTTATAATATTACATATATTTAAGGAGATCTCAATAACATGAATCGCATCATTCTCAATAATATGAGTGTTGACAGTAATTAAATATTTTACTTTTTAGAGCGTATTTAGTTAAAATTATTATATTTAAAGTTTTGCCATAATTTAAATTAAAGAGGGCTTTCGTGGCAAGAAACGGTAACAAGCCGCTTTATTGCAGTTATATGTTTCTCATTTATCCAGGTTCCAATCAACAAGGTCTCACTGTATTTATTCTATTACCTAGTACTTGACTCTTAGTATATTATCAAGGGGTTTTACATCACGGACAATATCAAATACACTGATTTTACAAAAATTATCAGGCTTGGGATGTTGTCAAGCAATACTGCCGTCCTCAGACTAAAAGTCACGTACGACCTTTTTGAGTTAACATCATAGCGCGATACAGCGAAAAATTCTCTATCGACATATCTAGGTTTCAAGGCCATATCTTCAAAAACAGCTGAGATACAACATACCATTTAGCGTCTAAATACACAATTTTGAAACTATTGCTATCAAAAAGGCAGTTTTATCATAGAAACTTAGTTTAAAGGCAGTTAAAGCTCTGTAACCGCCTTCATCTCATTGACACATGATATGCAGTACAAGTCTTAAAGGCAGTCATTTTAATTTACATGAGTAAAAAGCGGCTACTCGACTTTAACCGCTTTCTAGTCTACAAAAACTATATTCCCTATTGAAGTGTAAGCATAACTAAAAGGCATTCAATCTATACTTACATAACTAAAAAGCAGCTAAAGTCGGTTAGCCGCCTTATAACTTAGCATAGCAAGGATTGAAAATGCATAGCCATCATTACTAAATAGTGGCAACTGGCCATTCCATGGTAATAAGCCGGCAACTTGAACCTCACTTGAGGACACAAATTTAGTAATCAAGGTTCGGATAATCTACTGTAATTATTTTTTATTTGATGGTTTATTTTAAACATATTCAAACTGATATGATATTCATTCTGTTACAGTTCCACTCTCATTTAAGTTTGTTTTAAGCCAAGAATATCGTATAAACATTTTTGTACAAGCAATACCAACTAAGGTGAATCTTGCGCACCTATACGAGTATTTGCTCTACGAGTAGAATTGTATCGACCCAACAAGAATAGCAACAGCTGGATTTTTTTTATCTAGCAATAACCGTACTTATTTATCAAAACTATAGACAAAATAATTCTTAGTTGTCATAAATTGCTATTAAACCCACATGTTTGTTGAATAAATCCATAAGTATTTTCAAGATTACATATTATGAATGACGGGCACTTCGACACTTTTTTTTTGCGCAATTGCGCATGTTGATTTTTGTATGTAAGCGGCAGCTTTTTTGTATGTTTGTGGTGGGCTATCGAAAGGAATCTAAGAATACTAACTCTTGAGTAAACAACAGGTAGTACGTTATGGAATAAAAATATGTACCTGTATCCTGTCTATCTGCGTGGGTATTATAATTTGTCTTTCTGTCTATGCAGCATGCTCCTAGCTCCCTACCAAATAAATAAATTTGAGTGCGGTTTTAGCAACGGAAGACTTAGTTATATGCCGAGATAGTGGATTAGAACTTCGTTAATCGTTTATACAGTTTTTAGAATTTGGTATGTTACCTACCGAAAAAGGCCCCAATGTCCAAAATCAATTTATTATCTTTATTCGTCTGTTTGTTTGTATGTCACCGATTTACAAAATGTGTACCAAATTTCACTCAGTTGGTTCTGTACTTTTGTAGCTGTCTGTGTCTGTGACAGAACAGAAGTAATAAGTGTTCTTGTTTCTGCCTTTTTGCGGTACCCAACTCTAAAAATACGCTACTTCTCTAGACTTGCGACTTTTATTTAATTCTTCTAAAGATCGATTCTGCCTCATGCGTTCGCGATTTAGATAGTTAATAATAATTTTAGACAAAAAAGGACCGACATCACTTAGCCTCATTTATCCAAAAGCAAATGCCAGAGCTACTATAAATACATAAATACACAAATCTCTATAAGCGTGCCTATAATATTTGAAGAGTTCCTTCGATTTCTTCCGGATCCCATCACCAGATCCTGACTTAATGATAATGGGACCAATTGTCAAGTATAATCTTTCCACCAAAAAATAAGAACTTTCTAAATTGATAGCTAGCTATCTTCGAATAATCGGTGAAGTAGTACATAAAAAAATTACAAAAAAGAAACAAAGATCCCGACCAATTGAGAACGTCCTCCTTCGAAATATGGAAGTCGGTTGAAAATAATTTGACATGTAAACAGTTTATTTTTAGGACCTTGGACATTAATCATTTTTGTTTTTATGCTATTTAAAATTTACAAATTAAGTAGTATGTAAAATAAATAATATCTTACCAAGTCAATCATCTAAATACTGTTAGTTGATGAAACTGCTGTTTAAAATACATATTAAAGAAGATCGCATAGCTACGTTAGTTGAGATGTGGTCTTTTTTCAACCGTCTTTCGAAGGAGGAGGAGGTTAACAATTCATCGGTATCTTTGTTTTTTTTTGCTATTTTTTTAACGTATGTTCACTGATTACTCAAAGACGACTAGACCGATTTGGAAAATTATTTTTTTGGTTGAAAGAGTATACTTCACAGTTGGTCCCATTGTAACTAGGTCAGGATCTGGGATCCTGGAGAAATCGAGGGAGCTCTTCAACTATTATAGGCACACCTAAATATAGTGATTTGAGTATTTTTTACAGCAGCTCGAGCATAAAGGTGGATGCTAAGTGAATTCGGTTTTTTTTTGTTTATAATAATTTATATCTAAAGTGGATATTTAAGTATTTATGGTGCGTCTCTTTTATTATAGAATTTTGTAATCGTTTGGCAAGTTTTAGTGTTATTGTAATAAGTTTTTGTTCCTTTGACTTTCTGTTTACCACAGCAGATTCTTAAATAACACAGCAACTTTGAGTGAAATGTGGTCTCTTCTTTTAATAAGTGTTTATTTTGCTGCTCTTACACTGTATTTAAGAATTTTCTAATTGTGTGGTAAGTTTTGGTTTTATTGTAATACGTTTTAATGTTTATAACTTTCTCGTAATTGTGATTATTAATTAATAATGAAGATCCCATGTAGAGCTTGCTTCTCCGGTATTTTTTGTATGGCCAATTCCGGAATTTTGGAGCTGGCGTTTTGAATTGCAAGCCCTGATCGCATAGCGACTTTAGTTGAGACTGGTCTTTGTCTGTTTACTACACCAGGTACCGATTGCACCATATCATGTCTTTAAATTTTTCACCTTCAACAAATTTGGGAATATTTTGCTTATATTATTGAACCTTCATTCCATACGAAAAAAGCAGTTACTTTAAGATGTTTTGTAATTAGCGGCTCTTTAGTCTAACAAAGGTATAAAAAAATATTTGTAATATACAAATGAAACTGCTATTACTAAACTAAAAGGCGTTTAAACACCTTTAACCGCCTTTTTACTATGATTTTATCTTTAACTTCGTATTACTAGTACAACCCATTCTACGCTTATGTAAATTACTAGGTTAGAAGGCAGCTAAACATACTTTAGCCGCCATTTAGCTAGTTATTTTAAATAATAATGTTCATCTAATACATAACAAAAAAGGAAAATTGATGATTTTAGCCGTTGAAAATAACTTTAAAATAAATCAAATATACCTATAAAATTGCTGTTATTGAGTACTATAGAAATTACAAAAAAATTAAATTGATACGTCCCACCATTGTCTAAAGAGATGGTTTCGCACGTTTTTTGCTGATAACTCAAAATGACACTCCTGCATTTAGCCGCCTTTTAGTTTGAGGACGGCAGAATATTGATTAATAGTCTTGTCTTGATTATTTGATATCCTACAGATAATAAATCTTTACCTACTTTGCATTTGCAATGACTGCAACTATCTAGCAATCTGATTATAGCTCGATCCGGCACAGACTTCGAAGGAAGTTCGCTTCAAACCGCCGGAGCGGTAAACCTTGTTAAAATCTACTGCATCTTGCAACCGCTTCAGATTAGGGTATGGGTAAGTAAACTTTTTGTTGCCACCCGTTCGCATAATACACTAAAATAGATGTCATAAACTAAAGAAAAACTGTCCCTTGCCATAAACTTAAATTTGTTGCTACGCTCAAGATGCTTAGTTAAAATCACGAGCCTAATGAGTACCCTAACGGTAAAAACGGGACCCTATTACTAAGACTCCGCTGTCCGTCTGTCACCAGGCTGTAACTCATGAACCGTGATAGTTAGACAGTTGAAATTTTCACAGATGATGTATTTATGTTGCCGCTATAACAACAATTACTAAAAAACGAAATAAAAAAAATATATAAGGGGGCTCTCATACCACAGACATGATTTTTTTGCCGTTTTTATAGATAACTAGCTTTTGCCCGCGGCTTCGCTCGTGTTAAATTCGGGGTAACACGGTTCCCCTTTGCCCCCCGGAATGCTCCATACAAACTTCCACCCCCCATTTTAGGGAAGTGGGGGGTTAGAAAGAGACAAAAAGTAGCCTATGTCACTCTCCATCCCTTCAACTATCTCCATTTAAAAAATCACGTCAATTCGTCGCCCCGTTTTGCCGTGAAAGACGGACAAACAAACAAACAAACAAACACATACACTTTCCCATTTATAATATTAGTATGGATGGTACGGAACTCTACGTGCGCGAGTCCGACTCGCACTTGGCCTGTTTCTACTAGCTTTAAGCTAAGAATACACATGCCTGTAAAACGGATCAGTAGCTTGCATATTAGGTAATGGCATGTAGAAGTAACTGACCCACAGTGAATACATTTGCAAGTAAAACTTGCATGCAATCTGCTTCCTTGCATGCCTGTATTTCTGAGCCGTATACACATGACTGTAGCTGGCACACTTGCATTCTAGTTTCACCAGTTCACGTTGAGCTTGCAATGGAAAACATTCGAAGTGAATTAAATAGTATGGTATTGCTACTAGCAATACAATGTGTGGCTAAATTGACGAGAGAAAAGAAGAAGAGAAAGAATAGGCAGATTTGGGTGAAAAATTGGATTTCCAGAAGGGAAAACTACGGAGCAAGTTCATGTCTGCTTACAGAAATGCGACAAGAAGATATAGGTGGTTACAGGAATCATTTAAGAATGCTTCCAGAAAAATTTGATGAATTGTTAGCAAAAGTTGCAGACAAAATTAAAAAAAATGATACTCATATGCGAAATGCTATCCCGGCCAAAACTAAATTGGAAATAACTTTACGATTTTTAGCTACTGGCGATTCATTTGCATCTCTAGAAGCACTGTATAGAGTAGGAAAGTCGACGATTTCACAATTTGTTCCTGATGTTTGCAATGAAATAGCTACAGCATTAAAGGATTTTATTAAAGTGAGTAAAACAATTGTAGTGTCTAAGAAAGTCTTTATTTTTAATTAAGTCTTTATTTAAGTAAATCTAAGTGTGACCTCTGTGTCATTGTTCTTAACATAGGTTCTAATAGGTTTAAAATCATAGGTTTTAAATATTATTTGAAGCATTTCTCCATGCTTCACTCAAAATGTTTGAGCCTTGTCCATTAGCCAGTTGTGTCTCATATATTGTGTATGCGTCAGAGTACATTGTGTTCATTAATTGATAACTGCCAGATGAATCTGTTGTATCTTCAGAATGTGTCGTTAAAGTAAACGGAATGGGAGACTGAGAATAGGAAGCCGACAATCGCGACCTCTCTGTGGATATCAACGTTTGAATTTTGGATTGTAGATCCAGTGCATTGTGTAATGGTAACGATCTTAACTGTGCAGCAACGTTTTGACCGAAATAATAAAATTCGTCTTCTTTAGAAGATGCATTAATAGTAGCGGAAATATTTTCCAGGCGTTCAAGTGCAGCTAAAGTTTCGTTTTCTTCTACACGTTTTCTTTTCTGAACGGTTTTTTTTGTAGGTGCTTGAAAGGATGACCTTGGTGGCTCGACTGTTGCGGCGTTTATTTGAGGGGATGACTGTGGTGGCACAACTGTTGCTATTTGAGGGGATGACTGTGGTGGCTCGACTGTTGCGTTCATTGCTTGAGAGAATGGCTCTGACTGCTGTGATTGCTCGACTCTTGGAGTGTTTGTTTGCGAGGACGATTGTAGCTATAAAAAAAAACATATTAGTTTTCGGTTGTGGTAGGAGTATTTGTTTATCTACTAAGGGATTTAATGTTTTTCAGATTCCTACGATGCAAGAATGGAAGGTGATAGAACATGGTTTTCGAACTAAATGGAATTTTCCAGGCTGTATTGGAGCTATCGATGGAAAACACATTAATATAATAGCTCCTGAAGACAGTTCAAATTATTTTAATTATAAAGGAAATAGTAGCATAGTATTACTAGCATTGGTGGATGATGACTACTGTTTTTCTTACGTTGATATAGGATGCAACGGTAGAGCTTCAGATGGAGGAGTATTTGAAAGATCAAGCTTAGGACAAGCACTAGCTAGTAATTCTTTGGATTTTCCTGATCATTTTGTTATACTTGGAGATGCGGCTTTTCCATTAAAAAAGTACCTCATGAAACCATTTCCTACCATGCCAACTCACAGAGAAAAAGTTTTTAACTATCGGTTATCAAGGGCTAGGCGAATCGTCGAAAATGCGTTTGGTATCCTTGTATCGAGATTTAGAATTTTTGAATCAAATATAGCCCTAAAGCCGGAAAAAGTTGACGTTATAGTATTAGCGGCATGTTCTTTACACAATTGGTTGCGTAAAACTTCTCCAACTTATATTACTCAAAGATGTGTAGATTATGAAGATATTCAAGTCGGTGATATAATTGAAGGCTCTTGGCGTCAACAATTACAAAGGTTATTAGAGAGTTTACCACCAACACGCAGTAATCATCCATCTAGAGAAGCAACACTTGTTCGAGAGAATTATGCTAATCTTTTTATTACAACGGAAGCAGTGCCTTGGCAAGATCGTATGATCAATATTGTAGGATGAATGTAAATGCTTACTTTACTAATAAAACTGTTATGTGTACCAACTTTCTTTTTTTTTAACTAGGTGCCTAATTCGAAACTGATCATTAGAAAAAGGGTAATCAAACTTGACGTGTCTTTTTATTGAAAAACGCACGCATAAAACACACGTCTAGATCGCTTACCTTCTTTAATACTAAAATATGTTTCTGTCAAAAATTATTTTTTTCTGACAAGCTTTTATAGCCGACTGTACTTTTCTTTGAACATCCATCAACTGCTCAGCAAGACAATTCTAAAGAGCCCAAACTCGGTACGATTGCTTTATTTATTACAGAGTTGCTACGGCCACCTTCCGGCTTCATCAACAAAGCCATGGTACCATATTATTATGTATTCCATCCCAATAAACATACATACATACCTACCTAAATTGCGAGAAAGCTTGTAATAAATGAAGTGTAGATAGGTAGGCATAGGTACTTACTTCTGTATGGATTGACTGCCTATACTCAAAAGTATCATTCAGAAATTCCATCTCCTTAAACCAAGTTAAACCAGGTTTATAGACGTCACCCAATCCAGCACCGGATGTTTTTGATTTTTGCACTTTATTCAATTCTTGATGGTAAGTACTTCTTAAACTTTTTATTTTATTTTTAATTTCCTTTTGAGTTACTTTAAATGCCTCTTGAATTTTAGTGTAGGCATTGTCATTCGTATTCTTTGTACAAATGTATAAATTGTATCGTCTTCTCATCTCCCCATCGTGACATGATGAATTCAAAAGATAAAGAACAAACAAAAACTTGACGCGAACACAAAACTACAAAAACGTGCACCCCATCGACAACTCTTTTCGCTACTGGCATGCCTGTAGCTGTCGCGTGCGTTCACTCATGCCGGTTTTGCAGCCCCCCGCGGCCCCTCCCTCATATTGCATGCTAGTAAATCGATTTGCTTGCAATCTACTTGCTTGCCAGATACAGGCGTGCCAGTTAGTGTATACACATGACAATAGCTGGCACGTGCAAGGAGCTGGTATGCAAGTGTGCCAGTTAAAGGCATGTGTATTCCCGGCTTTAGACTCAAAAATTGTTGCTTATAGTCAAAATCAACTTTACTATTTTGTTTAAGAGGCCTTATTCCCAAAACGCGCGAATTTCACGAAATGCTTCATTTTCTTCGAAGGCTATGGCGAAAATACTAAGTTTTTTAAATCAACTATTGATGCACATAATAGTTCATTTCTTTATGTAGACGGCCATCGGAGCAAATATTACATTTTAACGAGTGAAATATGAAAAAAATTGGTTGTCTTGGAAGGCCTTTCCGGATTTTCCAGTTAGGTGTACCGTTCATTTTCAGATTACGCAAAAAAGGGTAAACATTCTTATTCAATTTGAATTAAATTCAATTGAGTATATCATGTATGAGACGGCCATGGAAATAAAAATCGAAGATTCATCTTGGATAATCGACAAAATACCTTCTGATTATATGCCAGTTTTTTTATGAAAATACGGTTACATTTCATTTTTTCCACGAAAACCCTATGAATATTTTGCCCTAAAAATATTACCATAGCAAAGTTAAACTATATTTCTATCACGATAAAAAAAAAACATTACTATAGCAGTAAATTTCAAATTACTATGAATTTTTAAAAATGACACTTAAATCACACTTCACAGGACACTTTTTGTTAGAATCGTATTTTTGGGTACTTAATAATAATAAACATGGTTCAAAATTATTTTTTCGTATTACTAATACTTCAAACTATCTTATAAATAGCATTTTATGCGGCTTTTTTCATTAATAGAGTTTTTCGACCTTTTAGGGAATAAGGAGCCTTTAACTGACGTTTTCATAAATCGTAGTCTAACTTGCGGATACATGAAATCAAAAGTATAAACCTCGACATTGGCAGAATTCACCTTGCTAAAACCGGGAGGAGTAAAAACCATATAAAAAAAAACATGTACACCGTGCTAAAGAAATTTCTTTATCAATGTATCCGGTAGAATAAAATACAATTGGTTATTTAACCGACGTTTTCGGAAAATCGATATATAGCTAAAGATATCGTGTTTCCAATCCACTCAATGCCGTAGATATTTATATTTCCTATATTTTTTGCATGACCAACTGCGAGATCTACCTACGTACCGTGTTCTTTCACTAAATTTAATACGACAGCGTAGTTGACAGGCTTTTAAGATCGGCTAAGACTGGTATCAGTTTACTGACTCAGGATATTGTAAAAAAATAAAATATCGAATTTCTCAATATCGCCAAGTGATGTTTTGCGTGACAAGGTGACGTTCAATTTATCTTTAAGACACGAGACGCAGGTTGGGATCTATTTCCACGCGCAGCGAGCAACCTCAGAGCAACTCTTATAAAACCTTAATAACTCATTTTTTTCCAAATGGTGTAGCTAGAAACATAATTTTGTCAATAATATTTATAAAGATAAGAAATTGCATAGTTAAATAAATATAATAAATAAATATTATGGGACAATCTTACACAAATCAACCTAGTCTCACGGTAAGCTCAATAAGGCTTGTGTTGTGGGTACTAAGGCGACGATATATATAATAGATATAGATAAATACTTAAATACATAGAAAACATCCATAACTCAGGTACAAATATCCGTGATAAACACACAAATAAATGCCCTGACCAGGATTCGAACCCGGGACCTCCTGCTTCATAGGCAGGGTCACTACCAACTAGGCTAGGAGGCCGTTAAAAATAGTTATAATACCTATTAATGTATGCCGTGTGTGGCCTGTAACACGAGCAAAAAATTTAAATATAGATTCTACTCCTTAAACTATAAAACTTTTGTTCAACAACTTTTAAAAATATGGAGTTAGATTGTCCATACAAACTAAATAGTATTATCAATGCACGTTAAAATCCGTCCAATTGACATTGCTTGTCAGTCTTGTTACCCTACAGACATAATCAATTTTGCAATCCATTGCGTATTCGAATAAACTTTAAAGTGTACTAAAAATCAAACCACAAGTTAATTTTTTAAGTCGCTGGACAAACGTTGTCTAGTTTGAGGAGTAGAATCTACGATTTAATTTTTTGCTCGGGTTACAGGCCATATGCTGTATATGAAAATTTATTACAGTTTCAAATAAGAAGAGTATGAAAAGACGCGGCATCTGATAGCTATTCATCGGTGGAGTGGAGTTAGTGCCATTATGAACAACAATTATTTGTATGTTAAGATGTTTAAATGTTTGTTCCTCTTTCATGCATAAAATGCTTAATTTATTTGGATGTAATTTGGTACACAGGTAGACCAGGAAAGGAATAGCAAACTTTTTATCCCAGAATTAATCTCCTAAAGATGTGAAATGAGGGTTCACAGCAAGGAAGTAGGTAAAGCTGCTTCTTTTTAAAGGGTCTTTGTAAAGGGTCGGCCACGCGCATGTGACACCTCTGGAGTTGCAGGCGTACTTAGGTAAGTCATCATCATCAGTCGTTCCCTCGAAGCTGAGGATCGTGACATCATGTCCTGTGGAAGACCAGGTTCCGCCATAGACTTCTATCCCTCGCTAAGCGCATGGCTTCGTGCAGTTTTAATTACATGGGTGCAGTAGTTTAGGCACACCATCTTGCAGGCAGAGGGCCTCTAAGTCTCGTGGCTTCAACCTTCCCCGTAAGGTATAGGTAAGCTGCTTACCATGAGGCAGGCCGTGTGCTTGTTTGCAATCGTCGTGATATTCCAACAAAAAGTACTAAACGGGGCGAGAAAGGATGCTTGGCAATTTCGCGATTCCTATACGAACAAAGTTGCGGGCGGAAGCTAGTTCTTTATAACTTAGGTACCCCCAGGGACTTTAATTGTTGGGGGTTCACTTTAAATTTGACATTTGACATTTACCATTTACCGTAACTATCAAACAACGAATTTAGCTAGAATGCTTAGGAAAAATGGAAAAGTAGAAAAAACCACCGCCTCAGGCGAGACTCGAACTCGCGACTCTGGGATACATGCCCATCGCTCTGACCAACTGAGCAACTGAGACACACCTGATGGCTGCGAATTTCTCCACTATATCCCATCTGCGTCTTAGGGGGACGCCTAGCGACATCTGCCGAAGAAGTCTTACACTTCTCAACCGGCCATCGGAGTCCCAAGTTGTATTGAGAATTCAACGATAACAATGCGGGTAGCGCATTGTTATCGGTATATGTCATACTACAATTAATTTTGTATTAAGCAGAACGTCTGCTAACGATACCACAATGCTTAGGGAAAATCAAGGCAGATGTCGCTAGGCATCCCCCTAAGACGCATATGGGATATAGTGGAGAAATTCGCAGCCATCAGGTGTGTCTCAGTAGCTCAGTTGGTCAGAGCGATGGGCATGTATCCCAGAGTCGCGAGTTTGAGTCTCGCCTGAGGCGGTGGATTTTTCTACTTTTCCATTTTTCCTAAGCATTGTGGTATCGTCGTGCGACTTTCAATACGAAGATCGCGAGTTCGAACAATTGAGTATATTTGAACGTATGTACTAAATAATATTTTATATTTACCAGTCGTCTTCCGGGGAAGGAAGGAAGTGCAAATTCGACAATGCATCTGTTCTAAAATGATGTTGGTACTTTATTGTAAGTAAAGAGAGTATTCCCAACAGTGGGCGCATACTCACTGAAGAAGAAAAAGAAGAAGAAGAAAGAGAATAAGAGCACCTCGACCACCTTCTACTGCTGTATATACGTTACTTGTCAAAATATCGAATGTCATCTCGGTAAGTGTGGTAGGGCAAAGCTCAGCGAGTGTCATCTCGCTCAAACTTGGGGCAGAGCAGGACTTGTGTACTATCTCTATCTCTCAGAAAAACACAGCCAAATAATCTAGTCACTTCTTTGTCATTCGAGTAGTTAAAGTAGTTAAGAAGTCATTTATTAAAGAAATAGCTAATAATAATGTATATAAAATAATAGTAAAAATTCACATCTCTGCAATGCACGGTCAGGCAGGTGACAGTTTAGTTAGAGCTGGGAATGCCTGCTTCGTCGTCGAACCCCAATAGTTTCGCTTCAGGTTTGAATTTGTGACGTGTGCCTCGTATGCACATACTGGTGGCTCGAATTATAGTAATGCATATCCTTGTTCTAAGCCAACCCAGTATCGTACTCAGCGATTTATTCCAGCGGTCCGCGAGGGCTTCGCCTATGTGTTCGACAAATGAGGTCATCTGTGGTGCGAATACGCCATCGACGGAAGTCACGAGAGGGGTGAAGGTAGCGTGTTTCGCTTCGCAGGCAGCGGAGTATTTTCTTTGTTTTTCAGTCTCAGCAGATTTTAGGACAGAAGTGACATGGCGTGTAATGTAAGAGGGAGCGTCAGTGTCTACGACACGGATATCAAAAAGAGCCTCTCTCTGAGCATTCCATACGCCACGGCAAGATAAGTCGCCGCGTAATCCAAGGTCACCTTCTGTGATTATGGGTTCTACTGTGACGTTGCTCCATGCTTGGTGACATAGTTCAGCAAATAGATCACGAACTTCGTTGTGTCGTCTTGAAATTAGCCCCCCAGTCTTGCAGCAGAGAGCATGGTCGATATTAAATTGGCTGTTGCCACATCCATCACATGAGGGTGGCATTGAGTTTGGGGTTCTGTGATAGCGTATTGCCAGGGCGTCTCTGAATTTTTGAGGGGACAAGTCGAGGTTACCTTTCTTCGTTGGTGTAGTAGATAGCCAGGTGGAAGACTTTGTTTTCATTTTAAATGCGATTGATCTTTCTATAGCTCTTCTTTTGTTAGGGGGTAATTTGGCCAATATAGTGTCTAAAAGCTCGTTATTGCGAGCTTCTTTCATTTTTCGGCTTTCTTTGCGTGCGTCAATCAGGGATTTATTGTGTTGGGCTAGGTCTACATGTTGTGTCCCGATCAAAGCTGATGAGAGGATTGAACAGCCTTTTTTAGAGGTTTGTAGCTCAAATTATTCTCGGTGAATGGATTGGATATTGCCAAGGCTTCGTCGGCAGTGATGTCGCTACCCATCATAGTTGGCATGAAATTAGCCCGTAGTGCAAGTGTCAGTGGTTCAAAAAGTTCGTTAGAATCAGCGATTACACGTTGTAGGAATGACCATTTGAATTGGGCAGCTTTGGTAAGTGCTGTGTAAGCTGCTTGGGGGGAGTCCTTACAGACATGTGTTAGTTTCTTGATTATTGAAATAAATTGCTTCACTTTGTTTCTTATAAAGTCTTCTTTTCCCTTGCCTATGTAACTACCAAGGAAGGGTGAACCTGTGGCGATGGTAATATTAGTTCCTTTAAAAACCTGCTGTGCTTTATTTTTGTCTGTTTCAGATACAATAAGGATTGTCTTTTTAGGTTGAGGGAGGTATCCATATGCCAGTCCTATGTTGCAGATCTGTTCCCACCATTTACGAAGGCTTTTGAAGTTTCCCTGGACCGATGAGTCATCAGCGTACCATGTCTGGAGTGTATTCTGTTCTTTTTTTAGTTTATTGATTATGGGTAATGTTGCAAGAGCATATAGTGGCATAGCGAGTGGATTGCCTTGGGTAACGCCTTCTTTGCTATACATTCTTGTGTCTGAGTTTCGAATAACAAGCTCGGCATGGCCGTTATATGTGTTGTACAGGAAACGGGCACAATGTGGCCAATATATTCGGGCCTGCCACAAAGCAAGCTGCCTATTTACACTGTTGAATGCGTTGTTAGCATCAACGAGGAGCATTCCCCATTCTGAGCTTGGGTGACATTTCTCTTCAAAAGTGTCATGCATTGCATGTATGGCTCCTTCGATACCAGAGTTGAGGCCACTGCAAAGTTGCCATTGTCCACATGCTTCGGTGACTTCAGATCCTGTTGCCAAGATCATACATTTAGAGAGGATTCTTCTAAGGCATTCCCCGATTCCAATGGGTCTCACGCCTGGGCATTTATCCAGAGCTACCAGACGGCTCGACATAAGGGATTGTATTTGTGTCCAAGGTACGTGTTCGTTATTCAATTTCATAGTAAGTTGGGCTATGGCATTTCTTAGGTGCAGGCTCGCATCGCCGAAACGTAAGAGAAAGTCCTTCCAATTTTCGGACGTTGAGCCAGTTGGACCCCCACCACCATGTAGTTTTCTTGCAACTTGCTCGACGTGGTTACTAGTTATGTCGACATCTAATAATGGTGGCATTTCGGGAAAATCCTCGGGCAGGGTAAATAAGTCAGGGTTGGGGTTTGCGGGAGGTGGATGTTTTTCTCTTAGTACGTCGCTGACGGTTTTACCGGTATAATCGATTTCGTCGTTACTATTCAGGACTTTGCTTGTATCTTTGGTTAATAGCCAGCTTAGGGCCTCGCGGACTTTGCCACGTTGAATTAGTCTTGTGAATGTTTGTGTTGTTTCGTCGTTATTGTGGTATTTTCGACTATATGTATTTTGAAGAGTTTTGTCAGATTTTATCGATTCTGAGATTAAAATATCAAACTGCTCATCGGCCCACAGTTTGAGGCGGCGGTCAAGTAATCTGCTGATATCTTTTAGTGTGGGAAATCTACCGGATCGTTGTATGAAGACCTCGCATTAATTCCTCAGTTGATAATTCTTTTGCTGGGATGTAGTATAGGTCATAACAAACACAAAAAACTATTTTTCCAAAAAAAAACTTATGTCAGTTTTGGTATTTTTACCAAAATGTACAAAAACCTTAATAGTTTGTACTGGAATTTTCCTCAGGGTATGTTTTTTTCACTAAACAAATTATTTTGATTCCTGACAGATACTGTCAAAAGTTCAAAAAAATATTCCAAATAAAACTGTCACTTTTATTCAAAAATAATTGGTTACACTCGTCATTTTGTTTGGAAAATTTCTCAGTCAAGTTTGTAACAGTGGGTGTTATGATAATCTTATTTTAGCATAATATTCACGAATTTCCAAAAAAAAAAAACCTTAAAGAAAAATTCTTATTACAGTATATTTAATATACTTCATGGAAAATTGCTCAGCCCAGTTTTGTTTTTTATTCATGTTAAGTAGTCAATTAAACAGCCAAAACTAACATTTCCAAAAAATAATCCACATAATACGTCAAATCTTGAAATTTTAAATTTGTCTAGCCTTTTAAAGCGAGTGAATATGCAGTAATATGTCGTCGTGCGTCAGCTAGTGAGTCCAGTTTAGCATGCGCAACTACGACTCAGCTATGCTTGCGTCATAGTGAAAAAAGTGGAGTAAGTTACTTCAATTATAGAATTTTCTATTTTGATATTTGTATTTAACTCGTTTCGTTATAATTTTAATAAATATTGTGATGGCGTATTATTAAGTAACCATTTTAGTATTTAATTGAAGCACCAGAGTATCATTACCTTACTAAACAGAACACCATCACCACTGCTCGCCGACAGATCACGCTTGTAGTGTCATAATCATAATGCACACAATCCGCATCACCGCGCAGCCGCACGCACCGATATAACTACGCTTCGACACTAGTCAAGCCGCCTACCAACAGATGGCGCAGTGATTAAGTTGGATGCCACTAACGTTTGTTCAACGCAGAAACATGACCCTCGGCGCCTTGCCGAGGAATATTTGAGAATCGCGATAGGGTCTAAAGGCACGCATGCTATATGCCTCAACCAAGTTTCAGCATTTTAGTGTTGTGACACTAACCCACTAGGCCAGTAATATATCCTTACGATAAATTACTGGCCTAGTACTCATCTACCTAGCTGGGTAATACTCGACAAGTAAGCAGAGAGACGACAGAGTACATGTAAATCTCTAAAACAATAAATTTTATCAGCTACACGCGACTCTTTGTCTTCGCCCCCCACCACCCGGCTCTAAAACTATAGATTTCTTCATAATGGATATATCAAGGTATATGCGAAACAACGCATTTGCCAGATGACTTATGTAGACTCTTGATTTCCCCGAATTTAAACATATTTATTTAACATAAGTTGTATTTATAAATGACTCTTAAATAAGATGTACTTTAATGTCATGAACATTTAGTAAATGTAATTATATAATATTAAGGTATTGTCTGTTCTATTGTCTATTTCACCTGTGACAACCGTATGTTTTTCTCTGTGTGTAATATTTAATTGTTTTTTTTGTTATAAGTAAACTGAAATAGATGTCATATGCTTCAGAAAAAATGATCAAGTCCTCCGGTGTCCGAGGCCAGCAGGCAGCACTATCTCTCTTGTTTCTTTTGTTGTTTTAAATGATTTCTATCATATGACATATATTTCAGTTTACTTATAACAAAGAAACAATTAAATATTACACACAGAGAAAAAAAAATACAGTTATCACAGATGAAATAGACAATAGACATACATTAATATTGTATAATCCACCACCATTTTTTTTCCCGTGAAAAAAAATATTTCCTTAGTTTTTCTTAAATATGAAAAAACTGGAAAAAAATGGTTTCGTATAGAGGGTTGGCCGGTCGAAACCACATGCCCCATCAAAAAAAAATATTTTCGCAGTAAAAAAAATTTTCTACTACTTTTTCTTAGTCGCAATACGATATCAATAGTGCCCTTAAACGGACCACCAGTATTTTTATTACAACCTGTACGATTTTTTTAATTCATTTTCTTTGCATCCACCTATGTTGATATAACTTAAACATAACAGACATTAATATTAGTTTATGTGACTGTTTCATAATAAGATCATACGAGTGTTTTAAGGCCTAATTACGTACGGTTGCATACACTGCTTTATCTACACACATATTATAAATCCTAAATGATGTGTTCGGAAACCAGTAGAATGACCGCCATTGCACCGCCATGACCAACTCTATTGTGTCGGCGGTCGCGCGGGCGCGTGCCGGTGCTCGGGGAGAGGGCGGATCTTGGTAACGTTACCGTGGGTAATGAATTTTAATACGTTTTTACCACACTGTCAGAGATGTTACGTTACTGGTTGAAGAGGATTTATGATATTGGTGTAGATAAATGATATTACATGCAATAGAATCAACATTATTATATATACGCCAAACACTGGCTATTGTCATGTACTTTGTGTAACATGTCACATCATTGATAATACTCACTTTCGTAGGTACGCCACCGACAATGGTATCTTCCTACACGAATAATAAACGAAAATATGTGACACGCTCTTATTTGTAGGGCCAGAAGAGCGTGTCACATATTTTTGCGGCCTTCGTGTAGGAAGATACTATTGCCGGTGACTGTACAATAAATTATTTGTATTTGTATGGATTGAATCGAACACTTACTCCGAAGACAGGATAACCACTTATGTAAGTAGTCCCCGCTGGCAATCTACTGGCAGTAGGATGTCAGAACGTCCCCCTCCCCCCAACCCGCAATACAAAGAGGCGATAAGTTGAGACAGATGTAGGCTAAGCCGGTCTCGGCTGGAAAGACCTAGAAGTTTCCATTTAAGATCGTTGACATGTGAAAAACTTTTATGCGACCTCATTTTATGGGACAACAGGAACAAATTTTCGTCACCACAGTTACATTAGTGACCGATTTAACATCTTTGCTAGTTAAAAAAAAACGTTTTTTTTTTTAAATTTACTTTGCCAGTTCGTTTCCTTCATCGTACCATATGATAAAATTAACCTAAATAAAAAAACTGGCCAAATGCGAGTCGGACTCGCACACGAATGGTTGCGTACCATTATCTATAAAAACGGCAAAAAAGCATGTTGTGGGAGCCCCCTTAAATATTTATTTTATTCTGTTTTTTTAGTATTTGTTGTTATAGCGGCAACAGAAATACATCATCTGTGAAAATTTCAACTGTCTAACTATCACAATTCATGTGATACAGCCTGGTGACAGGCGGACAGATGGACAGCGGAGTCTTAGTAATAGGAAAAAAATAGCTTTTACCCTTTGGGTACGGAACCCTAAAAAAATACGGTGTATAATATTTCTGCAAATATTTAAGAAAAAAATGTTTAGTGACTCGTTTCCTTTGATAAAAACATCAATGCAGCTCAATAAAAATAGGCTACCAGCGTGACACTAAGAAAAAGTCACCAAGATCTCTAGTGATTAGGACTACTACAACTATGGTCTACAAGTTCATTGCGTATTTCAGTTTAATTTGAGTTTTTTCTACCATTTATAAAAAAGTGTATGCCTTATTGTTGCGTACTTTTAAACTAATAATGTAGTTAGGCTGGATTCACACTGATAAGTTTTGCTTATATAAGAAGGAACGAAACTATTGTCTATAATGAAATAGTGATATTCGTCTCTCATTCTGATCTATAGCTGCATTCCTACTTACGTAAGCAAAACTTACAAAATGTAAATCTGACCTCACACTAGTTTTGGACCATAGTTAGGAGCTTATACGGTACCTATTAAATTAGTTTTTTTTTAACTTAAAGAAAAACACAATTAAAAAATTTACAAGATAATTTTATTTGTTCCATATGACACATCTACACAACACGCATGCTTGTTAAAAATTGCTCTGACAGCATAGCTCACAAAGCTAGACTATTGATATTTAATTCACTACCATTAGTGAAATCCCGTTGGAACTATTTGATTGAGGTGTGGTGTTTCGCAGCAAAACAATTCTTTAAAAAAATGTAGTCGTCGCAAACTAAATAGAAGTACAACCCTATACGCAGTTGGTAAACTAATCGCGATTTATGTCGCTGTTTGGAGGCAACAGATTTCAAGGAAAAGTCAAAGTTTGTCCTTAATCCAATTTTTCTATTCGTTACAGCAATGTTCAGGGATTGTTAAAATTGTGTGATGTACGGAACTATCAGGGTGAGAGTCCGACTCGCACTTGGCCGGTTTTTTTTATAATTACAACATGTCATCATCAATTCCCCTAGCGTTTGTCTCGGCTTTTAGCACGGCTCAATTGAGCATAGACTGCTAAAATCATAACCCTTCCTTTTATCTTCGCCGTAGTCAAAAGTGAAATGTATTACAACTGGCGTACTTTTTTATTTACTCTGTGACCAGGCGTTTAGCACCACTGCGAATTATATCAAATCAAGATAAAATTGCTAACAGTATGGGTGTATTCATGTAGTGTTAATATATATTTTAGTAACGTGCAAAACCATAAATGTAAACTGTTTGTTTGAGTTTATTAAAGAGGATCATTAAAAAAGTGTATAGGAAGTCACACGCTTTGAGCGAAAGTACTTAGAGCAACATTGTTTAGTCAAAGTGCTTACACACGCTGCGCATGGCCCCTCCAAGGACCGGAACCGGTTACCATAACCCGGGTATTTCATAGGGTTATTTTAGCGGTGGTTTTAAAAACCCTGTTATAACGGTAACCTTATGATGAGGTAACCTTATTGATTCGGTTACCGTATCGATCGGTTAACCTAAGGTACCACTAACCGTTTAAATAACCGAATCGATTCGGTTACCGCATCATCGGGGTATTGAGCCAGCTCAAACGAATGTAAGCTTTACTTACACTCGAATTAGGCTTATTATTATTAAATTAGTGTAATGGCCACGGGCACGGGGTTGGTCGACTAAGCTCCCAGTACAAAGAAAACAGGTTTTGCCGGCGGTGTTTAGTGTGTTCATTTTTAACAATATTTGTACTTTTTAGAGATTTGTAAAATTGGAGTGGCGCTGCATTTCATTATATAGGTTATACTTATACTTTATTTATAACTACTACTATACTATACTTCGGAGAAATTACAGACATGTATTCGTGGCATTTGTGCATAGATTAAAATCTATTGTTTTAAGTTTCAAGTATATTTGTATAGAGTCAGCGATAATAGATTCACATAAGCATCTAATTAATATATAAAAAGTAATAATAACATTAGTTGTAGAAAATTAGTTATGAATATCATTTTTGACTTTTGGTCTCATATTTGGTAGAAATAAAAAGTATTAGTTGCGATAGCGATCGTGGAAATCTTAGTACCTCGATATTCTTATCATTTTCTTGGAAATACCTAACTTAATATTTAATTTTTACTTTCATATCGGAAAGCTTATCTGAGCAGCGAGGTATATGAGCGAGCCGAAATCTCATAGGTCTTTTGTTTTCGATTATTTTAGGATTAACCAGATGTTATGACACTGGTGACAGACGTAATGGCAATAAGAAATACCTACTTATATTATTTTTATGAATATCTTATTGATGCCTACAATTTTGTTATGCTGTCTTTGTAAACTTAATGAATTAAGATTGCGATAGTGTGTATATTATGCGTGCCGAAAAGTAGAGAGGATCATGATTCATGGTATTTCGTTGTTTTTCACTTTTATTGGCAAAACTTTAAACAGTAACATAATATTTAATGGGTGTCTGACGAAAATAATTGTATTATATGTGTACCTACTATGTCCTTCCCTTTCATAAATTACTATTTATGGTCACAACCTCCCTTTTTACTAATCCATGCCCTTTGTGTTATAATTAAATAACATGCGTACTTAAAGAAAAGACCACACATGACCTTGACCTGGCACATGACTTGGCACATGACCTGACCCTTATCAGAGGAGTCCATCTGGTCCTTAATAAACATTCTTTGTTTAGCAAAATTGCAAATCAACTTAAATGTAAACCGACAAGAAAGTGTAACGTTGTAATTGACATAGATGACAAGTTATTCACCATTTTTGTTGAACAATGGAATAAAATAAGGTAGATTTATTATTATGGCGTAGAATCGTTCTATTATTTTTTTTTTGATTTATATAAAGGTATGGATACGGATCGCGGATCAAGTTTATTTTGTTTTTATTTATTCATTTAATTTTGTTAACTTAAACGGTTTTTTAACGTTTATTAACAGATTTATAATCGTAGCATTATTTTTGAGTTGTTTATAATTAGATTATTATAAACAACTCAAAAATAATGTCAGTAAATTAGTGTTTATAGTTACTTTGTTACATTTGGTTTATTTATTATGAATGTACGTATTCAACTAGTTATTTGGGAACATCGTTTCTGTAACATAATTTGTTTTATTACTGTATTAATTTTTACACAACGTAGAGGTTCCTCCATTTTGGACTACACGATCACATGCATTTAGCGCCGATAATTTTTTTTATAGGAGTCGATTTAGTGCTTGTTGTTGTATTTATATTTTGAATAAAGTTTTATTGTTGTCACTATGACTGTCGCCGCATTCTGTCCTAATATGTAATATAATTTAATCCTAAAACAATGTAAAATACCACGACCGGCCACGAAGTGCCGACTCAATTATTATTTATTTTTATTTAATTTTTATTTAATTTTTGTTAATTTTTTATTAAATTTTTATTAAATTTTTATAATTTTTTAATTAATTTTTATTAAAGGCTATAGCCGGGTAAGGTAACAACAAATGTCCCAGGCGTTATTAGCCAATGTATTTATCCTATGTATTGGTCATAATACTAGTTATTAATCTGCCAAGTTTTATGTCACAATTGTTGACAGTTTTCGAGAAACGTCAGATTAAAGTTTTTTTTACTTTTCAAAATATTTCAAAAACGACTAGTCCGTTTCTTTTGTAATTAACGTATGTTGTTAATGATTTGAAGAGGAATAATTTTGTATAAAACCAGATGTCTCTAGGTCAACATTAACTTGGTGTTTCTTAATATCAAATATTTCAAACATTTTTTTTTGACACTTGTGACTTAGCGACACCTACAGTTATTTTATCACTGATGTGACATCTCTTTCCGTACTAATATATATTTATTTCAAATTAATTGGGTTGGAGCAACATGGTGATTTTTTAAATAATCTTTAGTACCTACTCATACCTAGCAGTATTGAAGAGGTATTATTTATAGAGGTTCATTAATGCTGGCTGGTTATTATAATACTTTCTTTTTTATTATGATAATTTCAAATCCGAGCATATATTTTTTGCCAATGACATTCGATTCTTTTATTTTTTAATGTTGATATTTTTCGCCCTGCACCTATTTCATTCAAGATGAACAGCACTTCTTCTTGTACTCGTATGGCTCTCATAAATAAAACATTTCATTGCCAACATGAAGCAAAAAGCCTCTATTATTCTGTGTATAAAAAAATACAAGATATACTTGGAAAACGACTTGAATTTGAGTTGGATTCGGATTTTACACACTGTATATTTGAAATTGTAAGTAAATACATTTATTTTTTATATTGCTAGCGAACTCTCCACGGTTTATATATTGTAAACTGTACTTAGCTTTTAATTTTCGACATATCCTCCGACTGAGGTAATGCGTCTACGAAAAATTGAATGGATATTATCTAGGTATCGGAAGTGATTGTATTTTTTCTTTGAACATTGCCACCTGAAAGTCACAAGTTGCAGTAGTTTTAATTCGTCCCGGATTCATGTAAACGAAATAGGGCGAAGATAATAAGACAGGCATAAAGTATACAATGTTTTAAACCGGGTTACTCACGTGTGGCAATGCGGGGCTGGGCAGCATTTGGGAAACTACGCCGAGTCTTCTCGTCATCCATACCGCAATGCTTGAAAACGAAAGTTTTCAATCAGTGCGTCCTACCCGTAATGACCTACGGAGCTGAGACGTAGACACTCACGATAGAGCTGGTCCACCGGTTCAAAGTCACTCAGCGAGCTATGGAAAGAGCTATGCTCGGAGTTTCTCTGAAGGATAAGATTCGTAACGAATACATCCGACAGAGAACCAAAGTTATCGACATAGCTCAAAGAATTAGCAAGCTGAAGTGGCAGTGGGCCGGCTATATCTCGCGAAGAACCGACAACCGCTGGGGTAAACGTGTTCTTGAGTGGAGACCGCGACTCGGCAAACGTAGTGTAGGACGCCCTCTGGCAAGGTGGGATGACGATCTTCGAAATACTGCAGGCAGATGCTGGATGCGGCAAGCTGAAGACAGGGCGCTATGGCGCTCATTAGGGGAGGCCTATGTCCAGCAGTGGACTAATATAGGCTGATGATGATGATGATGCCTCACGTGTATATGTCGAAAATCGCTCAACATGTCTGACATACAGACAAGACAGAGAATACTGCATTAAAAACAGCTTTCTACAATATTATCACTAATGTTGATTGGTACAAAATGCCTTATGTTATGACATTAAGTCTGGCTTTTGTACTTACTTTAAGATTTTTTTGTGCGATAAAGATTAAAATAAAATATATTATCAATAATTACAAAGAACAGGTAAAAGTACACAACCTATGTACAGTCAAGGTTAAAATTAACGGGAAATGTAATGAAACTGTTATTTTGCCTTAGTAACTATTATGGCTGCAAAACATTTTCAACACAAAAACCTGCATAAAGCCCAATCCTTATGTTTTGTTTGATGACTAAGTACAGTTTACAATTAAATATATAAACCGCGGACCGTTCGCTAGCAATATAAAAAATAAAAAGTATTTTCAAACACAGAGTGTGTAAAATCCGTATCCAACTCCAATTCAAGTCGTTTTCCAAGTATATCGTGTATTTTTTTATACACAGAATAATAACAGGCTTTTTGGTCATGTCGTCAATGAAATGTTTTATTTATGAGAGCCATACGAGTACAAGAAAAAGCGTTGTTCATCTTGAATGAAATAGGTGCAGGGCGAAAAATATCAAAATTAAAAAACAAAAGAATCGAATATCATTGGCAAAAAATATATGCTCGGGATTTGAAGGTATTATAATAACCAGCCAGCATTAATGAACAATACTCTTTGTTGTAACCTCTTCAATACTGCTCTTAGATGATTAGGTACCTAAAGATTATTTAAGAAATCACCATGTTGCTCCAACCCAATTAATTTGAAATAAATATATATAAGTACGTAAAGAGATGTCGCATCAGTATTAAAAAAATTGTAGGTGTCGCTAAGTCACAAGTGTCAAAAAAAAATATTTGAAATATTTGACATTAAAAAAAACAAGTTATTGTTGACCTAGAGACATCTGGTTTTTTGCAATATCATTCCTCTTCAAGTCATTAACAACATACGTGAATTACAAAAAAAACGGACTAGTAGTTTTTAAAATACTTTGAAGTGACATTTCAAGGAAAATGTCAACAATTATGACATAAAACTTGGCAGATTAATAACTAGTATTATGACCAATACATAGGATAAATACATTGGCTAATAACGCCTGGGGCATTTGTTGTTACCTTACCCGGCTATAGCCTTTTTATTAAATTTTTATTTAATTTTTATTTCATTTTTATTTAATTTCTGTTTAATTTTTATTTCATTTTTATTTAATTATATTTAATTTTCATTTACTTAAAATGTATTTAATTTTTATTTAATATTTGTTTATTTTTTATGTTATATTCATTTTAATTTTATTTCATGCTCCACCAACGCGACTACGGTCAGGAATCTATACGCGTAGCTAGTTTAAATAAAGTAAAACACCAAACAACCCCCTGATAATAAGGTTAAAATAACCCAATGAAAACCCTTAAAAATAAAGCTATCGCGATAGGGTATTGAGCTTAACCGTCTTAAAGGTTATGGTTTCCGCTTCAATAAGGTTACCGTTATAATTGGGTAACCTTATGATACGGTTACCTTATCATGAGGTTACCGAATTGATTGGGTTACCGAATCGATATGATTAACCTTAAAGAGGGGTTTTCCGGTCCCAGGGCCCCTCGCGAGGCATCCCCGCTCCCGCGTCCCGCGTCTCGCACGTGCGCATTCAACTAACGAGTGAAATAATAGAAATCTTTATTTGTCACATGATTTAACTTTTTAATATGTAGGATATTTTTTTGATTTTTTTACAGTCGAAAGAAAAGTCTTAAAGGAAATATAATTTAAAAAAAATATTGACGGAGCAATATTCTACTGCGAGTAATAAGCAAATTTTTATACTGAAAAAGTTTGATTGACTTAAGTAGAAAACGTACATTTAATGTCACTTCAGTAAAGAAAAGTGACGGAGCAAATTTCCGATGTGAGTTACACAAAAATAATATATTTTATAAAAAAAATATAGTCTGTTATGGATTTTTTTTTTTTTAAATTTTGAATATTGATTACATACTTCAAGTCAATATTTCTGGTGAAATAAAATTAGACTGAGCATTTTTCCAAACGTAAATATAGACGATATAAGAGTTTAGGTAAAAAAACCCAACTAGGACACTTGTTTTTTTTTTTGGAAAAATAATTATATACTATCTACTCCTGACACTTTATCCTGCTGTAAAGCTTTTTTGGACTGAGGAGTTAATGCGAGGTCAAACCCTCTATTGCCTGGCCTATTTGGCCTGTTTAATGTTTTTGTCCCTTTGTAGCAATACGGCAGTGTAAATTAGTAATAATTTAGCTTGGTTAGGTGTTCTATTTCATCGGCAAGTGTATGAACGAATTTTCTGCTTGCTGTGCCAAAAGGGAGATCGTAAAGTTTTCCATGAAGTGAGCATATGCCGTTCCATCTTTTTTTTGCCATATACCTGTCTTCGATCCTGTGTTGTTAAGGTAGGGCGACCCATATGCTTCTTCTAGTGGTGATGCAAAAGGCGAGTGTTGAGTGGAGGCTTGTTGATGCGAAGAGGACTGCTCACCATGGGCGTGTATGTGACGTTGCAGGCCGTTTCTTTTAAAGGTTTTGGAACAGGTCGGACAGGTTTCTTGATTGCTTGTATTGACTGCGATCGTATTCATTTCTTCAAAACACAATTTTGTTGGGGGCTTTCAACATGTTGTCATTAGGTATGAATGTTGATATTTTTGTTTTACGGTAATTTCGAATGGAGTAAACACTTTCACTATATATTTAGATATTCTGGTGTATTTTAAGAGTGTTTTTGTGTTGTATATTGCAGAGATGTGAATTATTTGGAAGAAATGTATTTGGATTTTCAAAACAGAGGGTGACAGTGGCATGTGTCAAGATCTTGATTTAAATTATTTAAAGTAGTTTATTTTATTTAGCTTTTCAAACAGGTTACAATAAAGCTTACTCATTTTACTCAACAAATACTTTATATTGAAACCATAGATTAATTAACCCAAGACCCCGCATATCCGAGCAACCTCCTCTGCCACGGTCGAAGTAATTGCACTCTATAGTGAGACACTAATATTGGAAGTGACAGTAAACATAGTACGTCTCCATGGCAACCATTAATATCTGACTCTCTCTCACGCCCCACGGAAGAAGCGCGCGTACCCTGTCCAGCATTGCGAGTTCCCCTCCCGCACCCCTTCTTGTTGGCAGCTTAGGTTTCAAAGAAATATCGCGCTAAGCGGAGTATAGAGACATCTTGTATATGATTGAAACTAAATGGTGAGAATTACTTGAAATACCTAATGCTGTACACAACGCTCCGGTTTCGAGTCACTTTCGAACTTATCAAGACAAATTTCGTCGTACGACTAACTTTTATTTATTTACTGACTTAGAATAACAATCCCCAGAAATACGTTTCTTGTTTCGATCATTAACGACAACCTTTAAAAAAATGATAATTCAAGATAAGTACGATTTTGCCCATGAATTTTGCTATTACTTGAGGTTCTTCAAGAAGCGCACATACAGATATAGGGCTTTCAAAGGCCGGTAATGCATCATTAGATCTCTTCTAACGACTGCATTCGTTAGAAGAGATCAGACACCTGTCGCCTATCTTATTATGTCGCTCTGGAATGACACGTAGCCAAGGGGCTCTTTAGTTGCTGTTTATGTTCATGGGCGACGATGATTGCTTCCCACCGTCTACTCGCTTGATACTTATTACATTTAAAAAATACAATAATCGAGTAAAACAGCGATATTACCTGCATCGTTTGGGTTTTAACAGAATGTTATACGATTCATTCCTACTAAAGTTAGCGTAATTAACCTCGGTCGCCAGCACTTACTTTCTAGGTGTTATTATTCTAAATAAGTTTGCTGGCACTGGTACAACTTGGTGTTTTAGAAAACCGCTTATTTGTAGGATTTCACACAACCTACTCCTCATTTCAAAGTCTGGAGTCTGGTGGGAGTCTAAAATCGTGCTGTACAAAGTTGAATAGGAAAATGTTGCTCGCAATCTACTTTGCAGTATTTAAAATAATATAGGTACCTACTGTTATTTATTCAGTATTAAAGTTTGTTTGCAGACTAACAGCACAGAAAAAATAGTTTTTGTTGCAGTTTTTTTTTTACCACGACGGTGGCAAACAAGCATACGGCCCGCCTGATGGTAAGCAGCTACCGTAACCTATGGACGCCTGCAACTTCAAAGGAGTCACATGCGCGTTGCCGACCCTTTACAAAAAGGAGGATTCACTGTTGCAGCAGTTGTGGCAGTTGGTCCAAAGTTGTGTTTTAATACTCTGTTAATGAACCGTAATAGGGGCATTCCAAGGAAAAGTCCTCTGTTGTCCCGAACGAAAGCAAAATTGATGAAAATTGGTAGGTTTGAGTTTCTTTTTTCTGCGAGAATAAAGTAAAAATATGCTCTTCTTCCTTTCTTCAATTATATTTTTCTAATTAAAATTGCAAAGATAACTCTAATAACAGAGATAAACACGCGTTCGTATGGAACAGCACGGAATGCCCCAATATCGAATTGGTGCCGTATTCTAATTTTAAAATACATAAATAACACATTACAAACATAATACATCTCAAACATAACTCCAACACACAACAAACAATCAACCAATATTGAAGTTGTATTGGAGTTGCGTTGGAATATTTCTCAAGCAAATTCTGATATTTCTGATTCAGTTGTTTATGTCGTAGCTGTGTTGCGTTGTTAATGCATTGTAGTTGTATTGAAGTTGGATCGTGTCTATACGTGTTTTAAAGTTAGAATACGGCCCCGGGTGCTTGTTATCATTTTATCAACTTGTTGCGTAGAGATTGGTATTTAAATAAGTAATATACCAGTGATTTGACATCATCTTAATACTTAGGTATTTTAATTAATGTGAGCGACTCTATCAAAATCTAGGACGAGCACTTCAAATAACGGCTAAAATGAAAGTACTAACTTCAATAAACAGACAGACTATCTTTGTCCTAGAACAATATTGTCCCCCGACTGTTGTCTCGAGGCCTGAGATCATTGCTGTTCGCGTTCGGAGTAATTGTTTGTTTCATCCATCACTGCCTAGACCTGTGCTGTAATAGGAAAATTTAATTACTTTTGATACCCTAATTCAGGATATTATCAAATTATTTGTAATTCTGAATTGTGGTATAGTTAGCAGACGTTCTGCTTATTACAAAATTAATTGTAGTATGGAGTAGCGTATTGTTATCGGTGAATTCTCAATACAACTTGGGACTCCTATGGGCGGTTGAGAAGTATAAGACCCTCGAAGACGCATAAAGGATATAGTGGAGAAATTCGCAGCTATCAGGTAAGTCTCAGTAGCTCAGTTGTTCAGAGCGATGGGCATGTATCCCAGAGTCGCGAGTTCAAGTGTCTCCTGAGGCAGTGGTTTTTTCTACTTTTCCTTTATCTCTAAACATTGTGGTATCGTTAGCAGACATTCTGCTATACAGGGTGTCTCATTCAAATCGGTCAGTATAGGAAAGTCTGAAACTATAAGACATACGAAGATCTGTTCTGAGGAACCATGTCATCGATTTTAATAACAAGAAAAACTGCATTCATATATTTTAAAAAAACATCTGTACTCCGTTCGGGAATCGAACCCGGTTGTTTTGAAAAAAAAAACCTACACTATTTCTATTTAGATATCGATTGTGTAGGTCTGAAGCAGTAAATGTCTGTATGAAACATGATGTCTGATGTCTAAAATGAATAAAATGCATTGTTTCCACATACTTTAATTTATTTTAGTAGGTGCTCGAAGAACGATTCGATCGAACTGACTGACATAACTGAGTCAACGAACGTAACCCCACAAAACTTCCGGAATGGTTTAATGCAATGCCAATGCCATATGTATGTAAAGCGGTGTATGTATCAAGTTGCAACACCAGCAAAGAGGTACAAACAACCATAGAGACAATTTTAAATACCTGAACTTGGTGAATATTGTAAACGTGGTGACTTCGAGCACCTACTAAAATAAATTAAAGTATGTGGAAACAATGCATTTTATTCATTTTAGACATCATGTTTCATACAGACATTTACTGCTTAAGACCTACACAATCGATATCTAAATAGAAATAGTGTAGGTTTTTTTTTTAAAAACAACCGGGTTCGATTCCCGAACGGAGTACAGATGTTTTTTAAAATGTATGAATGCAGTTTTTCTTGTTATTAAAATCAATGACATGGTTCCTCAGAACAGATCTCCGTATGTCTTATAGTTTCAGACTTTCCCATACTGACCGATTTGAATGAGACAACCTGTATATATAAAAAAATAGGGTAAATCGCCAGTTACTGGCCACTGTCCAATAACTGGCCACCTCATACTAAAAACGAACTCTGCGTACCTACAAACAAAATTCATTTTAGTATAACGTGGCCAGCTATTGAAACCCTTCAGTTTCTACTTCAGCTTTGTTTGTAGGTAAACAGAGTTCATTTTTAGTACTAGTATCAGGTGGCCAGTTATTGGACAGTGGCCAGTAACTGGCGATTTACCCTACTAAGTCGTAAACTGAAATAGATGTCATACAGGGTAAATCGCCAGTAACTGCGTTTCAATAACTGGCCCCCTGATACTTAAAATTAACTCTATTCACCTACAAACAGAATGCACTTTAACATAACTTGGCCATTGGCCAGTTATTGAAGGGTGGCCAGTAATAAAACCTTATACTAAAATAAATTCTGTTTACACAGAGAATGAACAGAGTTCATTATTAGTATGAGGTGGCCAGTTATTGAACGGTGGCGATTTAGCCTACTCAAGGAAAAAAACCGGTCAAGTGCGAGTCGGACTCGCACACCAAGGGTTCCGTACAAACATGTAAGTATATACCTATAGGGGTAGTTAGTAGTTTTTAGTAACTTTAAAATTATTAAAAATATTTTTATAACATGATGTAACTAAAAATTTACGGTTTTAGCAATTTTTCCTTTATCTGTGCTATAAGACGTTGCTTCGTACCAAATTTCAAGATTCTGCGTTCACAGGAAGTACTCTGTAGGTTTTGATTCCCTTGCGAGTTTCGAAAATTTGCGGAAATTTGCGGCATAAATGCGACTGTATCTTTTCATTGCGTTGGCTTAGAAGTTTGATTTTTTCACAGCTTCAAGGGACAGTAGTTCTGAGTATGTGATATAAATTTTAGCTTGATACCTCCACGCGTTCCTGAGAAAAAGGGTCTTGACGGACGGACGGACGGACGGACGGATTGACGGCCGGACGGACAACAAAGTGATCCTATAAGGGTTCCGTTTTTTCCTTTCGAGGTACGGTACCCTAAAAAGTGACCAAGCTCCAGTATCCCAGGCCGTATTTGACGTCATCGTCTTCCTTTAGCTTTCGTGGCTGACGGTGCGGACAATCTTACACAAATCGACCTAGGCCCACAGTAAGCTCAATAAGGCTTGTGTTATAGGTACTAGACGACGATATATATAATATATAAATATAGATAAATACTTAAATACATAGAAAACACCCATAACTCAGGAACAAATGTGATAACCGCACAAATAAATGCCCTGACCAGGATTCGAACCCGGGACCTCTTGCTTCGTAAGCAGAGTCACTACCGACTGGGCTAGGAGGGCTATGAGGGTATAACTTCTAGACCACCCGGGTCACCGTGAAAACCGTCGAAATTTTTCATTTACTTATATGCAATTTGTCAATGACCTGGTGCCGTTGATCAATAGTCCGAATTAAGGATATGAAGTACATGCACGTGCAGTAATGGTCAACGGCGCTAAAGTATCCCACAAGATCTTGGGGTCAACACAATACACAGAGAAAATGGCGGCTGGAGAGTTTAAAAATCAGGAGATAAGTTAGTTAGTTAGTTAGTTTTACTGGGCATTTTCCGCAAGTCGACATCCAGCGTGCCTATTTTGCGTGAAACGGGGATGGCGCTATTCTAACCACCCCAGCTCCTCCACGAACCCCAGCAAAGCCTTTATGTTGCTTACCGCGACGTGTAAGGTACTTGGAGACCCTAGGTGCTTAGTTCTGTATACTTCTACCTGTTTGCAGTCTAGCAGAATGTGTTAAGTTGTTTCCTCAGCCTCCATGCATGCACGGAACAGGGGGCTGTCTGTTCTACCTATATTGAAGAGGTGTTTGTTGAGTGTATTATGTCCTGTTATCAATCCTATTATTTTACGTAGTAGGTGTCTCGGTGTTCTCAGGAGTGTTTTGGTGAGTTTATGGTTTCGTCTCGACACAATTTCTTTGGTCTGTTTACAGGTATCCTTTTGTTCCCAGTATTCTTGATGTTGTTGTTTGTAGAGGTGATCCAGTTCATTTTGTATGTATGAAAAGGGCAGGGGCATTATTGGCTCGGGTCCGAATGTCGGTGTACTCGAGCCCTTCCGGGCCAGTTCATCCGCTGCATCGTTTCCTCTATCAGGAGATAAATCAAACACTATTGGGGAGACCAAATTAGCTTTTTAGACTCTGCTGCTTTGGACGTCATACGATACGCAGCTGCTAGGCGGTCAAAAGAGTCTACGGATATTTATAATTGTCGACGAACACTTAGTCGCCCTAAGTACCGCTGGAGAGACACGGTCGTCGTCGTTAGATCTAAGTGGCCTTAAAGCGGAAAACTGTTAGAAGATCGCACAAAACAGGGAGTGCTGGCGCCAATTCGTATCACAGTAGTGTAAGTAACTGACCAGTAATTGACTGAGATGTAGTTGACCAAGCCAAATATGCAACAGGGGTTCAATTAGAACTGGTTAGTTCCGTGGGTTTGCCTAGAATGAATCCAGATGATTCAGTAAATACCTGATGGAGGGTATTTTTATAACAAAAAGCTAAACAAACTTACCATTACATCAAACTCCAAAGCAAATTATATAAACTGTCTTGAGCGACATTCAAGTACACGGCCTCTAGAACGCCGGTACACAGTTCTACCCAATGAGACTAAATCATTTAAGAAATTAGCAAACGACTCTCCCGAGAATATAAAAAAACTTAAGTAGAATTTTTGCTATATGCAGGTAACAGAGAGTCCACATTACTCTGTGTAAACAAACACGTAAACACTGCCATATCCGGGCTATATTGACACAACATTTCGTATACAGTATACTTGTTTTCGTACTGAATACGAACCGACTCGTTACTTCATATTCGTTTTTACGGAGCTCTTCTAGGTGCATTTAGTGGCGAAAAGGTAAGAGGGGAAGAGGCGAGGGGGAAAAGGGTAAGTTTCAAAAAAAATATAGATATTTATTTTTCAATTTAGGCACATTACAATGCACTTATGAACGTCAGAAAGAGAAACTTTTACGTGAGTGTCGTGGAACACTCGGTTGGAACGACGTTATGCTATTTTATTTTATTTTATTTTTGACTTTTTTGTAATTTTTTACTTTATTGCTACTTTATGCTAGATGTGACATCTAGAACAAATGTTGTGCACCATTTTTTGTATTTTTTATAATTTTTGTCATTTTGTTTTTTTTTACTATTTTGTATTTTTGACGCCTTTTTGGTTTTTTTTACTTTTTGACTTTTCTGGCTTTTTTTGACTTTATTTACTTTCTGACTTTTTTGACTTCTTGACTTTTCACTTCACTTCACTTCATTCTATTATATTTTATTTTATTTCATTTCACATGCTTCTCAATCGTATGGCTTTGTGTCGCGTTTTCGTGACGTGTCGCGTTTTTGTGACGGTTACGTGACTTTTTTTCGCCTAGCCCCCATCCGCGAACCGTCCGATAAGGAACTACGTTCCCAAAAAAACTACTACCGGTTCTGACTCTACCCGAACGTACCCATACTACGTGACTCATTTAGGGGGATGGGGGGGGGGGGGGATCAAAATACTACGCTTGGTCACAAGCGTGGGGGGGCTTAGGTTTCGTTACATTGTTAATAATTATGCTCGAATCAAAAATATGACATAAACAAAATTATGTTTTTTTTTACTTTCTGTCTCCAAAACATCATTCAAAAACCATATGTGTGAGTTACTACGTGAAAACTAGCGGGGAGGGGCAATTATTCTTGGCTATTACTACGATGGTATATAATTACATCAAAAATGGCCACAACTAGCCTAACTAATTTGTATTAGATTTTTTTTATACCACGACGGTGGCAAACAAGCATACGGCCCGCCTGATGGTAAGCAGCTACCGTAACCTATGGACGCCTGCAACTCCAGAGGAGTCACTTGCGCGTTGCCGACCCTTTACAAAAAGGAGGATTCACTAGTGTGTTGACGAATAAAGGAACAAGAGGGTCCCTCATCGTCAACACACTGGGTCCTCTTTGAGCTCTTTGGATTGTGACGTAAAAATACTATTATGTTATATAACCTCGAATCACTGAAGCGGATTGGAACTTTTCTAATTAATATAAGAATTTGTTAGTCCTTGCAAAGCAGAAATATGATTTTAATTACAAAAGAATTAGAAAGAAAAATTAATAGTCGCAGAAGCGGAACGATTCGGCGATCTAATCTCCTAATCTGGCACCCAATCTACTCCGGAATTTATTTTTAATTTCGTCATCAATGTTTTCGCTTCAAGAGTCTGGTAACTAATCATTGTTGGAAACTTTTAACAATGGGACTTGGAAAATTCTGGGATTCTGAAAAATGTTCTCATTAGGATATTGAAAAATATCGGGAATATTGTTATTTTTTTTCTTTTTGTTGAGAAGAATCTGGATAGAACAGAGGTTCGTTACCAGAGGGTAAATAATCCTGCAGGGGTAAAATAGCTATTATGTGGAGATTATGTATAAGGTAAACAGGATTGTGGTGAGCTCTCAAAATTTACGTTAGGATTTAAATAAGTTACCTTGATATAGGTTATGACCTTATTTAAATTTAATCCTGACGTAAATAATTAAGGTATCAAGACTAAAAGGTAAGAAAACACTGGCATGGAGAAATCGATTTAAAAACTTTTGTTTTTCTTTAAGTATATTAAATCCCACCAAAAACATAAATGTAAAAAAGGAGAGCCAAGTTCAATACAAAAATTATGCTTGGCTATGGGCTTCGCCGCAAAAAGAATGGAGATCTAAATGAGTGCCAAGTTCTATGCAAAATCCAAATATGTATTTATAGGAACAAAATAACTTTATGAACAAGTATTAAACTCTATTTCTTTGCTTTACTGGATACCTATAACAATTGCTGTTATTTAAAAATGTGAGATCTTAAAGTCAAATCTACCCCACTTTAAGATCTCACATTTTTAAATAACAGCAATTGTTATAGGTATCCAATAAAGCAAAGAAATAGAGTTTAATACTTGTTCATAAAGTTATTTTGTTCCTATAAATACATATTTGGATTTTGCATAGAACTTGGCACTCATTTAGATCTCCATTCTTTTTGCGGCGAAGCCCATAGCCAAGCATAATTTTTGTATTGAACTTGGCTCTCCTTTTTTACATTTATGTTTTTGGTGGGATATCATTACTTTTTGTAAAGAAAACTAGGCAGGTATTAAGATTTAATGTTTTTTCTTGCGTTTCCGCTGCATGGTTTTGTTTTTTATGCTATTGTCTACATTCTCCCGCGCGCCGCCGACGACACACCGTTGGCCGGTCGTTTAGCGCGTATTACAAGTTTTTTGTATGGGGAGACCACTTATTATTTGACTTAACTTTATTTTTTTATTTATAGCAAATATAATAATACATACATATATTGGGATAGTTTCAAATATCTGCTTATAACGATTCCAACGATACAATTTAAAAAAAAATTGTATGGGGACCCCCCTATTTTTTAACTTTTTTTTATTTTTTCCTACGCTTACACACAGTTACCGAGCTGGATTCCAAATTTCATCCTTCTAGGTAATCTGGAAGTAGGTTAGGTTTAGGTACTATATGTCAGTCAGTCAGTCAGTGCTAAAATTTACGACTTTTTGACCTTCATATCTTTATAACCGTTTGAGCTAGCTTCATGAAATTTGGGCTTCTAGATGTCCTTATGGATATAATTAAACACACGTAGTTTTATGTGTTTTCTCAAACATGCTCGGAAATGTTCCTGTTACGTTAGTAATTAGAGACCAGTAGGGACTCTATTCCAAGGCAGGTTCAGCGCGACGTACGTAAAGGATTTTCATACAACATTAAATCACTCAGCCAGTAACTGAAGCACTAAACAAGTAATTTTATTTCCTTACATGTTTGAGAAAAGCACTATACATGCTTCGACCGTAATCAGCTTACCTGGCTTCGTATTGTAGCCGTCCTCGTCTTCGACTCGGACGGCTACTAAATACTCAGCCAGGAAAGCTTACTTACTGGTCTCTGCAGTAATGTACTATTACGTTAAAGAGGTTTTGAGTTTATAGAAGGGTCAAAAGTGGCACCAAGTGGTTCGTGTAATATACACTTGGCGCTGGCTAGCCAGTTCCTTTGCTTGAACTTGGCTTGACACGCTGCCGCGTGTCTAGATACACTTGGCGCTGGCTAGCCAGTTCCTTTGCTTGAACTTGGCTTGACACGCTGCCGCGTGTCTAGATATTTGCAGATGATCAGTTTAATTATAATGGCCCTCAAAAAAGTTCACAGTTCTAGATTCGAATTAATTTATATGATAACATTTATTGTTTGTCTATCTTATACTTTTCTCAATCTTGAGCAATTCTCAAAGGTTGACTGGAAGAGATCCCTTAAAGGGATAAGTTCGCTTTTGTACTTTGTTTATTTTTCTTAAATCATGTTTGTTTTGTTTTTATGTACTATCGGGTTCAGAATTGCATGGCCAATTTATGAATGAATTCATTGATAAATTGACCATGCAATTTTGAACCCGATGGTACAGTAAAGTGTTTACATACATACATTTTCGTGATGATGCAAATTATTTATTTAAGTAGGTATACATTTCAGTTACAAGATTTCCTAACTGACATTCAGTTTCGTACGTTACTTTCCTACCTCATTTATAAATGATATGCCACTGATGCGCACGTTCTCCCTTAATCATGTGTCACTTAAGGGTTCTGACCGGTGCCTGCCAATCGTTAAGCGTTTGAGATTGAGGTCATGTCAAATCGGAACATCGATAAAGTATGAAGCATAACGAGTTACTAGGAAATCAAAATATTTTGTTGAACATCTTGATGAGGCTGTTTTAAGTAGTAACTTATGAACTGAAAATGATGTCATATGTACCATCGGGTTCAAAATTGCATGGTCAATTTATCAATGAATTCATTCATAAATTGGCCATGCAATTCTGAGCCCGATAGTACATATTATACTAAAAACCGGCCAAGTGCGTATCGGACCACGCATAATGGAGGGTTCCGTACCTCGTAACCAAATTAATACCAAAAGGTCGTAACTGATGCCTATGGAAGAAGTTTTTTGAAGATAACTCAAAAATGGCTCAACCAATAACGTTCAAAACTATTTTCATAGAAATGATGTAATAAGGCGCATTTTCTCAATTTTTTTCATATTTTTTGGACTTACGGTTCAAAAGTTACAGGGGACACAATTTTTCTGACTTTCGAAGCGATTACATCAGAAAATATTAAAAAAAAAAATTGGTTGTTTGTAAAGTAGGTTTACGATCGAGATGTTTACGTGATAACGTCTAACCGCTCGTGAGGATTCCGCGTGACAAGTTTCACGGAATGACTGGCAGCGCTCGAGATGAGACGGGAGATCGGTCCGTCTCTCTCTCGTTATACCTGCGATCGCGCTCGTGAGGTTTTGGTGTGACACAAGTTTCTGAACATGTCACCCGACTAAAACGATTTTAAAGACGTTATCACGTCAAAATCAATGTTATTTTTAAAGACCTATCGATTGATATGCCACATGTTGATATTTGGTCATTTATTTTTATTAGTTAGATGTATGGAGCGCCCCCCTAAAATTTTTTTTTTTGCAATTTAACTACATAACTAAGTAGCGGCATACAAAATACACCTTATTTGTAAATTTTATTAAGATACGTTTCATAGTTTCCGAGTAAAATGGCTGTGACATATGGACGGACAGACCCGGGGTATGTCCTTAAACTACGTCCGGACTTGGGTATGTCCTTAAACTATGCCAAAAAGAGAGGTATGGGCACTGCGAATGGCATCTCGCTTAGTGTGGTAGGGCACGTTTAGTGAATGTCATCTCGCTCAAATCTGGAGCAGAGCCCGACTGGGGAAGTACCTCCACCTTACAGAAAACCACAGCCAAATAGCACTAGACCCTACTCATAACACTATGACACACAACACTGTGTTCCTGCTGGTGAGTACGGTTGCCAAAGAGCTCAAAGAGGACCCAGTGTGTTGACGATGAGTGACCCTCTTGTTCCTTTAGCCGTCAACACAGTGAATCCTCCTTTTTGTAAAGGGTCGGCAACGCGTCCATAGGCTACGGTAACTGCTTACCATCAGGCGGGCCGTATGCTTGTTTGCCACCGTCGTGGTATTAAAAAAAAAAAGACGGACATGACGGAATAAGGGTTCCGTTTTTGCCATTTTGGCTACGGAACCCTAAAAAGTAGCCAAGCCGTTCAGTGTAATTTTAGAATATTCCTGCTCAAAATCATAAGCAGAATTGATTTCCAGTAAGATGTAAGAAGACGCCCCAATTCATACATAGCATTTTCGTATTTCCATAACGCTACTTCCATATAAGCGTCCCTGGAAGAGCAGTTAGTGGATTATATAGTCTCAGGCCCAATTGAATTTAAAGTACTTACATTTCTAGGTCGTAATAATCAAAAATATATTATCTTAATTCGAACAACACTAAAACTATGGTTTTACCTAGGCCAGCTCCGTAGCTTGGAGAAGAGATGTGATCGCGAAGTAGAGCGCCGTATGACTAGGCTGGGCTGCGTTTAGTAAGCTGTCAGACATTTTTAAAAGTAAGATGCCTCTCTTCCTTAAAAAACGCGCGTTCGAGATGTGTGTCTTGCCAGTTATGGTTTATGGGGCAGAGACCTGGACCCTCACAAAAAACCTTATTAATAAACTCCAAGTGGCACAACTGAAAATGGAGCGTGTAATGCTGGGAATCAAACTGCAGGACAGAGTCAGAAACACGGAGATCCGTAGGCGCACCAAACTTTCTGATATAGCCCAGGTTATTGCCAAGAGAAAGTGGATGGGCTGGGCATGTGAGCCGTACAACAGATACAGATGGAGCCGACTAATATCCGAGTGGAGACCTTGGCTAGGAACTCGTAATTCCGGAGGGCAGTTCGCAAGGTGGGCCGACGACATTGCAAGAGTGGTTGGAAAGAACTGGATGCAACAAGCCCAAAACCGTGGAAAATGGCGTGCTTATGAGGAGACCTATACTCAACAGTGGGTGAAAAAGGGTTGAAGAAGAAGAAGAAGAAAACTATGGTAGTATACAGTCGAGGTCAAAAATACCTTTAGAGTTGAGTGTTACAAAAATACCTTTACATTTAAATATCGACACTGGAAATTTCAAATGTCGTAAGGGACATTTTGTCGTAAGTACACTAAATATTGCATAGAACTCAGAATTTTTTTCTCTATCGATCGGTATGACTAACTTTTTGACATCGCTTCAAATAAAGAATTTACGAAGTAATTAAATTTTGTTGTAACTTCCTAATGCTCAAAAAATTATGTTGTATGGGTCAAATTTTAAATTTGATGGTATTATGTGTTCATTTATAACGTTGTATATCCTTCTTATAGATAAATCCCTATGTTGTAAGTTACTACAGTAAAAAAAGATTCCTTTACGACATTCTATCTAATAAAATAAATACGAAACTTTGAACCCACATTGGCGTATGGGTCAACTATTTTAGGCTTTTGTACGTTACAACATAATGCCGAAGAATATTATGGCTCTTGATTTTTTATAAAGTTTGTTGTATGTAGGTATAAATCAAAATAATTTTAAAGTCTGATGTAGTAACTCATCTTCAAACATTATAAAGAAAAAGTTACATTAAATACGGTGCAACAATGATAAACTTATATAGATGTCATATACAAAGGAAAAAGTGACCTAGGCCTCCGGTGCCCAGGGCTGGGATCGAACCAGCGTCTTCTGCATTCGCGGCAGACGAATCCCAGCCCTGGGCACCGGAGGCCTAGGTCACTTTTTCCTTTGTATATGACATCTATATAAGTTTATGATTTATATAGTAGTGTGTCTACTTAAAAAAACAAATCAAAATATTTATTAAAAAAAATTTGATTTGTTCTTCAGTTGCAACAATGATAGTTACGCCTCAGAAAAGATGATATTTTAAAACCTTTAAAGTATTTTTGTGTACGTTATAACATTCAGTTTAGTTTCTCGGCTGCATATATATGTAAGCGAGGCGACCAAGCAGACAATTGGGAATTCTATGAACACATGAATTCATTCGAGATTTTCTGCATCTTAGACGGCAAGCGAGTGAATCACAGCTACTGTATCGTGTAATGTATTACACTAGCTATCAAATAACACTATTTCTAGAGTGATACTCGGCTGCAGGTAGATGAGAGAGAGGCAAACAAGCAGAAATTTGGGAATTCTATGAACACATGAATTCATTCAAGATTTTCTGCATCTTAGACGGCAAGCGAGTAGACCACACCTACTGTACCTTGTATTGTGTTACACTAACACTAGCTATCAAATAACACTATTTCTAGAGTGATACTCGGCTGCATATATGTATATGTAAGCGAGGCGACATTAACAACCTTTCATTTTTCTGACCCCTTATTTTTGTTAATGTATTTAATAGTACTCAAAAAGTTAGGAGACCCGTATTTTTTCTTTTCACTTTATTTTGAGTTTAACCCCCTTATTTTGACCTTTAAAAACGGGCTCATTCTGAAAGGGCGTAAGTACATTTAGAGGCATTAAACGAGGCTTTTGCCAAATCATTTAATAAAAAAAGTAAAAAGTATACTCAATCTGTTGCACTTGACAGTGACGTTTGACATTTACAATTTTGAATTGGACGGTTTCTGGACAGACGCCATCAACGATAAAAACTGAACTGAACAGTTTGATTTCTATAAAATTAATCTTATTGTTTCCCGGAAGTTTGTTTTTGTAAATAATGAGTTTAAGCATGGGCAACAAAAAAAAATATATGCAAGACCCATTAATTTCGTGTTTCGTGCCATCTTGTAAGAACACGGCATTGATGTCGCCTGAGAAATATTTCTTTTATATTCCCCATACAAACAGGGTGGAATGGTGCGCTGCTGTGGATAAACCCAATGTTCCGAAAGGTTCGATATATATATGTGAAGATCATATAAATGTAAGTACGGTATTTATTCTTCAGGAAACATATCTTTAATTTGTACGGATTACAGTTCGCTATGAAGGAGAATATATAATTTCCGTAATAATAATTACATTCTATGCCTATTCTCTTTCCGCACAGACTGTATAGGTATTGTAATAATTAAGAGCCTCTTTGTTTTTTTCTTGAGGTCCTGATGCTATATTGCAATGACTAATGCTATATTGCAATGACTAATGCTATATTGCAATGACTAATACTAATATATGTAATAATACTAATAATTTTTCAGCCTGAAGAGGATTTAGAAAACTATGAAAATTGGAAAAGTGGATGTGTCCGAGCCAGACTGAAACCCAGAGTACCTGTCTTAAAAAATATAACTAAAGGAACCATAGAACCACCACAAATAGCGGAATCAAGTTTGTTAGCATCAACATCATCCAGTGCAATAGGTCATCAACAAACTCTTACAGAAAACAAAGGCATTTTGTGTGTACCAGAACAACGAAATAAATCCAGCCAAGTTAAAACACTATCTGTGGACAAATGTGTATCTGCACATTTGACACCACACATAATTAATTACACAGAAAAAGAAGAACCTGCAGAGGATAATTTGTCAGTGATAATGGACCAATGAGCTCAGACTTCTCAGAAAGTGGGAGTACTTCTGAAATACATAGATATTAAACCTGAAAATGACAATGCCAATGGGAGAAAATATATACTTACGTTGATTCAAAATGATCCAGTATCTTATATAGGTCTACCAAAAACATGTTGGTGGATTATAGAATACCTTGAAAAAAACTGTAAAATACCATCATTGCACATTATCATAGTGTTGTACAAGATAAAAAACAATGATTCTTTTTTAAGAATAGGTGATCTATTTCAAATATCTAAAACAACCTTGTGGCGAATGTTTTATAAAACACTTAATGTTTTGAAATGCTTTTTAAAACAGCTTGTATACTGGCCCTGTGCAATAGATATAAAAAGAAATTTACCTCTATCATTTCGAGTAAACTCGGAATATGCTAATGTGCAGTGCATAATAGACTGCTTTGAGATTGAAATAGAAAAGTCTAAGAATCCTGTATTTCAGTCATTATCATGGTCCCAGTACAAACACTGCAATACTATCAAATATTTGATTGGTGCAACTCCGGATGGATTCATAAATTTCATATCAAAAGGCTACGGGGGCCGTACTTCAGATATGAACATTGTAAACCAAAGTGATTTTTTAAATACAATTCCCCCAAATTGTACCATTTTAGCTGATAGGGGGTTTAAATATATAGAAACCCAATTAGTTTCAAAATCCTGCAAACTTTTACGTCCTCCTAGTGTATCAAAAGATATAAAAATGACTAAAGCAGAGGCAATCAATAGCAAAGTTATAGCCAGTTTAAGAGTACACATTGAAAGGGTCATACGAAGGCTGCGCTTGTATAAACTCTTGAAACCACATTCAGTGGTTAATAATAAATTATTTTGTAGCCTGGATGATATAGTCAATGTAGCATGTGGATTAATTAATCTCCAGGCTGCATTATTGACAAATGTTTAACTTTCTGTTTTGCAGACACTGATACCCGTAAGAATGAATATATAAGTTTGCTATGTATCAGTTTGTATGTTTTGTTATGTGTTATGTTTGTTGTGCTTGTATGTATCGTCGTCTTATTGAGCTTAATGTGGGTGGGACTAGATTTAATACCATACTTGTGTCTAAATATAATTGAATAATCTTTGAAATCTTGTTTTATTCACTTTTCTTACTCATCTTTTTTCCATGATGTTTCCTAAAGCAAGTAAATAAAATAATAATGATAAGTTGATAACTAACTGCTCCCTGATTAAACAGCTTTCAACATCAAAAGCGACCGTCCATTTCTTATATATTATAAATATCAATTATTTATTTTAGATGTAGCCTGCAGCAATGGTTAAGTCACATAAATACCTATGGATTTATGTCAAACCAAAACGTAGACATTTATTCTAGAAAAAACTAGGCTTAATATGTGAACTATTTATTTTGACGACACGATTAGCTCAGTTGGTTGTGAGCCTCCCTGCAAAGTGACTGTCCCGGGTTTGAGTACGATGAGCGTACGCATATTGCGTTTATATTTTTTCACCTCACTAGCTCGGGAAGCCTTTTTTTATTCTTTAAAAACGAATAGCACAACTGCATTTTATTCTCTAGAGTGCAAAGAATTGTGAGCGGGACAACGCTATATAGTGTGCATAGCGTTATCCCCCTTACATCGCGGAACGCGGGGCGCCGGCAGCTCACCCCCGCGCGGGGTGTACGTAGCATTTTGCTCGCATTAGTGAGGTGAAAAATTATGTGTTATACATGGTGGAAAAGTTGTATTTTAAGTCTCGTGAGTTGCAACACTCGCCACACTCAGGATTCTATTCTCGAACCACTCGCTTTGCAACCTAGAATCCATTCGCTAGCCCGTGTTTTCTCTCTCGCGGTTAAAATAGAACTTTGCCCCCTTGTATAACAAATAACTATTTTATCCTAGGATATATTATAGATATGGTAATTGGCTTGAAATGATACAAACATTATTTGGTCATGTTATGGCTCGTTTATTTATTATACATTATATTTTTCGTTTTTTATTTTAGTAGTTATAAATTATAATTAAGTACACATTACTCTTTATTGCACACCTCAAAAGACACGACTAAGAGAATTGAGTATTAGGTGATGCAAACAAACAAGAAATGTAGACTACTAAGTAAATAAGTAAACTAATTAGAACACAACATAAATTTACAGGTTATTCCCACTAGTTACGACCAAGTTTTTACTAGTGGGAACTACTGGGAATTTTTTCCCCACCTTTTACCACTAGTAACTACTGGGAAAAACACCCCTAGGTTTGGTGGTAACTACTAAGATATTTTTTTTTAATCATTTTTAAATAAGTTTACTGAATAATACAAACTGACATAATTATTAGTTATACTAGTAACACGTTATATTTATACTGTTATTTGTTAATTTTGAACCATCACAATATTTTAGGGAAAAAAAAATTCTCAGTAGTTACCACTGGTAAAAACTTGCTGGTAACTAGTGGGAATAACCCAGATTTACATGCAGGTATAGGTACTTCTAAGGGATATATAAGGGCTACTATTAATATTATGAACAAGAACATATTTTTTAGAGTCCAGATACTCCAGGTTGATCAACTGCTGAAAAAATTGTTGTACTATTTAACATTTTGCCAAATATAAATGTTTTCCAAAACTGTTCTGCATTTTTTAACAAAGTATCAACATACAATTTGTCATAATACAACCAATGTGTATAGTAGACTTTATTATTCTCAAACATTGGGTCAGCTACACAAAATAATCCTTTTTTCTTCCCCGCTGCATGCATCTGAATTTGTGTTTGGGCTTTAAATTTGTGTGTAATTTGGTTGTTTTTCAGATAATTATTAATAGCCTTAGCTGTACAAGGACACTTAATTTCAACAGTAAAGTCTTCACACAAACCATCTGGCGAGGCACCAATAAATGGCGATATTAATATGAAACCACACTTTTGAATACAAACATTCATATCTTTTTCTAATTGTTTTAAGACCTGGTCTTCCAAAAGTTTCCCCCGTTTAATGGCCTTTGTCTCTGGCACTTTGTACCCACCAAGAATACTTCGGACCAAAACGCCATCAGTTTTACACCTCGTCGCCTCAAAAGTTTTGGAAGCTGTAATTCTTCCCTGACGCAGTGTATGCCATAGCTTGTTATGAGCTTGGTCACGAGTTTGCTTCTCGATTTCATTCTTCACATCCACAGTCAGTTTTTGCTCTGCAAACCTTTTCAAATTATCCATTGATATATTATTTCTGGTACAGCTGTTAAAATCAAACATAATATCAAATAAACTATACTTGTCCATTGTTAGTTTTTCACTGTTATAATAAACAATCAGTGAATTATTTAACTCCCTTTTTTTGCATTCACCCAAGAATGCTGACAAATCAGGGATATTTGAGGGAGATGGCAACAGGGGTCGCTTTCCCATGTCTTCAGCTAAGACAAATTTGTCTCTGGAAACAGCCTCACTCAATTTGGGCCGATTCCAGTAACATTGTACCGATGTTACTGGCGGTTCTTCGGTCCGCTTGATCAGCCACATCACAAAACAAACAGAGTGTTTGCATCCTCCTGCACGAGCAGCACAATTTTCACATATAACATCTAAAATGGTATCTTCAGCTTCGTCGATGCGTGCAAGCACTGCGTACAATTTCGATTTAACATTATGTTCAGGCGTGACCCTACATCTCACGAAACATATGCTACCCTCCCTCCTCACTTCAGCGTAACCAATAGCAGTTTCGACGTAAGCGTCTCTAGAAGAGAGGAGGGTTTTTGTTCCACGGACCGCAGATGAATTGAAACCGTCGCTGTTACTCATGAATTGCATGAGCATAAGGTTATCTACTCGTGGCAGATTACGAGAATCTGCCACCGCATAGCCATCGGTAACTTTCATCATATAACTATGTAGCTTAAGAGATTAACCAAATCAAACGTTTCATTTGAAAGTAAATAGAAAGTAAGCTATCAAATGTCAATGTCAATGTCTTTGATTGTCAATGACATCGACAAAGTTACTTTTCCTGTGACGGTCAAATAATAGGCAAATGAAATATTTCTATTCTGCCTTTAAATCGGTTTTAACAAGTTATTATGAATTTTCTCGAAAAGAAGCGAATGTAAAAATTCTATTTATTTTTACATTAACTCAGCAAGCCTCAGTCTACAAATGGTCAGTCAGTTTTAGGCACTTTGAAAAAATGAAATGTTGTCAATTGGGAATTCTATGAACACATGAATTCGTTCGAGATTTTCTGCATCTTAGACGGCAAGCGAGTGAATCACACCTACTGTATCGTGTAATGTACTACACTAGCTATCAAAAAACACTATTTCTAGAGTGATACTCGGCTGCAGGTAGATGTGAGAGAGGCAAACATGCAGATACTTGGGTATTCTATGAATACTTGCATTCATTCAAGATTTTCTGCATCTTAGACGGCAAGCGAGTGAATCACACCTACTGTACCTTGTATTGTGTTATACTAGCTATATAATAACACTATTGCTAGAGTGATACTCGGCTGCATATATATGTAAGTGAGGCGGCCAAGCAGACACTTGGGAAATCTATGAACACGTGAATTCATTCGAAATTTTCTGCATCTTAGACGGCAAGCGAGTGAATTACACCTACTGTATCGTATAATGTACTACACTAGCTATCAAATAACACTATTTTTATAGTGATACTCGGCTGCAGGTACATGAGAGAGAGGCAAACAAGCAGAAATTTGGGAATTCTATGAACACTTGCATTCGTTCGAAATTCTCTGCATCTTAGACGGCAAGCGAGTAGATCACACGTACTGTACCTTGTATTATGTTACACTAGCTATCTTATAACACTATTTCTAGAGTGATATATATTGGTAAGTGAGGCGACCAAGCAGACATCAAAACGGTAACTATGCAAAAAAAGCATCCTAATGAAATAATGGTTAAATATTCAATGAAGCCAGGGGCAGAAGTTCACAAATTTCAACTTTATGAAAAACGTGTGATTGACACAAGATCAAAGAGGGGCAAGGGAAAGGGCAAGGGGAAAGGTAAGGGTAAAAAACTTCAAGAGCAGGAAACTATACTGGATTCGAATGTAAACCAGGCTGAAGAAGAAGTGATTCAATTAAAACCTTTATACGAAACAAGACTACCCTTGTCCGTAGCAAAATATAATGATTTGAAGCGCTTATGCAAGAACGGTACAATTCCAAAGCGTTTTCATAATGAATATTCTAACTTTCCATATTTGCATGGAGTCGCTGACACACTAGCGGAGACTGACGAAGAAGACGAGAAGATTGAAGAGTCAGAGGAGTAATAAGGAGGAGTCAAGCGTCAAAGAGATCTATTAGGAGATAAAATTGTGTTTTATTTCAGAAAAAGTTAAAAATTTTGTTTCGATAATTATAATTTAGTAGATAATTTAATAATACTTACTGTTACTAAAAATTTAACTTTATACCTAATTCGACTTTGCTCTGTTTAATATTTATTATCTGTTGGTAGCGATTACATGCGTCATTAAATAATTTGTACAGAGGAAAGTTCTACTTTTCATACTACTGCAGTGGTTTCTGCTAAGTCCTATTAGCTGTTAGTTATTGAGAAATGTGATTGTTCCTTGTTAAAAATGTATCAGTAGATGATATATTGTCAAATTCGGAGTATTTGCCGACTCCTCGGCTATAACAAAGTATTTTTAAGTGCACACTTATTTTGACTGATTTTACTTTAAGTACCTAATACTGATATCAGAGATTACCATTGTTTTTTTAGCTATTAAACAGACGATACTCATTTTGAAAGTTCTTTTTAGATAATTGTAGTTTACGATTGTTATTTAGTTGGTACTGTAATAGTTACTCAAAATGTTGATTAGAAGGTACGAGAAACGAATAAACCTTTTTTATGGGAAAATTAAAAATAGTTAACATAGGAAAGACGACTATATCATCAGAAAACGTTCCATTGTTACTGCCGTGGCGGTACACAGTGGCGGTTGTCAATTCTCTTCATAAAATTAGTGAGAAGTGATATGATGAGCAATGGTAAAAACTCAAGCTCTGGCTTGATAAACATTAATATTATTATTGATTGAAAATTCCTTGTGTTCTTTTTTCACGTTCATTAAAAATTATAAAAATATATTTGTTTTATTTCCTATAACTTGTAACCTGCTTAAATCTTCGGCTATGAAAATAATACAATTGTGAATACAGAAGTTTACATTTTCATACATTTTTTGGCTACTTACTTCAATAACCTGGAAACTAGAATGACTTTACAACAGAAAAAATCGCAATGTAGAATGTTGTTTGTGAGTTACTACAGTCAGATTGTATTTTAGTTTTTGGCGTAAGAGATTTTCATAAATATAGTAAGATTTTTTGGAGGCGTAAGGGGCATATTACTAGTAAATTTATTGCGTAAGGGACACTATTTCCTAAACTATTGAGTTTACAAATATATAACTGTTAGTTTGATGTAGACAAAGCTTTTTGAAAGTAATATATATAAGAACCATCCAATTCGGATGAATATTTACCAAGTTACGATTTTTTTTAATTTTGATTTTGTTTTTTGGCTCTCCTGAAAAGTGGACCTTTGTCCCTTACGACATTTGAAATTTCCAGTGTCGATATGTTTACACATTGCATGACAAAAACACGCTTACAACTCACATGACAGATTCTGCTTTTCAGTTAATGCTCCAAATTTCAGTTTACAATCTGTCTTCCATAAAAACATTTACAAAAAATTTGTCATAACAGATTTACATTGCATGTTATAGAATAAGATTTACTGCCAATGTGCCGTAAATACGTTTACATTTTCAGTGACATTAGAAACTTTACGATCAAGCTTACTTTTCGATTACATACACCTATTGTTACATAAATATCTTTACAGATTTGATTTTCTTAAGTTGAATAATGACAATCACCGAAAACAGTACCATACTGTCAAATAATCTATCTCTTTCATCCGTCGTGTTTGGCCTAGTTATTTTATTATCCTCTCGATGAGTAGTTGATTATCATCTGCAAAAGTACAGTCAGCAATAAAAACTTGTACCAAAAAATATTTTTTTCAATTACTTATAAATAACACAATTTACAATTATATAAGTACCGTGAAATGTAGTAAGAAGAAAAATAGTCATGAATCGGATGAGTAGGGATGGTGTGATGGAGTGAGATGGTATTCGCACACATCATATTCGCATTAACTAAAGTACTTATTCTATCCTATTATATTGACAAGTCAAGTTATTGTAAGACGGTGTCAATTTTAGCAATACCTAATCCCATCTCACTCAATTCCTATTCCCGCTAATCTCCACTACGGAGTGAGATGAGATTTCCTACTATTTTGTGTTTATCGTTGAATCTATAAAATGAAACAAAAGATTATCATTGAAAAACGAAAATTCATACTAACGGAAGACTTTTCAAGTATACGTATGAACGTGCCACATACAAAAATAAACTGTTATTGATATTTAACTTCGGTTTTGTCCCAACGTTTTACGGTGCAATTATGTTAACGGTGTAGGTCTTTCGACATGTATTTTAATCGCGGTTTGATGATAGCAGAATAGCACTCGAGAATCAGTAGTTTGTATTATAAATACATACAAATTATAAACTTTACTTACGCTTTGCAAAATCATGATATAGCATTATTAGTAAGTAGGTATATAACGATCTTTTTTCTTCCAATTTTCATTGATTATTTAAAAATATATGACACTGGTTTCTTGCGATGCTATGTTCTAAATTTGTCAATAAAGCATTAAAAAACAATGTTTCACTAACGAGTTACTAAACTTTAGTACATCGACAAAGTGGTACCCTACCTATAATTTATTACAGAAAATCACTAAACTTTAACATTCCAAAAATTGGGTTCAGATTGAGTTTTTGTTTGTTTTAAATACATGATAATAGCGTTTGTTCCGCTATCTTATGATATATATTCGAGCACACATGAAAATTGTAAGTTTTTGTTATACATTTTGTCACGTCGACTTTTTTAAATTTGGAAATTTATGACTAATAAGAAGGATTTCTTTAAAGGTATATGTCTGTTTAAGATTCAGAATACATTTATTAACGTAACTTTGAAGAAAATTTGAGTCTCGTGTTACATGCACGCAAAAAACTTCGAAATTCACATTGAAATTGTATCGTTCCATTTTGATGTTCAGGCTTCCATGACTTTAATCGATTTCTGATATGACTTTAATCAATTTAGTAACCTAGAAGTATGTGGATTAGTTTGGTACTATTCACTCCATAACTTCAAAGTACAAGTGTATTTTTTGCTGTCCCAAACTTTGATCACGTTTTTCTCAATTGTCGCTTTTTCACTAGGGCAACTTTAAAAGTTAATAAAAAAATAACCATTACATATAGACTTCATTTTTTAACTAATAGATAGCAAATTTAATGTAGTTTTAGGAAGTACTAATAACTTCATATCGACAAAGTGGCCCCTTTTCCGAAATAGCCACACATTTGAGCATGTAAAGTTAAAATTACGTTACTGCCACGGACAAAAAGCTTATCATAGTAAAATCGGTTGTGGTAATGCTAGCCATTGCCTACCGTTTTTGAACACGTTTTAGAGGACTTACAATGTGAGTGTAGATATATTTATGTAACAATAGGTGTATGTAATCGAAAAGTAAGCTTGATCGTAAAGTTTCTAAAGTCACCGAAAATGTAAATGTATTTACGGCACATTGGCAGTAAATCTTATTCTGTAACATGCAATGTAAATCTGTTATGACACATTTTTTGTAAATGTTTTTATGGAAGACAGATTGTAAACTGAAATTTGGAGCATTAACTGAAAAGCAGAATCTGTCATGTGAGTTGTAAGCATGTTTTTGTCATGCAATGTGTAAACATATTTAAATATAAAGGTATTTTTGTAACCCTCAACTGTAAAGGTATTTTTGGCCTCGACTGTACAACGATTAATACACCCATTTATGAGTGCTTGATATGTATATAAATTAGCTGTCATAACACTCTTGATTTGTTGCTAATAAATTAAATTGCGGTCAAACATTTCTCATAACTTTATATATAATTTATTGCACTCATAAATGCTAGGTTTGATGACGTCGGGGGTACGCGACGTATCATTTTACATTTTCATTTAATTGTCATGTCATAACGAGAGGCATAAATAGCGGGGCGATGTGATTGGCATTTTAATTTGACGTCTTTATTACGAGTCTATATATGGTACAGAATAATAATTGGTACCGAACTGCTTATTTGAAAAATTTAAGAGTAAAATTCACTATAATGCAGCTTATATTTTGTATATGAATTTTTAGTGTAAACCTTTAAAAAAAAGCAAAGTAGATTCCTATGTCCGCTTAGTGTTTTTACCTATGTAATATGTAGTTTAGGTTAGGTTAGGTTTTTTCATACCACGACGGTGACAAACAAGCATACGGCCCCGCCTGATGGTAAGAAGTTACCGTAGCCTATGGACGCCTCCAACCCCAGAGGATTCACATGCGCGTTGCCTACCCTATGAATAAAATAAAAACCGGCCAAGTGCGTGCCGGACCACGCATAATGGAGGGTTCCGTATCTTCAAAGGAATGAGAACCAAACTAATACCAAAAGGTCGTATCTGACGCCTATGGAAGAAGTTTTTTGGAGGTAACTCAAAAATGACTAAACCGATAATGTTCAAAACAATTTTCGTAGAAAGTATGGGATAAGGTGCATCTACTCAATTTGTTTCATATTTTTTGGACTTACGGTTCAAAAGTTACAGTGGGGGGGACACAATTTGTATGACTTTCGAAGCGATTATTTCTTAAAATATTTACTTAATCACAAAATGTTAAAAGAAACCTCGATGTAATTTTTAAATACCTATCGATTGGTGTGCAGTATATTGACATTTGGTAAAAAAAAATCAAAAGTTACATGTTTGGAGCGCCCCCCTAACAATATTTTTTTCTCCAATTTAACTACAAAATTAATAGCGACATACAAAATACACCTTTTGTCTAAATTTGATTAAGATACATCTTATAGTTTCCGCGTAAAATGGCTGTGACATACGGACGGACGAACGGACAGACGGACATGACGAAACCGTTCCGTTTTTGCCATTTTGACTACGGAACCCTAAAAAGTAGTACAGCTATTTAAAATAAAATTTGTCTACAGCGGACAATGCAGTTACTTTTAGCATGAGACATCACCAATAACTTCAAATGCGAACTATTTGAAGGTAACTCAGTCTCAGACTGATTTAGATGAAATTAAGTACGGAAATAGTTTGAGTCCGTATAGGATGGTTTTTATCACGGAAATAATTAAGGAGTTGAAAAGTTGAGGGATTTATTATAAAGAGCGTATTATATGCAGACAGCTTGCGGGCAGAAACCATTTTTTTCACAAATGCCTTATTGCATTTATGAATGGCTGACGTCACAGGCTGCGGACGTACTGCACCATTTCATTTTCATCTAATTGGCATAACGGGGCAATGGCTGGACATGATTGGCATACTGAAGGCGTCGTAATAGCGAATAAAAACAGCGTAGTAATGGGACCAAACCACTTATTAATGTGATAAAAAAGCACTAAGTACTTCAAAAGTAATATCTCATTATGTTTGGAGTAGACAAATTGAATCAACCTGTACGCGCAACACGGCACTCGAGATACACGTAAAGAAGTCCGATCCATGGTATTGAGTATCTTACCTGATTAAAAGCATTCATGTTAAGGAAAATCAAGCTACTTAAGACGTTCCGGCCATGCACACCGTTTAGCGATAAGCAAATGCATGGACGGGACGGCTTAGTAGTGAGTACCTACATACCACATATAATTGTACCCAAGTGAAACCATTTAATATTACCTCCCGTCAAAATTATAAGTTTATATAATCTCACTTAAGTAAATATTTTATTGTGGTTCCTAGTTTATAATGATTTGTTTTTTGTATAGTGTCAACTTGTACTGTATGATTTACTTCCGCGGATGAGGTATCGGTACAAACCCGATAGGGTTTCACGGCGCTTATCGTGTAAATTTTTATATGAACTTTAATATAAAATAAATTAAATAAAAAAATATATATTAAAAACGAAACGGCTAAAATTCAGTCCAAGTATAATTTAATACTTTTTTTAAATTTAGCGTTTTAGCCTAATATCGATTGTAGTTTAAATCAAATCATAAATCGTATTCGAAGTGCATACAAAAGTAGAAATAACAAGAACATTTAAACAAAAAAAAAGTGTTTACATCGAAATAGGCCCGCCTCAGCATAATGCTAACCCGAAAGCCAGCGCTGATCTTCCGGTTTCAAGATTTTTTGTTTCCCGTAGACTTTCCATAAAATACCTTACTACAATGGGGAAGACCAATGTCACTATGACATTTCCAACAATGGGCCTTGGAAAAGATAAATTTGTATGGCGGGAAGTAGTTTTTATTTATTTTAGGGAAAATGACTTACTGTTTCGTCTCGAATTGGTCCCCAAGGGAAATTCTCAGGTTTCCGAAATGGACTAAAATTAAAATAATGTAGAATAAAGCAAGATGGAAGAATATTCCCTAAGAAAAGCCTTCTGACTGTATATGAAGGGTACACGGAAAGAACATGACCATATCTCTCAGTATATACATATTAATCTATGAACATGACTAGTCACATTGACAACATTTTGAATTATATCGTTTTTAAAAGGAACGATTCAATTAACCATACTATTTTCGTATCTAGATGGTTTTTATGAGTTAAGAAGTAGATATACGGTAAAATTTACATCTGTAACAGAGGTTGTTACTAATAGTTCATTGCAAGCTCTACATTTTGATATGAAAATCTCATTTACCAAAAAAAGTGAGTAGACATGTTCTTTCCGTGTACCCTTCATATAGTTTCAGTACATTGTTAAGGACCATTCATCTATTGTCTCTTTCTCTCGTTGAATGGAATCTGAACAGCGCCCTCTACAATAAGTTTCCACCGGCCTTCACCATTAGAAATAAGTCTTGTTAACAACAACTTGCAAGGCAATGCCTTTTGGCTGAAGACGTCGACAATATTTTGTAACGTGGTCAATTAAAGGGTACCGGCTTTTAGATTGTTAATAAGGGGTATTTTTTATATACTACGACGGTGGCGAACAAGCATACGGCCCGCCTGATAGTAAGTAGTTACCGCAGCCTATGGACGCCTGCAACCCCAGAGAATTCGCATGCGCGTTGCCTACCCTTTAAGAACCTATACACTCCTTTTTTGAAGAACCTCATACTGTAGCCCGCTGGGAAAACCTCGGCAGGGATTTCATTCCACAATCGCGGCGTTCGTGGGAGGAAATGCCTCTTAACACGTTCGCTGCGATATAAGGCCTAAAGGCCCGATGCTTGTACTTACACTCTGTGCGGAAGCGAGAAACGATGAATTCCCTGTGGTGCGGCGGCTGAATTATGAGTATTTCTGCATGTACAAAAGAGACAAGTATAGGTTTGAGTTTAGGACCTTAAGGGCAACTCGATAAAGCATTAAAATGTTGCTAAGGTTTTATGGCCCGATAACGCACTGATTCATATTTTTTTCGTTTCCTTGCGGGTATTGGGTCATAAGGCCCGATATAGATCACAAGGTCAGTCCACCCCCTCCAGCACTGTTGTAGGCGACTATATTGTTTACTTCCGATTAGTGTTGTGGCGTAATTAGCGGGAATGAACGTATATTACGATAGTGCATAATTCAAGAGTTACGGTATTAGAGGTTTCGGTATCTGTGTACGTTTTTGTGGTGCAACCCGTTAACACGTTCGCTGCGGCACCAAAACAGGCGTTTTTTTGTACGGTGCGTTAGAAGGTCGCTTGGCCTGTTACTTAAACTCTCCAACTTTGCGCTATGGGGCTAATAAGCCTAGTAAGGTATGAATGGATATAAATGGCTGTAACTATCCGAAAACGATAAATTTTGGATACTTACCTATTTAAATTGGTAGAAGAAGAGTTGGTTGTCATAGTATTTGAGCCGCCCCGGGATTCTGATATTTATATAAGAGCTATATGCAAAAATAAATATAAGGTCTAATAACCCGAAAACGCACTGGATAACAGGTTTTGTAGATGAATTATTAGTGATGGGAAATAAGTTATCGATATATTTTTTCACAATACTATTTATAACACCAGAGCAGTTTGGCTGCGTGTCATTATTTTTTACAACTTTTTTCACTAGAACTTTTCTCCACTTAGATTTTTCTTTATTTGTATTTTCACTTGCACTATTTTTGTCTAGCTGAATCGATAATTCAAGCATTTTTCGACATCGTTTATTTGGCCGCGGAATGATTAACGGGTTGCACCACAAAAACGTACACAGATACCGAAACCTCTAATACCGAAACTCTTGAATTATGCACTATCGTAATATACGTTCATTCCCGCTAATTACGCCACAACACTAATCGGAAGTAAACAATATAGTCGCCTACAACAGTGCTGGAGGGGGTGGACTGACCTTGTGATCTATATCGGGCCTTATGACCCAATACCCGCAAGGAAACGAAAAAAATATGAATCAGTGCGTTATCGGGCCATAAAACCTTAGCAAAATTTTAATGCTTTATCGAGTTGCCCTTAAGGTCCTAAACTCAAACCTATACTTGTCTCTTTTGTACATGCAGAAATACTCATAATTCAGCCGCCGCACCACAGGGAATTCATCGTTTCTCGCTTCCGCACAGAGTGTAAGTACAAGCATCGGGCCTTTAGGCCTTATATCGCAGCGAACGTGTTAATCATTCCGCGGCCAAATAAACGATGTCGAAAAATGCTTGAATTATCGATTCAGCTAGACAAAAATAGTGCAAGTGAAAATACAAATAAAGAAAAATCTAAGTGGAGAAAAGTTCTAGTGAAAAAAGTTGTAAAAAATAATGACACGCAGCCAAACTGCTCTGGTGTTATAAATAGTATTGTGAAAAAATATATCGATAACTTATTTCCCATCACTAATAATTCATCTACAAAACCTGTTATCCAGTGCGTTTTCGGGTTATTAGACCTTATATTTATTTTTGCATATAGCTCTTATATAAATATCAGAATCCCGGGGCGGCTCAAATACTATGACAACCAACTCTTCTTCTACCAATTTTAATAGGTAAGTATCCAAAATTTATCGTTTTCGGATAGTTACAGCCATTTATATCCATTCATACCTTACTAGGCTTATTAGCCCCATAGCGCAAAGTTGGAGAGTTTAAGTAACAGGCCAAGCGACCTTCTAACGCACCGTACAAAAAAACGCCTGTTTTGGTGCCGCAGCGAACGTGTTAAACCGTACAGTGCGCGACCCCTTAGGCTCCACGGTATTACTAGTTGAATCATAACAGTGATAACGCTAAGGCGTTGATAATGACAACTTACAATGAATTATCTTTTAATTAAAATGGGCACATTTCATAACTTTATGCTTTATTGCCTTCATAAATGGCTGATGTGTGATGTCACAGGGTGCGAACGGTAGCTGTACTATTCATTTTCGCATAATCTAATTGGCATAACTGGGCAATGGCTGGATAACATGATTGGCATACTTAATGCGTCTTTATAGCGAGTAATTACAGTATACAGGATGCTCGGCACATGGGCCGTCAAATTATACGAGGTGATTAGGTAGGTTATACTGAACAACTTTTACCATGGGACCAACTCCGAAATCGCAAAACAATTTTTGGCTGTTTTATACATTTCGGTCGACCAGATGGCAACGTTTTCTATCGGAAGACCAAATTATGTTTTTTTGTGATTTTGAGATGGTCCCATAGAAATAGTTGTTCATAATGGCCTTTATAATTTATTCCATTGAAGGTACGGAACCCGCCATTATTCGTGATCTGACACGCACTTGACCGGATTATTATTTTATTACAGTTTATTCGTGTAAATTATGAATCTTAAACAGTTTTTTCTGTTCTCTATCTCTAATCTTTTACGGTAGCCACATTACAGCCTCAAAAAAATAGATAATAAGATAAAATATATTTATTCTTCAATTGTAATGTGACACTGCACTTATGAACGTCAAAGAGAGAGATAGTCAAGTAATAATAAATGGTTACCGACAATGGCTGCGGAAAGCTATCACTATTACACAAATCACTTCACTGTTTCTTTTTGATCTAATTGTAATAACGAGGCAATGGCTCGGCAACATGGTTGGTATACTTAAGGCGTCATTATAGCTAGTAATTAAAGATTAAAGCTAGCAATGGAAATGGATCCGAGCCAATGGCTTAGTTGTAAGAAAATGAGACGCGACATATTTTAAAGGTATTTGGTAAAGGTATTTGTTTTTTTTATTGATCCAGAATGTTACAGATTACGAAAGCGTTTGTTTGTGTGAAACAGTGATCACTTCAGCTATTTTTATTAATTTTACCGTGAATTATAACGTTTTAAAGGATCTTCGAGACCATGGGATTAACGTTCAATCAATACGTCAAATCATCCAATGTACGCTTTTGTAATGCCTATTTTGTTGTATTTTTTTCGCTTTTTTGATGTGGTTTTTCACTAACGCTATATCAAAAAACGCCATTGAATTCTGTTGTTATTTATTTAATTTGATTATTGTATGTTTAAGTTATCAATTTCATTTAACTTATAGTTTAGCTACCTAAACCTAAAAATGTATGTTTCATTGCTCGTAAGCTTGAAAAATCGCAATGTAATTTAACACCCAAAGTAAAGCCAGAGCGCAAGATGCATGGATCCATTACTAACTCGACAGTTTACCCAATAATATGAGACAATCTCTCTGAAGTGATTAAACGGAAATCGAGAAATTTCCCTTGTTTTATTTACAGCATTCGCGAAACGCGAACGAAAACTTTATCATTTCTTCAAAACGTCCAACTATAGCTGAAAAGCCATAAGTCACGTGCTAGTTTGTGTTTGATACGACTTTTAGCTTTTAAAATAAGCATGGAGGAGTCTTAAGATTTTCCTAAGCAAGCGAAGATGACAGAGACTGCCATTCACAGACTCCGAATTACGGAGCGCTTACAGCAATACCACGAGGTACCTAATCACATATTTACTAGAAGAATAGCTGTACAGCAGTGTATTGTAAGATACACAAATTAAATTTTATCGGAAACGTAGATCTACAATTTAATTCTCGTTGTTCTTGTGATTTATTTACGAGTATCGGGGCTAAAGAAGTCTTACGTCTGATTCTAATAAAAATAACCTGAAATCAGGTTACCGTTTAATTAGGTGCAACAAGTATGAAGCTTACTTAAAGTAGGTACAAGTCGTAAACTTAATAAATGCTACTGAAATAACAGTCCTTTCTTTCGGTAGTCGGGTAACATATATTTGGGAATATTCTTACACAGATCGCGATATCCCACACTAAGCAGAACTCATAGTATGGGTACTATTGGGTATTAAGCAACGATACACATACTTATGTAGATAAATACATACTCGTACTTGAATACATAGGAAACGGTGGTGATAAGTACACAAATAAATTCTCGGATTCAAAACCATAGGTAACCTCCAGCTTCGTAGGCATAGTCAGTCAGCATAGTAAGCTTTTCTTATGCTCTATCTGCCTACTTATTTGTTATTTATCTACTTACTGTTTATTGTTAAACATTATACAATTGTACTTTAACAGCTAGAGTCACGGTGACACAAATTGAAACACCACAGGCGTGTGTCTGTGTTGTTCGTGTGGACAGTCTAGTTGTTAAGTGATCTGTGGAAGATGGTTGACTTCACAAATGTGTCAGCAGCAGACGAGGCGAGGAGGCAAGAATGTCTTTTGTTTTTTAAGAGGCGAATAAACATTACTCAGATCCAGGCGGCTGTCGAGAGAAATGATAATTTTGGTTGTATAAATTTGAATATGGCGGTCGAGCTACAAAACGTACACGTGATATGCTTGAAAATAAGCCCTTGCCAGTCACGTACGGATATAAAATCATGAAAAATACTAAAATACATTTTTTTTGCTTTTATCCCGATAATTATTCCGAATAATTCCAAAATTCAACCTAGTTTTAGCAATTTCTTGTTATGAGTTAAGAAATGGCCTGTGTCATTAATCATTAAAACCGAGAGCTTTGTTTTTATAACAGTCTAGAATATAGCTGGTCAGTTTATAGCATTGTAATCATATAATATTAAAAATTACAGAAATTTTGCAAAAGAGGCCCGGAAAAGGGGATCCTACTACCCTTTTCGCCAAAAGGAGCCCAGCGAATGCTCATGGTAACTGCACGAGCACCACGAGTATCTGTTTTATGAGTTCACCGGTTTATCTATATATACATATATAATAATCAATACATATATAATAAGTATAGTAACCACGAAAGGAAAATCTGTTTGCGAACTACGCAAAGACTACTACAAAGTATTTAATGAAATATTGTATATTATGTAACAGTTTATACCTCAGAGCGACATTTAGAATAGTTTTACTTCCAAAATGCACGAAGGCGTAGCCGCGGGAAAACCTAGTAATAAAAAAACTTGTGAAAATCAAACTTCCGATATTTATCGCTTGACTAGTAGCGGTTTTAAATTGATATTAGTAATAGAATTTAGACACTTACCTGATCTAAGCCAATTTACAATGAAATTGTAAGCCGAGCTTAACATAGTTTAACCGTGCTACATCGCGCTTATGCTCGTATTAGGGTTACATAACACCCCTTGAATTACAGGCGAATTACCGAAATGGTCAAAAACCAATCCTCTAAATCCTCTCGGGTACCAGGCGTCCATAGGCTACGGTAACTGCTTACCATCAGGCGGGCCGTATGCTTGTTTGCCACCGTCATGGTATTGAAAAAAAACCGGTAACTTCATAGGTGACAAGGAACTATGAAGTATATGGTCAATGATGAAAAGGAACTATGATTATGAAGGATATAATTATATTAAACAGTAGCTTTACCAAGGGACTGTCAGTCAGTCACTTTTGCATCTGACTGTCCGTGTGTCTATCATAGACAGTCACAGCCATTTTTTTCCGAAACAATATAAATAGAAGAACATTTTATTATACATATTTTTAACAAGACGAATCAAGCGAAATTTTTGTACATAACTAATCAAAGTATGTACATAAGTCGGTGACCCAAAAGCGGACGTGTAAAGGTAACGAATTTAAAAGATTGTGGCCAATTTTGGGTAATAAATTTAAAAATAAAAAACTTTTGTAAAAGTATACAATTACCTATTGAACTATGGAGCGCAGCATGCTAGGAGTAAAACGGATCGATCGAATCCGAAGCTCTACGGTGCGCTCAAAGACAGGAATTGCAGATGTTGGAGTCAAGACCACCAATCTGAAATGGGACTGGGCCGGCCATGTATATGGCATGCATCCACAGAGGTGGGCTAAAATAGCCACGCACGGGCGAGGGGCGGGCAGGCCTAGGCGGAGATGGCGAGATGACCTGGACGCATTTGATAACGACTGGCCTGAAATCGCATGGGGCCGAGACGGATGGAAATCGAGGCTCCCCCCTCGATCGCCTTTGCCCAGCAGTGGGATACACTATAGGCTAATACAATTATTGAACACCTCAAATATATCCACAAACCATACACAAACCTATATCGTGTGTCACACGTGTGATAGAAAAAATGGTTCGTTGTGAGAATTTCAAATGAGTACTAAACTTTTTCATAATTTTAATACCAAATGCGCGTCGCCTCTACAAAGAGATTTCGGCGCGTCTCATTGAGGCCTCTGGTGACCAGAGGGCTGGCCACTATTTTGGCCAACGGATAGCATTGCTATCCAGCGTGGAAATGCGGCCAGCCTTCTGGGCACTTTACCTAGTGATGGGGTCCTAGGTCAGGTTTTTTATTTGTAAGTTTTTAGTTAGATATATTATGTTTTTATAGATATTCTAGTTTTGTTTAATAAATAAAATTTTAAAATATACAGTTTTTGAAGATATTAAAAAAACGGCCAATTGCGTGTCGGACCACGCATAATGGAGGGTTCCGTACCTTCAATGGAATAAGAATATTCTTAATTTTTTTTTTTCATTTTTAAGACTTACTGTTCAAAAGTTACAGGGGGGGGGACACAAATTTTCTGACTAGAAAGTGATAAGTAATATTGGGAAAACTCGATTTTTTTAAGACCTAACGATTGATGGGCAACATATTGATATTTAGTAAAAAATGTTTTTTTTTTATTTAGTTACATGTATGGAGCGCCCCGCCCCCCACCGCACAAAAAAATTTTTTCTGCAATTTTATTACTAATACCTACTATATAATAACTACTATATAACTTAATAGCGGCATACAAACACCTTATGTCTAAATTTTATTACGATACATCTTATAGTTTCCGAGTAAAATGGCTGCGACATACGGACGGACGGACGGACGCGAACGGACAGACGGACGGACGCGGACGGACAGACAGACTTGACGAAAGTAAAAGGGTTTTTGCCATTTTGGCTACGGAACCCTATTAAAAACAGCGAAAATTTACCAATCGCAAAAACGAATATTTTCAATCCCCAAGTGAGTTTCGTCAAGCGACAAAAGTGCAGAGTTTCAATTATTTAAGATACAAAAATAGTAGTTTTCGATACAAGTGCGAGAAGTATGTAATTTTGCATAACTATCGAGGTTACTTGACCCGAGCCGAGACGCGATGGTCAAGACTCGGGACGAGTGAAAATGACACTTCCGCACGTGTGTAGAACAACGTTTTTTAATACAATTGCGAAAAAACTACAATGAAATAAAATTACATTTATATGCTGTCAGTGTACGAAAGACAGCTTCATTCAATCGCGCGTTGTTCAAGTAATACTATTGGGTCTCGCATAATACTCCTTTATGCCCAATCGCGCGTAGTTCAGTTGGGTCATTTATGTATAAGCGGGTCTCGCATAATACTCATTTATTTAAAAAGTATCAATCAGATTACTTTTTAGCACTAGTGCATAAAATCAAACTTTACGCACGATTTGCAGATCAGATAACTTTTTAGCACTAGTGCATAAAATCAAACTTTACGCACGATTTGCAACTACAAAAACTAAACTTTTTGAGCAATTGTATTAAAAAAACTTATTATTATTTATGGGTCAAACGAGATAATTAATGCAACAGACAACACTCCATCGATGAATCAGATAATCAAACATTATGCTCGTAATAGGTACCTATTTGGATACATGCCTGAAAGCACTAGTTAATCATCTGATTTCTAATTCAATGGAATGAGCGATCAAACCAACAGTTCCCTGTAATTAGGTAAATACATTCAAATAAGTCAATAACTCCCTTTGCGGTACCGTATGCATAAATACTTGTTGTATATTCGCCATAGATTTTGATAACTAATAAATATAAATTGTATATATGTAACGCAGTTCTATATTGAAAGGTTTAGTTTAGGACAATGACTAAGATTGAATGATGAAAATGAACCAAAAGTTTAGTTCGGCCCTACTTTGTATTCAATTAAATTGGAAACAAGAAAAAAAGTCCATAGTCTTTTAAAGCCAGTTCTATTGCTATTCCACCTAATAAGTATGTAGTTAAATATAAAATTTAAACTAAACATGCGTTGGTACGACAAAAAAGTGTGGAATATCAAAAATGTGTATAATAAAACTTAACTGTTTATAAGTAAATTAAAAATTTTTTGTGTTCTTGAGGATGTTGATCAATATAATGTATTTTTAGTGAGTTTATCTGCTACCTACGGGGCAAAAGTTAATGGCTCAAAAAACAGGTTTTACACTTTTTGTTAGATCCGCCTTTCTCCTAATGAGTTCTTTGAACACGATCCCCTAACAGAAGGAAAACTTTCTTGTTTATATACAAACAAGAGAGAGAAACGATTTTTCTCCGTTGCTCTTTGTAATTAGTTTGTATATTCTGACAAATATAAAAAAATACCCTACGATTTTTATTATTCAACTTACCTGGTACAGTTACTTGACGTCTCATCTTAAAGGTCGGCTGCAGAAGACTCAGGATCGGAAGATCATCAGCAAACAACCAGGACCTGAGGCACACACTTAACTCACTAAAACTTACACCAAACAAATATTAAAACCTGCAAAAACAAACTTTGTTAAAATATTAAAACGGAGAAAACGTAGATAGATTTATATATGAATATTTTCTGCAATTGTATCAGCTATTTTAAAACATAAAACACTGTTTAAAACATATTTTTAAATGTTGAAAACCGTGCGTAACTTTGCACGTGCACGCTCGCGAATCTGTACTTAGGAGCGGACCGTATCGCTAGCGGCCTTACTTGCATCTGGGCGGGCGGAGCTAGGGCGGCTGCGGCGTTGGGCGGCGGCGCGAAGCGGCCGCCCTAGGCGCGCCCGGGACCAGGGCATCATAGCCCACCAGGAGTAGCTCGACACGTGCGTCGCGACGCTCTGCGCATGCTCGAGAAAATCCCGAGAAAACCCACAAGTGCGAGCGAGAAGTGCGGGTTAAAAATAGGGGTGCGAGAGCAACGGAGCGAGCTATATCGGGAGCGTCAAGCAGTCTGAAAAGTTGGCGGGGTTTTGGATTGTTATTTTTAATGCTTACCTATCACTTGTTTAATATAAAACCAAAATAAGTTAGATCCAATTAACTATGAAAATCAAGGCTTACGATTATACTAGTCAGTTTGAGACGGACGCTCGCTAGCACTTAGTAAGCACTGGATTTGATTTCGAGAATATTTTGTTAGCGACCAGAATAATTTACTTAGTTCGGTAATTTGTTTAACGGTTACGTATGATCTTCATTCGGCTTGTTTTGCCCTGGGCGTTTTGACGAAGTTTCTATTTCACCTTATACTCGTAAACATTAATTTAATTTTAAATTCCTGCTGCTGAAAGGAAGTACAGCCGCTATCAAATATATCGGTGTGGCTAATGTGTTCAAAATATCTAAACATGCAATTATGCCTGACTTAACAGAGATTTGCTTAGATAATTATGAGCACCATCGTCGTTGCAATAACTCTCTAACTGATAAACGAACCTTCAGGCTATACGACTGTTTTCGGTATTGAGTGCCACAGCGCCATCTGTTGAGTCTGGAGTCCATCTGGAGTCGAGTTATTCTGTCAGCGTTAGAACTAGAATTTATTTATTTAATCTTAATTGCTCAAAATATAGGGGGATAAATGTTACTCTGCGTCCGTAGGAAACACCTTAGACAACCCTACACGTGATCCCTGGGTGGTGCTAAAAAAGTAACAAACTTGGCAGCTGCACTGTCCCATCTGGACCTCGCAGCACTCACTGGATTTTTTTATCATCTGCTTTCCCACTACTACTACCCCAGGGAAGATTTAGTAACTTTATATACGCCTAACCATAGATTTTGTTTGTGACAACATAAAGTTGTGTAAATATTAATTTATTTCTTTAAATTTGCTCAACACACAAGCTTGAAATCCAATGCAATTTATTCTGCTGCCAAAGAAATGTTGCGTTTTATTATTCATAGAATTTACTTTCTCCATGGATTCAATTTTGCCTCGTCTCAGGATAATCATTTCTGCTAACCGGGGCGAGGATCTAAATTAGAATTCAAATACTCATTTGAAAATGTTGATGTGCTTTTATTTGCAATCTTAATTTAAGTATAGGAAGTTATATGCAATTCTATTTCGTATACAACAGCAGCAGTAGTTTTCCTTGTGTGTTGATATGCCAGACGGCAGTCGCTTTCGAAAAAGCCAGTCCCTATGCAGATTTTTGAGATTAGGTTGCGGAGAGGTAATAGCTGGGACGAACGCTAGGGAGATGATGCAAGCACTTTTGACACCATTGAGATTACCGCTTCGCATCAGACAAGCTTTTTGTGTGCGTGACACCTTCTACCTTTGTGATTTAAAAAAAGGTCAACATTTTGAAGAACTTGTCTGAGTTTATAATTAATAGTCTGCGCGTCAAAGACTTCTAAATCTTTTCGGCCGTAAATTAAGAACATCTTCTACTTATATTTTTGAATCGCGATTCTTAAGTTGTATTTTATCAACTAACTTTTCAAGTCACTGTGTGGTTTTCCTCTCCAATTCGTTTTTAGGGTACGTTCCATAGCCAAAATGGCAAAAACGAAACCCTTATAGTTTTACATATTATACTGTTATGTACAGTCATAAATATCTAGCCACGACTCTATTACCGAGGCGTAAAGTCTTGGATACATGTTTTTACCACATTTAAATTCAGACGTGACCGTACATACTAGTAAACAACGGTTTATACGTTGTAATCAACGAGTAATTGAATTACTGTCTAAACACAAAGTTTAAGTTTAACTATACAAAACCGGAAATTTTCGTTTAGAAATTACAACTAGAAACTAACAAAGTAACTATGTAATAACAATAACACTAATAACAATGTAAATGTACATATTTACACCAATATTACAAAACTTTATCTATTACGCTACGCGTCAAACCATTGAAGTGTGATTGATAGTTAATAACAGGTGGGTACGCACACCGCCGAATTTCGACGGTTTCCATGGCAACCACGCACTTACGCTACCAATTCCTGCTCCCCTAGTACTCCTAACCTTATTACTGAATTTCAAGGAAACTTGACGATTCGGTGTTTTAAATTAGATTGTGCGTTAAAATAGGTTCCTTAATTAACTTTTATGACTGTTTAGGTTTTTATATTACAATTAAATTAGGGATGGATATGTAATGTATCTTTTAAGTTTCAGTGATTAATTTTGTATGTACTCATTATTAATTTAATGAGCTGCTAATGAATGGGATATGCAGAAAACGAAATGCACTTTCGTTTATAATGTAATATCAAACTTTATGCTTTAATTAAAATGAAACGTATTAATTCCAAATGTGAATTTATGTAGGTAATGCATCTGTATTATTGGAATATTTATTTAATTAGTACAATTAATTATTTTCACAGAATAAGACTGTTATAACGAGTCAACATTATCGTTATAAAATTTAAAAAACGCAACCCATAAATCTTTAACTCGATGCAATCGAAGCTTACGAAATAAGATATGACGATTTTTCAACTGCCTCAAGAATTTTTCAGAACACGCACGTCAACGTCACGTGACATTGACGGGCACCCGTCCATTACGTCACGGCAGTCACTTCCTGCCCCCGAAACACCAGGGCACCACAACGAATGAAGAGTTCTTTAATAGAAAGTCAGGTGCCAAAATAGAATGTTCCCGTGATGTACGAGAATAGTGCCAGGACGTCTTGCGCATGTGCGTAATGTTAATTCGTTCCAAACGTCTACCGAGCGCGATCAAAAAGAAAATACTAGCAGTCCCAGAATTAAGAGCGCTATACGATTGCTACGGATTTTTAGATCTCGTTACACTGGCTCATTCGCGCCGCGAGTCGCTCATAACATAATATACTTATTTATGTTGGGAATTAGTACATACACTAGCAGGTTTTAATTACAGCGCCATCTGTGTTGATAGCGGCGAACTATGACGTTATAAGCTTTTCTTCGTACGCTTTCAAGTTTATTGTCTTGTCGAGGTGAGGAAGAAATCGTTACAATTTCATAGATGGCGTCAGCTTCGTTAATCTAATTACTGTTATTATTTTAAACCCTTACTAATTTTGACGTAAGTAGGTACATCTCTAATCCTATTGTAATCTCGGTTCAGTAATAATTATCAAATAATTAATGTAATTAATTATGTTCGCATTTTTTTTATTTCATAGTTGTCTGTTGAGTATCGTTGATCATTTCGTAGTTTCGTAGTTAGTGTAACCAACCTTAAATCTTACATTTCTTACAAAACATTACATCCTGAAGAAAGAAGTTCTGTCCATTATTTAAAGTAAGGCTAATATAATCCCTGCTCTTACAATGCAATTGAAGAGCTGTTCGATAATCTTGTGAAAATTACAATATTATTTAAATAGAATAAGTAGCTCTACAAATACAATAAATACTACTCTGAATAATAGGTACACTCACGGGCCTTTACGGTTCAAGCTAAGTCTTTTGTTTAATACTTATTATGTATGAAATGTCCAATGTAAAGTTAAACCTAATGGCTCAACAATTTTTTTATATTATCTTTTGTTGTGGCTATTATCACACTGGCGCTGCAACTGGATGGAGGAAGGTGACAGCGCTATACACATGCAGAGCGGTATCTCGCTCGCACACCGGCGCCGCATGCGGGAACCGCAGCTGTGAGAATGCCGCCTAACTAACCAGCGCCTCCTTGATATGCGATGATGCCACGTACTCACTTGCTACTCAATGAAGTAGTTTTTGACAAAAAATACGGTCATATTTTGCTGACTGTATAAAATGCTTCGAGTTTAGCTCAGGATACAAAGTACACGTACACATAACTTTTCAACTTGCATTGCCCTACATTAGCCGAATTCTGCTACTCGATGAGGTAAGGTTGCCTACGGCCTACTCTTGCTCTATAACAAATATATCGGTTGCAGATCCGTAGGTCGCTCCGGTGTTTGAGCGAGACATCACTACGTACGTCCATAGCGTCGTCTCACTTACACACCGCAGCGTAATTCGGATCTACATTCGGCGTGACAATCGAGAAAAACCTACAGCAAACCTACGTTAAGGAATGAAAATCTGCTGTATTTTCAACTGACTTCAAGATTTCAAAAGAGGAGATTCTCAATTCGGCGTGTATGTTTTTTTTTAATGTTTGTTACTCCATAACTCCGTCACGTCTGAACCGATTTTGAAAATTCTTTTTTTGATTTTAAGTATACACGGTGAATTTAAGTAACCCGACAGATTTTAACCATAAATTCCTGATCATAATTGGAGACTAAAATGTCCTATAAACTTTTCTGCTATACGCCTAGTTTCAGAGTTAATACCGATTTTAAAAAAAAATACACTTTTTATTATAACTCATCACAAAATGCCTTTCTAATGGCGTTGTTGCCACTATTGGACATAGTTTACACGTCCTTATTGACAGATATCACAGTGACAAGGAAAACTTTGCAGTAACTAAATTTTTTCAAAAGAAATAGTACCAATATGTTTTAGGCGATAATTTTATTAATAACATTTCTTCATTCATGTGCAATAAACATTCAAAAAATAAAAATAAAAATAAAAATAAAATTTTTTTTGGCGAAATTGACCTAAAGTCACATAACATTTTTTACTTCTTTTGGTCTTAGAAATTCGTGGTTAAGATCTGTCGGGTTATTCCAGCCCACGGTGTATATACAGGGTGTTCTTTGACAACAGACCGAGTAAAACCTTCGTTCATAGGTCACTAGTAAAAAGAAGTAAAAACGGTCCGATAGAGAGCATAATGTAGGGGGCGGTCTCTCACTGGCACTCGTTACAAAATTGTTACATTTGACTCATATTGACATTTTGATTGTCGGATGACGTCATTACCTCCTTAGTCAAAACGAGACACAATCCCCTAGATAACTTGTCTTTCGGCCTCACTTTGTGACTGAAGAATTAGATCCACTTCATATAAATCTATGCATTTGTCAGGCCACTCAAGTACAAATGTCAACCGATGCTACCCGAAGTAAGCCCGCAAAGCTCATTTAGATGTTCGATCCTTCGCTTGAACCACTTGTGAAACGTGAAAGCTGTACCTAAACGGGAGGCCTTTTTCGTATTTAATTACTGGGATAAAGGGAGTACAGTAAAAGTATTACTAAGTAACTATAGACGTTACGGACTTGGTTTATTTTTGTTCTATTCTGGCAATGGGTTCATGAAAATCGGGCACAATTGCAAGTAAAGCCTGACCAGAAATATATGATCATGCGCCATGTTGCGGAATTTCATTGGAACTAATTTCTTGCACTGGCAATAATTTTAATGACAGAATGATATGCATGTGTGAGTGCATGTGATAGGCTGTCACTGTTGTCAAGTGTCATTGAGGCTGTTAACTTGAATAATAATAAAGTGTTGAATATGAAATTATAAACTACAAAAAAATCCCAAAATCATCCATATTCAAGAGCAAAACATTGCAAATAGTGTATATAATAAACTGCTGCTGTTAATAATACGCTCGGGAAATGAAACTATTTCGCCGTGAAACATTTTCAAATTAACATCAGAGCTGACAGGTAAACAAATCAATATGTCACTATACCATCATAGACAATACTACGCTCTATGACTGTTGCCATATAAATGAGAATAATAGCGCCCTCTTGACAATAATCATATATTTCTGTCAGGTTTTAACACACATTGCAAATATTGTAGCGACATCTTACAAATTCTTAACGCAACCTTAAGTCACGTCGCGGCTTAGAGTCTGTCATACTAGTTCTACAGTTTTTCGGTATGTCTCAAACTTAGTTACCTCAGCTTAGTTTTATAGTAAAACGTCTGTCATGTCATATTGACAGCTGCCAACGTCATGTGTAATAGACTGAACAAATTGAACCTTAGCGTGATTGATATAAAGAAATTCGCCAGATCCCTAACTAAATCGCTCAATCTCGAACTAAAGATAAAGATATTTTTTTGTCAAAATTGTGTACAATGGTTAACATGTCATATATTTACAATATAAGTAGGTGTCAACAGTTCGCCCATTTCGAGCGTACAATGGCTGGTTTGTGATTGATTTTACTAATTTGTATTATATAACTGACTATGTACTCTGACAATAGCAGCAGTATTAATACATTTGACTAGCATCGAGTAGGTATCCATTACTTTGTACAAATAAATTAAAACACAGGTAAAGACTTATCCCCTTATTCATAAACGGCCACTAAAGTTAAGAGACCGCTGATAATCGTTTGTCCCTTTCCCTCATATCATCATCATCATCATCATGATGATAATTAATCATGATGATGATGATGATGATCATCCCTCATATAGGTTGGACAAAAAGGGACAAACGATTATCAGAGGCCTCTTAACTTTAGTAGACGTTTATGAATAAGGGGGTTAAAAAATAATAAAATGTCACATGCGTCAAGTAAAAAAAAAAAAGAACGGGGTGCACTCCGGGAGTACCGGCAGAAGTGAAAACTAAAAGGGGGAAAAAAAGGGTAGGCAAACGATTGACACGTATTTCTTAGTGGATAGTGAATTTAAAATTATTAAATCATTTATTGTAACTTTTATTAACAAATTCATATTTATATGAGTTAGTATTTACCTCAGTGCCGCCCACAGCTGTTTTCACCACTTTTCTCCACAAACACTAAAAGTTACAGCACAGTTTATAAGTCAACAACATTCGCCATGGACAACCTGTCTCGATAAAGCTTAGTTGTTGCTTGTTTTAGACGTAGAGCTAGCCACGTCATATATGACACAAGTTCTCGTTAGTTTGCTATACTATGCTTTTTTCTAGATCCGGACATCTGGCAGCTGTAAAGTGGTGGAGGTCAAAAAATGTAAACCACTTTAAGAATACAAATCCTAGGTTTTGATGAGAGATTATGAGAAATTATATAAATAATTAGAATATATAATTGCCAATACTTTTTAATGGGGGGAAGTAGTCCAAAACGACGTATAATGTAATTCATAGTTTGTCGCCTACTGTTTTTGTTTCTGAAATAATACGCATTGTTTTTGGGATTCCTTTTTTTTCAACTGAAAAAAATTCCTAGTCTGTCACTCTGACTTCTACCCATGAAAAGCTGCCAGATGCCCCGATCTAGCAATAAGGATAGACAGGATAGTATTGCAATCACACAAGACGGGTTTCGTTGCTCTCATTATCGTGTCAGATCTGACGTGGCCAGCTCTTATATACTCGTAGTCCATTTAGGCTGAACACAAACGTTACGAAGACAAGCTTCCGGATACGGTTACTGGATCGGATGAGGTCCGTTTGGTTGTTTTGACGTATGCCGGTGCCAGACCAAGGGTGTCCATCTCCACAAAGTGACAGCTACGGCCTTGGAACGTATCGGCACAGAATAATATAACAATATTTCATACAGAAGGTCGTCTTCCCTACAAAATCAACGTTTGACAGAACTTTGACAGATGAACGGTGACAAATAACGTCTCCATACAATTTTACCTTTCGACGTTGTAGGGTTGACAATTACGCAATTAATGTTATTGCTGGACCTGCCCCAATCTGCCTCAATCTACCTGATCTATCAGTAATTTTAATACAAAACTAGATATGTGTTACCTTATTTGCCCAATCTAATTATTATTTTAGTACAAAACTACTACTATAAACTACTTAAATATTTTATCTTATCTATGGTCATGCCGCAAATAAACGAAAGGGATTTTGACAACTCCGAAAACGTATCCGATACCAAGGGTGTCCATCTCCACGATGTGACAGCTACTTGCCTTGGAACGTAAAGCGTACCTAACATACTCGTACTTACTTTTACTCTTTGGTAAAGCGTATCGGATACGTTTTCGGGGTTGTCAAAATCCCTTGTATGGAGACGTCATTTGTCACCGTTCATCTGTCAAAGTTCAGTCATGTAAAACGCTGATATTGTAGGGAAGACGACCTTCTGTATGAAATACTATTATATTATTCTGTGGCCAGACGTTTTGAACACATTTTTTTGTTGTTCCACACACTTCGGAATACAGCTACCATAGAGAAAAATCTGCCAGAAGACGGATATCCGGCTGCAAATTGTCTGTGGTTCCATACAAAAATTCCACTACCATACACAAATTTCCCACTTTTTCTATGATGTCTATGATATTTCGCGCAAAATTCCTTTCAAATATGTGATGCGCGTTAGTTGAAATTATCTGTGGTCGAAACGTTCGTCGAAGAAATAATCTGTCGATGAATCGTCCATCGTTAAAATGTACTGTCGGCGAAGCGTTCGTAGGCGAAATAATCTGTCGGCGAAACGTTCGTCGGAGAAAAGTGCTTTCGACGAAAAATCAAAAGATGAATAGTTCTGTCGGCGAAACGTGTGTCGGAGAAAAGTTCTGTCGACGAAAAAAAAAATGATGAAAAGTTCTGTCGACGAACAGCCCGTCGTCGAATCGCCTGTCGGAGAACCGTTACAGATTCCATCCTGACGCTCACCTTTTATAACAATCACCAGCAGTATGCTTCGCGGACAGAACGATCTCGACCAAGCAAAACTTAAAACCTCTGTGGGTATTTTCTAAGCGTGAAGGCGCATGCTTAAGAACTTTTAGTAGGTACTGTGGTGACTCATTCCGAAATATCGACCCTCTGATTTCGAACTTGCAGGACTCTTTCGCTAGTCTAACCGTAAGTTGCACAATGGAACCTGCACGTTGGTCATTCTGAGCTGCTAGATGTACAATGGGCTGATTTTTGGTAGCACGTACAATTCTCCTGTGCCCAGTTGGATGAGGTGGTGGATATTTTTCTCTTTGTCGTCATAAACTTTTAGCCGCAATGTAGTTCTATTCTAGCATCTCGTTTATAAAAAGAGCAAATTAAAATAATTACGTAAGTCATTTTTATTTGAAGAATATGACATATGACAATTAGTACGCTTAATGACAATTTCTTTTCAAACATCAGACTTCTTGTCAATTTCCAACTACGCAAAGAGGTTCGCCATTTATTAAAAATGTTTTGGTTCTAAGTATTTGAAGTAACGCATGCACGTATTCTTAAAGAATTCAACCCGAATGGAGTAGCCATGTCTGTCATTTTCTATTCAAAAAAAGTCTGCCGAGTTTTGCGGGGGAGGGGAACGTCAAATGTATGGCTATTCGTACGTAACGTACAAATAGCTACGTCAGAAAGTCCATACATATGTATGACCACTGGTCATATGTTTGCGGCAGAGGGGAACGGCAGTCAATGGCGACTCCGGTTGGTTGAATTCTCTAAGCACGTATTGCATACCTGCTCAACCACGACAACATTTTAATCTATAGTCTGGCCAGCCAACGAACGCAGTAGCAATGTACATCAAACAAAAATATAGCAACACTCTAGGGCGAATCGAAAAGCAGCATTGCTCCATAGAAAAGCAGCAATGTAGATCGAACAAAATGGCCACGCTCTTCCGTAGGTACGTCAGTCATATGTCAGTAAAGTTAGTGGAGAATTTTAACTCTGCATTGTGTAAATAATTTGATAACTCTGAGTCTGATATACCTATTATTATGTATGACTTTTTTATGAATTAGAATGTTCGAAGAAATTGAAATAACATCTAAAAAGGAAGGAAATCATCGGAGGTGGAAATTATGCGGTCAAAATACAATAGTGAGAAGTGTTGAAACCCAGCAAGGAAACAAACATTGATTGCTAAAATCATAAGGCCAGTCGAGGAAAACGAGCATATTTACTAGAAAATACAACTTCTCAGCTTAGAATGTAATAAGTTTACTTAGCTGCATAATGCATAATTATTACTCAGTAATACTCCTATTTATTATGATTTCCTTTCATTGTTTTAAGACTATTTTTAGGTACTGACCTATTGTACGAAGTGTATCATTTAATAAATAATAAAACACGTGAGATTTTGGTGTTTATTTATTATACACATTGCTGAGGTATATCAAGGGAAAACATTACAAAGACTTGTTAAAATATCGGAAGGTAGCGGAGTGCTTGGTGCTTGTAGGTAGGTACTGCTTGTTAAACCTGATTTTTACCGTTTTCTTTCGACAATATTGACCACCAAACGTTCTTGGGCTTCATTTGGCACTAGTTTTCACTTTAATTATCCGATTTACACTGAAAGAAATAATTTTAAATGATAATTCAATACAAAACACTGTATCACCTCAAAGCCACATTTATCACGCAAAATACCTGCATAAGGTATTTAAGGAAGACTACCTATATTAATATCCTAGCTGAGCTTTCTTAGTAAGTACATTAATTTATTGAACAGTGGTGGCAGATATTACATTAATAAGTAAATACTTAATAATAAACGCAATCTGAAACTTTAAAATGAAAGTAAACAAAACTAACTTTTTTAAATTTAAAAAGTTACATTGCCACAGATAAAACACAAGTTATGCACAATTATCGAATGAGGGTTTCCGCGATCGAGTTTTTCACTAGATGGCAGCACCGTGGCGACAGGTCTAGCTGTCACAATCCACCAATCATGTTTAACCATATAATTTTTGATTGGTGGATTTTGACAGCTACTGCCAAAAAGACCTGTCGTCACGGTGCTGCCATCTAGTGAAAATCTCAATCGCGGAAACCCTCATTATTCAAAGACAGGTGTTGCCAACCCGCGATTTTTCAAATTTGCCGCGCTTTTCTACTGACAGAAATGGTTTGCCAGACTATATTTGAAAATATTTTTGTCAAACGTGTTAACGAGCTAAAACCTTTTTATCAGTCAGATATATTTATGATCACTTTACGACATCATCTTTAATTGTTGATGACGATTTGATGAGTGATTAGTATTTATTGATTACTTTTGAGTGGTTGTCAATGTCACCATTTGAACTTAATATTTTTTTGTGGTTAGAAATAATATTAATTGAATAAGAAATAACATAAAAACTTCAGCCAAAATTGAACAAGTGGAGCCACAAAGAGAATCGCGTTCGAAAATGCACAGCGTTGCAAGCAGATCTATGAATGGATATACGACAACGAATTAACATAATATCCTGTCATCTAAATATTGTTTACAAGTAAGTTCATTGACCCAGTCACCTGTTTAAGGGTTAGCACAAAGTAGTTTTTTGCGTGAATGTTTAAAAGGCTATAAGTTGGACACGGTTACACATATTAACATAGTTTCTATGGGGGAAATATAGTGCTAAGGCTAAACTATCTCCCATGTTCGCAAAGGTCCCCCGTTTGGTCCCGTTTTTGCCAAAACGCAGTTCTGATGCTGGAATCAAGGGAACTTCTCAAATCTTAAAGGCATACATGTAGTGATTATTATTTGTAGTGTAGTGATTAGTAGAAATGCTGATGATGATCAGAACGGAACTCTTCAACGACGCATAGTTCCCTTTTGGCGATTTGTACTCTTCGCTGTGTTTGTTTATCAAGTTAGATTGTCAGGACAAATTTTCGTCAAGCTCAAGTTTTGATGATGGGATCCATGAGGAATCGAGGGAACTCCTCAAATCTTAAAGGCATGCATAAAATGATTTTTGTATTTTTAACAACAAATCAAGAATTTTCATTAAAAAAAAACCGGCCAAGTGCGAGTCGGACTCGCGCACCATGGGTTCCGTACAAACCTGTAGGTATATAGGGGTAGTAACTTTAAAATATTTTTATTATATGATGTAACTAAAAATTTACGGTTTTCGCAATTTTTCCTTTATCTGTGCTATAAGACGTTGCTTCGTACCAAATTTCAAGATTCTGAGTTCACAGGAAGTACCCTGTAGTTTTGATTCCGTTGCGAGCGAAAATTTGCGGCATAAACGGCTGTATCTTTTGATTGCGTTGGCTTAGAAGTCTGATTTTTTTACAGCTCCAAGGGACAGTAGACCTGAGTATTTGATATACATTTCAGCTTGATACCTCCACGAGTTCCTGAGAAAAATGGTCTTGACAGACAGACAGACAGACAGACAGACGGATAACGAAGTGATCCTATAATGGTTCCGTTTTTTCCTTTCGAGGTACGGAACCCTAAAAGTGACATTTGATGAAGTGGAACTGCTGATGATGATAAGAACGGAACTCTTCAACGACGCATGGTCTAAGTTTGACGATCTGTCCTCTTCGCTGTGTTTGGCAAGTTATTTCATTGTATGGAGTCCAAGAGTGCACCATCTACAATAATCCTTCACCGCCTTCCCCCGTTGAAGTCGGGTTTTTTTTCTTAAAAATTATTTTACGTAACTATGTTCACCGATTATTCGAAAACGGCTGGACCGATCATAAGGACACCTAAAGTGATTTGAGTATTTTTTTACAGCAGCTCGAGCATTTGCTGTTGGAAAGGTGGATGCTAAGTGAAGTCGGTTCTTTTTTGTTTAAAATTATTTGTATAAAATTATATCATTTACCGGTCTTTGTTACCTAAGGCGGCTATCACACATCACAGTCACATTACTGGTGTGGTTTTCGCATACGGCGACGATGTGCGAGCGAGATAGCTCTGTATGTGTATAGTGCTGTCTTGTTCACCCATCCCGTTGCGGCGCCAGTGTGACCACGTAAGACTTGTCAAAATAATTCTTACTATAATAGTTATCTATTATTTAATTAATTTTACCCTTAGCTGATATAGATATCAAGATAAAGTAGAGAGCTTCTCCCCCCTAAAAATATAAATCAAAAATCTTGGTGGCTTCACTTCTCAAATCCATTCTTGGGTCCTAAGGAATAATCATGCCAAAGGAAATCTTTTGTTCACGAAAAGCCATATTTGATTTGACCTTTTTATGTGTGCAAACGAATGCATGCATTAGCATGTTTTTTCTCAAGTTCTGAGATCATAGTATCTACCGACGGGTATTGATTAAGTAGTTTCTATTTTCGCCGAAAGAAAAAGTAAATACACTGAACCGGAAAAACTGAACTCTACAAGGTCAAAGTATGAAAAAACTCTAAAAGAACGAAGTCGTGCTATTAAAATAGACTATATGCATAGGCATCTTATTATTATTTATAATGTAATATTCATTATCTCTTTATGTATTTACAATAATTTTAAAAAGTAAAATACATAAATACATCTAAAACATACAAAAACAATAAAAACATTATAAAATCCTAACCTAGGGTGAAGCAGGGCAACGGAATGTGGTTAGGGCCGCAGAAAGAAGAACCTTCGGACTATGCGTGCCGTGTTCAGGATTACCGCCCTCTGAATCTGACCCTTGATCCAACCACAATCCCGAAGAGAAAATCTCTCAATATGTTGGTCGAGACTCTTCGCTGTGAGACCGTTCGCAGAGACGAGACGACTATCGCCGAATCAACCTCCCACATTAACGAAAATATAGATTTTTTTAATCATTTGTTTATGCTAACAAAGCATTGCACATTTCCCCAGGTGTTATATAAAAAAAATATGTATTTTCACCTGCGTTACCGGTTTTATTTGAGATGTCCAAATTTTGATGTGTTTTATAGGTGTGATTGGTTAACTTAAAAGTTTAAGTATAAGTTATAACGCTTCGAAATTAGTATCATCCTAAAGTCGTCCACTAAGTTCTGATATCGCAAAAGAAAATAATGTTCTTGACAGACATTAAGAGCACGTTTATGACTGTAGCGTACGCGACGAAATGCCCTTTCTCTCGCGGAAGCAGGCAAGGTCGCGGGCGCGGAGCGTTACACCTGCGTACGGCTCGGTATTGCACGGTACAAGAGTTTAGCACCGACCACATGGACGCTTGACTTGACGCAGCGTATACGCGGCGAGTACGCGACTAACGCGACGAAATGCCTTTTCTCTCGCGGAAACGGGCAAGGTTGCGGGCGCGGAGCGTTTCACCTGCGTACAACTCGGTATTGCACGGTACAACACCGACCACACCACAGAACAAAATATTAAGCTAGAAGAAGCAAGCACTCTCAATGGCATGTAACCGCGCGTACGCATTTCTTCATACTTACTTGACACGTATTTTACAGCAATATGATAAGGAAACATCACCAAATTACTCGGCGAACATTTTTGTGTGCTTTCACATTATCCGATCCGATATCGCTAGTCGGAATTTTGTGATTTCTATATTTTTTTCTTGAAATACCAAATGCTCATTGCTCAAAAGAAAGCACTAACGAAAGAAAGGCGGAGTTGATACCATAAGTTACTCTCTAGGAGCTTTTTTTTCATTGGGCTATTTGACATCCGATATGGGATCGAGCTGTGTAAAAGCGATTTTAGTCCAAACGTTGTTGCTATTGGCATATAACAGATGCTTTCATAGTAAGCTTCCGTATAAATAGCTGAGCTCTAAATGACTTTTAATTAGGGTCTTTGGTAAACCTTCTTTTTAAAAGAAAATTTAAACCCTCTGTTAAAATTTGTCTCTTTCTAACCAACACCAAAGCATCTATCTTCGCCAACACAAATTCAAAATGACAGATAGGGACAAATGGCTACTACATATCTACATTTTAGAATCACAAACGTTTAATGAATAACACTTGCATACTATTATTTTTTTCTTTAAGTCTGCCTCCAAGCTTTTTGTTCCGGCTTTTTGCGACGGGTCAATTGAGCTTGGGGTCCGCTTGCCAACCAACAATGTGAATAAACATACTTACTTACAATTTTATTTCATACTTACTTAACATACTTACGATTTTATTTCTTCAAGTCTGTGAAATAATTTATTAAGACTGTACGGTTCTTTGTTCTCATACAATAAGTGGCGAGTACCACAATTTTTGAACCACACAGTACCACATTAGCGGATAAATTACGTAGGTAGCAATGAAACCGGTAATTCAATAAAATTGGTACTTAATGTATTCTTTAACCGACTTGTCAATTGGTGTAGATTCGTCACTTTATGTCTCCATCCTTTTTCGATACAATGTATTATTATGTTAATTGTAAATCGCTTATTGAAGGTAAGCTTTCGTTAACAGAAAAATAGCAGAAGTCATTTCTTGGAAATAGAGGCAGATAATAGGGGATCTTATCGATAAAAAGCGATTTCTTTATTAAATGGAGTCAAACAGTTAATTGGTATACATATACCTACTTGGTAGCAAACACTTATTAAATCCAGATCCGTTTTGTAACAATGGTAATTCGTAAGTAATAAATAAACCAGCGGTGATCACAGACCAGCAATGCGCATGTGTGGCCGGTAGGACTAGAGATAATGTTTGACCTAAGAAGCTTGTATCACTATTCCGCTTTGCGCCACGTTACCGCCAGTGTCAATTTGAAATGAAATAAAATAAAAAGAAATGAAATGAAATAAAATGAAATAAAATAAGTAAATTTACTTACCAAGTTTTTTTATACCATGACGATGGCAAACAAGCATACGGCCCGCCTGATGGCAAGAAGCTACAGTAGCCTCTGGACGCCTGCAACTCCAGAGGTATCACATTGCGCGTTGTCGATCCTCTAATATAAGGGAGGATTCACTGTGTTGACAGCTAAAGACGGGGGCGTCTTCAATACACTGCATGCTCTTTGATCTCCCTGGTGATCTTCTGATCTTACTCGCCTTACAGTAAAAAATAATTCGCCAGGGACAAGAATAATAAATATTACCTACCTATTACTTTTTTGTACGTACACCGAGATCAAACGATATTAGATCAACTACGTAAATCGTTAAGTCATGATTAATGATTTACCGTCGCAGTCGTTCTATTTAAGTATTACTTAAATGTCACTTAGTTCCAAATAATTGATTGTTTTTTTCGATCCAAATGTAGCGGAAAATTATGCTCAACTTTATCAAGTACACCGTAGTGATGAATATTATTTAATTAGGATAAGAACTTATCTTATCGAGGCAGAGGAAAACCAAGACGGAGGTGGCTGCATGATCTGGACACGTATAGTAAAGAATGGCGGGAGTGGGCGATGGACAGGGAACATGGCAGGATAGAGGGGAGGCCTTTGCCCAGCAGTGGGACACACTATCAGACAAAAAAAAACTACTCGACTCGTATTTACGTCACTTACCTACCAGATACCTACGTTGGCTAAATTACAGGTCTTTAGGATTTTAAGTTACCAAATAGCATTCATCGGTTTGAGTGGAAGCCCATTCTGCATCTCGGTACACATATCTACAAAATGACAATAAGTATTGTGGTGAAAAGCATGACCTGTGAGAGATACCTATCTGAATGCGATCAAATAGATTCAGTATAGTTTGCAAAATTGTCCAGTAGGCATTGTCTGGCAACTTTTTAGAAACATAGCACTGTATCTGTAGCTCAACTTTTATAAGGTTGGGAAAATAACGTTCGAATTCACCGACGTTTCTTTATTAATAAAGAAATTAAGAGGCATATTAAAAGCCAGTTCAACACCGTTCCCCTAGAAATCGAACGATTAATGTATCTAATTTTAAAAGGATGCGGCATAGTTACATAAAAAAAACGATAATCCAAGTATAATTACTATACTCGTATTATGAAACATCAAACAACCCAACACACACCTAACATTGACTTTGAAAAGTTCTAAGTCGAACGTAAACAAGTCACGAAGCACCGTAACGTGTCACTGCGCATCTTTACTACGCCGTGACGTCACTCCATTCATTTCCGACTCAGAGTCATTGGCCGAAGATGATACATACATGTAGATGATGCGTTAGGAATGATGGACAACTTAATTATAGAAATAATTTTAAGTCATCTGTGAGAGATTGCATTATAATAAATTTATGAAATAAAACAATTAAAAACGGATTTTATCGCGTGTATTGAGCTCTTCACACTTTACACTCGAACACTTTACAGCCTTCGTGGTCAACGGGTCGACCCGTTGACCACGAACGCTGTAAAGTGTTCGAAACGTCGGGATGTAATTTAAGCTCAATACACGCGATAAAATCCGTTTTTAATTGTTTTATTTCATGAATAACTATCGCGGCAACTGAAGACAATATTATAATAAATTTAATTATGTAGTTGTCTAAGCTGTATTTATGCATTTTTAGGGTTCCGTAGTCAACTAGTTTCCTAGAACCTTATAGTTTCGCCATGTCGGCCCGTCCGTCCGTCCGTCCGTCCGTCCGCGGATAATCTCAGTGACCATTAGCACTAGAAAGCTGGGTACTAATATGTATATCAATCACGCCGACAAAGTGGTAAAATAAAAAGTGGAAAAAAATGTTTTATTAGGGTACCTCCCCTATACGTAAAGTGGGGAGTGATTTTTTTTTTCATTTCAACCCTAACGTGTGATATATTGTTGGATAGGTATTTAAAAATGAATAGGGGTTTACTAAAATCATTTTTTATAATGTAAATATTTTCGGAAATAATCGCTCCAGAAGTAAAAAAAAATGTGTCCCCCCCTCTAACTTTTGAACCATAAGTTTTAAAAATATGAAAAAAATCTGAAAAGTAAACCTTTATAAAAACTTTCTAGGAAAATTATTTTGAACTTGATAGGTTGAATAGTTTTTGAAAAAAAATACAAAATTATTTCTGAACTAAGTTTGTAATTTAACCGTATAAGCAGGTGTGTATTGTACCTGTAATTTCTACAAAATTACAATGAAAAGACTTGCTTTCAAATAAAGTAAAAACGGTGAAAATCGGTTCACGCAATAAAGAATTATCCCATAAAAATCATCTTCCATACTTTAAGCTCCCGCGCAATAGTTTACTTAATTTGCCGATAGATGTCGCTGTACGTAGAACGCTCATATCATATCCTACATGGTGGTGTTATTTTAACTCTTAAGTGGGGACACTTACTGTGACGGACGAAAAACTACGGAACCCTACACTGAGCGTGGCCCGACACGCTCTTGGCCGGTTTTTTTAAACTTGTGACTGTAAACTTGATATGCAGTACCGTCGTGTTGCGTGTCTTCGCCTGTGCTACCTATGTTCGCGTATTTTTACATAAATTGACTTTAACAAAATGTTTCTAGTGCAAGCCTTACACAAAACTACTAAATACAAAGTATTTTTTACGGGTGTCAACATTCTTCGAACGATCTGTGGCTAACTTAACTTCATAAAGTTGACATTCAGTGAGGTTTTTGCGCGACACCGACCACATGTTTTTTTAAGCCAGTGTTTTAACTTCAGGTTTAAACAGTGATACAGGCCAGGTAATGTTAAACTTTTTACATGATTATATCCTGTAACTATTTCTTTTTAATATGTAATTATTATTTAATGGCTAGCTTACGTTTAGAAGTCACAATTGGATAAAACATTGGTGAGGGTATTTGGCGGCCATCTTGTTACCGAACTTCGCCTACCCCTAGGGTTGTCAAATTTGTTTCCAAATGTACATATTTTCTTATGTTTGGTTTTTCGGAAATGGGATTAGCGATTTGGAGGAAAGTTAGTAAGGGGGCGTCCATTAATCGCGTCATATTGTTTAGGGGGGGAGGGGGTCAAGAAAAAATCACCAATGATCACCACAGGGGGGAGGGGGGTCTGGACACATATCACGTGTAATTTTTTTGTTCCTTGTGCTATACTGTATTATGGTCAATAAAATAAAAATTATCAACTTTTAAATGAATCAATCTGTCAAAAGCAGAGTAAAATTTCACTAGCACTATGATTGTAAATAATTTTTAATGGCATTTGACATATTATTTTGTGCAGTAGGTTTTTAGGGTTCCGTAGCCAAAGTGGCAAAAACGTAACCCTTATAGTTTCGTTATGTCCGTCTGTCCGTCCGTCCGTCCGTATATCACAGCCATTTTACTCGGAAACTATAAAACGTATATCTTAATAAATATTTAAATATAAGGTGCGTTTTTGTATGCCGCTACTTAGTTTTGTAGTAAAATTGCTGAAAAAGATATTTTAAGAAGGGGCACTATTCCATACATGTAATCATTTGTCAAAAAGATTTTTTTTTACCAAATATCGACATGATGCACATCACTCGACAGGTCTTTCAAAATAACTCTTGTCTTGTTGTCCTGAACATCAATAAATAAAAAAATAAAAAAATAAACATTGAGGTCTATTTTATTTATTTAATGAATATCTTAAGAAAAAATCACCCCGTAAGTCTAAAAAACTTGTGTCCCCCCTGTCACTTTTGAACCGGAGATCCAAAAAATATGAAAAAAATTGAGAACATTATCGGTTTAGGAATTATTGAGTTATCTCCTAAAAACTCATTTCATATGCAGATACGACCTTTTGATATTACTTTTTCGATAGTAGGTACGAAACCGCGTGGTGCGACACGCACTTGGCCGGTTATTTTTCTATAGATAAAGATAATTTTATTTTATATGTATACATGTAGTTTCATTTTTTTACCCTTTACGTGTACGTACGTTACGTAAGTAGGTTCACGTGTTAGAAAACTGTACTTACTTTAGTTAGCAAAAAATTACACGTCATATTGGACAGGGGGGGGAGGGGTCCTGAGAATATCACCAAAGATCACCATGGGGGAGGGGGGGGTCTAAAACAAGCCAAAAACGTATGACGCGATTAATGGACGCCCCCTAAGCTGTGCCCTAAAGATATATGTAGATGTACCCAGTAGTACTAGTAGATACTTGGTATGAACAAGGGACCCTTAGAAGGCAATCATTGTACGGTTGTACGGTCTCACTTTGAAAAGGTAATTATGTGTAGAAGCCAAAGGTTGATTTGATCTCGATTACGAAAATACTGATAAGCGAAAAGAGATACGTTTTTTGTTTACATAATAAACATTTTTTTAAATCTTTTTTTTTACTTATAAACCATTACTCTCCTTTATTTGACATGTTGGTTAATTTTTGGCAGACCTAGCATCATTTTAGAAAATGTATGTAAACAACTTCAGACTGTTGCCAATCTTCGCCTACTACACATTTTTTTTAAATGTGCCTAGTCTGGTGTAGTTAAGGTTCATATTATATTAACATGTTCCAGGGAGATAAGACTTGATAGGTGTAAGTCCCAGAAAAGTTTATAATTAGCGGTAAGGCATGCCATAGGCGAAGATTGGAGAAAACACCCAAACTTCGCCTATTGCCTTCGGGGCCATTTATTGCCAAGTTACCCAATGAAATTCAAAGCTTTAATGGTATATACTGATAGTCAGGAGTACTAAAATACGTTTTTTGGCCATAACGGACTGAAATGCTTTCAAATTTGAAAGATTTTTTTGGGAAATGTGTCAAAATCCAGGCTAAGATACGGAACTCGACGTAGTTTTATAAGCTTTTTGGAAGTAAAATGGGTTTTTCAAATTTCTTTATTTGGCGATAGTTTTTTTAGATATTTGTAGTAGTTAACAGGGTCAGGAAATAGGATGCAATTTGTTGAGGACGGAATCCTCTTTTATACAAAAATGCTGGTGATCCGTTTAAGGACATAATTGGTATCTTATTCTAGTTATGAAAAACTAAGAAAAAAAATTTTTGACGCGAAAAAAAAATTGGTTTTGTATGACATGTCCCATACAATTTTTTTTTTGCGTCCAAATTTTTTTATCTACACTCATATTGTAAGTTCTCTAAAACGTGTTCGAAAACGGTAGGCAATGGCTAGCATTACCACGACCGATTTTACTATGATAAGCTTTTTATCCGTGGCAGTAACGTAATTTTAACTTTGCATGCTCAATTATTGATGTGCTATGAGTTTTTATAACATAATGTACACCTGCACGCGCCCGCGCGGTCGCCGACACGCTCCCCCCGAACGCCGGCACAATCGAGTTGGCCATGGCGGTACAATGGCGGCCATTCTATGGTTTCCGAATAAGGCATTTAGAATAAATAATATGAGTGTAGATAAAGCAGTGTATGCAACTGTACGTAATTAGGCCTTAAAACACTCGTGTGATCTTATTATGAAACTCGCCTGCGGCTCATTTCATAAAACCACACTCATGTTTTAAGGACCCTTATTACGTAACAGTTACATAAACTACTATTTCTTCTACTTTATCTTAGTATCAATACGATACCAATTATGCCCTTAAACCGATTCACCACTATTTTTGTTACAGCCGGTATTGATAGATGGGCAATGCGCTTATGACACCTCGGGAGTTGCGGACGTCCATAGGCAGCGGTACCTGCGTACTATCATGTGGGCGGTATGCTTGTTTTCCACCGTCGTAGTATGGCCGTGGTGGTGGTATAAAGAGTTTAAAACAAACTTTAAGCGCTCGTATTTCTTGAATATAAATCATTTTCGACACCTTGACCTTATAGTTATCTTCTTCTACTGCTGCTACGTAACCGTAAATATTTCTACTTAGAAATATTACATAATATTAACATAATAACGTGATCTAAAGTTTTTGTACCCATGTAAATGTCATGCGCTCATCGCAAAACCCGCTCCTCATAAAGGCGGTTACATAACGACTGTGATCGATGCGCTCGGGGTCATTGTCAGAATTCGGCTCGGTTCAATGCCACGGCCGCTTTTACATTGTGCAACTGCTTTTATTCGTATGGTTGCCACAACTTAATACGGTTGGTACAGTGTTCTGTACAGTCATCAGCAGATGTTGGTACCTTAGCGGGTGTGAAAATAAGAGACATCACTCGCTACATCACATACTACAGCAACAGAAGTTGCTATGCGGGTGAGGTGTCTAAAATAAACTGAGAATAACTTTATCGTTAAGAGGACAAATAGTCGAGAGTGTAAGTTAGATTTTAGAGGCAAAGAGTTTTAAAAGTTCATTTTATCTATGAATTATACTAAATCTTTAATATCAATATTAAATACCTCTTTAATAGGTACATTCTATCATTAGTTAAAATTACTTTTTCCTTTTATTAGTTTTATTCCTTAATCATATCATTAATTAAACGTTACTAATTGTTAAAAATCCAATACAAGGTGTAACAAAAATGCAGTTGATCCGTTTAAGGATGTAATTGGTATCCTATTCTAATTTTGAAAACCTAAGAAAAAATTTTTTTTGACGCGAAAACAAAAATAGTTTTGTACGGAGCGCTGGCGTGAAAAAATTTTTGTATCAAAAAATTTTTTTATCAAAAAATTTTTTCTCCCACTTTTTTTTAGTCGCAATCATTGATGTATTATATATTCTACTAGATGAGCCATCTAGAATGAATTTTGTGCGCCATGTTTGGCGGTTGACAGCTGTCTCTGAGTCAAAGAGTAGCTTTAACAAAACTGACGTAAAACTGTTTTGACAAAATTAATATTCTGCCTAAACCAATTTTGTAAGGAAACGTAATTAACTAAATTATTGTTTTATTTATACCTAATGTTTATTTTGCTCCTTACTCTAGAGTTTTAGGAACGAATGGAGTAAAATACTATTTTTGCCGATCCTTGATATTTACTTAAAATGACATTGATTTCTTCGCACGGATGAAACATCATTGTGTAAGTACGTATAACATGGGTGATATTTCGATATTTAAGTTTAAAATTCAAATCATAAAAACCTTTTCTATGTATTTTACTCGCATTAACAATTTTAGCAAAATCGCCCTTGTTGAACAATGAATATATGTTTAATGAACTAAACATTACCTAACGTACTTATCTAAAACATGTTTATTACGTAAATATTTTTATTCTGAGTACTATTAAACAATATTATGTGTAACATTGTCAAGGTGTATCAAGTGTAGGCGCATATGCTGTGTTACTTTTGCGACATTAATCTGTGTGCCAAGGAATATGGCGTCGCACCGCCAACATTAATATTTTAAATTAATGTAACACCAAACTTTTAACTATAGAATGTAATTCCGTGGCTTTTATTACTATTTTTAGAATTATTTTTACGGTTTATCATCATTCAAGAAGCCTTTACGTTTAGTATTTGATTTTTAAATTTTTTTGACACTTGCGTGTAATCATGTCTGTGGTCCAACAGCCACTGTAAGACTTGTAGTGATTTTCACTAAAACTCATGGTACAAAGAATTTCTTAGGGATGTCTTCTCCTGTTACTCAATGGTCGCAATACGATACCAATTATGCCCTTACTGAAACGGATCACCATTAATTTTGTTACACCCTGTATGGGCCAACTTAAGTATTACTAAGGAAGCTATTTACATTTTTATCTAAAAAAACTTTGTTGTTTCCTGAGGACAGAGAATAACAACAATGAAATAAATAAGAAGTACTCCCATCTGTGCCCACCAGGGACAGCCCTGAATAGGTATTTTTCTCAAGAATTATTCCCAACTTGTCCCCGCCATACCGCGACCGACCGAACCGGAAACGGAAACCATAAATAATCGTCATCTACCTAACAGCAGCGTAAATGAACTAACACTTTTAAGCTATGCCGGTTGCATTACATTACAGTACCATAATTTCCTCCGAACTTGACCATTTGCTTATGCAACATTTAATTGGATTATAAGTACAAATGTAATTAAAAGTTAACGATCTTCCTGATTTTGACTGACGGACTGTGAGATGGATGGTGGAGGTTCAAAGTTTAACTCAAGTTGGCTAACCCAATAAGTGACCGAAATTGAGTTCTTTTATTTTAACTTCATATAATCAATGCAGACTACGTTAGCACCATGTTGCAAAAGGCCGCGGACCCAGGGTATGTCCTTAAACTACGTCCGGACTTGGGTATGTCCTTAAACTACGCCAAAAAGAGAGGTATGGGCACTGCGAATGGCATCTCGCTAAGTGTGGTAGGGCACTTGCGAATGTCATCTCGCTCAAATCTGGAGCAAGGCCCGACTGGGGAAGTACCTCCACCTTACAGAAAACCACAGCCAAAAAGCACTAGACCCTACTCATAGTGTTGTGTTCCTGCTGGTAAGTAAGGTTGCCAAAGAGCTCAATGAGGATCCAGTGTGTTGACGATGAGGGACCCTCTTGTTCCTTTAGCCGTCAACACAGTGAATCCTCTTTTTTGTGAAGGGTCGGCAACGCGCATGCGACTCCTCTGGAGTTGCAGGCGTCATAGGTTACCGTAGCTGCGTACCATCAGGCGAGCCGTATGCTTGTTTGCCACCGTCGTGGAATAAAAAAAGGCCATAGTACATATTTTATTTTGTGCTTTTTACGTTGACGTCTTTCCTTCGGACATTAATTACTTAATGTGGCTTACCATCAGGCATTACACGCTTGTTAGCCACCACCAAAAAGGCCGACACACTAAAGAAGTGCTTCTCTGTCATCCTCCTAGCGTTTGTCCCGGCTTTTTTCCACAGCTCAATTGAGACTTGGAGTCCGCTCGACAGACTAATCCAAGGCCTAGGCACTAGTTTGTACTAAAGCGTCAGCTATCTGTCTTTCCCACCCAGAGGGGTAAAGAGGCCTTATTGGATTAGGTCTGGTCTCAAAGCGATATTTTCCTTCATCGAGAATCAACAGGTAAATATCAAAGGACATTTCGAATACAAGTTCCGAAAATCTAATTGGTGTTTCTCTGTGGCCTAAATTAATTTAAATACGAACGGAAACGGAGCACCTGCAGCCGGGGCTCAAGTCTCAGACACCTGAGACTCTTGCGCAAGCAGGATTGTTTTTCACATCCTTCGGTATAAATCGACGCATAATTGAGAATAATCATAGTTCACGGGACAGTCATCAAGCCAGCGCCATGATTCAGAAGGTATTTATTTATGGAACTTATTATTATGTAGAGTAGGTACTGTCCATACTAGACCATAATCATTTTAGTGACTCTGTCTAGTAAGTTGATAATCTACCGGAATCTTAAACATGGAATTAATAAAAAAACCAGCCAAGTGCGAGTAGGAGTCGGGCACGAACGGTTGCGTACCATTATCTATAAATTTAAAAAAGGCTAAAAAATCATGTCTGTTGTATGGGAGCCCCTTAAATATTTATTCTATTCTGTTTTTTAGTATTTGCTGCTATAGCGGCAACAGAAATATATCATCTGCGAAAATTCTAACTGTCTAACTGTCACGGTTCAAGCCTGGTAACAGACGGACAGCGGAGTCTTAGTAATATTAGGTTCCCGTTTTTACCTTTAGGTTACGGAACCCTAAAAATGACCGACCTTCGTTGCAAATTGGAATTAAAAGTTAGATTAGGCGTTATAAATACTATGAATTATGCATGAGAATTCGTCGCCACTGTATGGGGACGGTAATTACGACCAGTAAATTATCGCATTTAGTAGCCAACTGTAAATAGAGCCTACGATTTCCTTGCCGAACTTGTTGTCTAGTAATTATTTGTTACAAATCGTTACTGACAGTTTTAATTTAATATATTAGTCGCAAACAACTATTTTAATTTTAAAATACATTAACAATACAATAAGAACACAACCTATCTCAAACATAACTCCAACACACAACAAACAACCAATATTGAAGTTGTATGGAGTTGCGTTGGAATATTTCTCAAGCAAATTCTGTTATTTGTGATTCAGATGTTTATGCCGTAGCTGTATTGCGTAGTTCAGGCATTGGAGTTGTATTGAAGTTGGATCGTGTCTATACGTGTTTTAAAGTTAGAATACGGCCCTATGGAGAATTAGAAATCTTTAGTTTTAATTTTCTCAATCTACTGTCCTCTGTTAAAAGTCAAGAAATGATGTACATTCATATACAACGCGTATAAGAAGAAAATGGTATCGAAGAAGCAGGTTGGTTAGAAAGTTAAAAATATGCGTACCATCTCAACGTAAGGACCGTGAAAATACCTTATATCCAAATTTCTAACCGAGTAACTCGTTGACTTCGCCTCTAGGAAATATAGATAACAAGCTGTTCTGAATTCGACAGCGAGAAATATAAACAGTTATGTAATAAGTATATTCGTATTTAAAGCAGCAGTCTAATATACGCGCATGTGACACCTCTGGAGTTGCAGGCGTCCATAGACTACGGTAGCTGCTTACCATCAGGCGGGCCGTATGCTTGTTTGCCACCGTCGTGGTATAAAAAAATACAAACACTAGAATAAATAAGAAAGAGTAAAGTTAACAAGTTTCTTAATTTTATCTTGCAGATCGCAGTGCTGTCAGCTTTAATCATCTCAGCGAGCTGCATGTACATCCACCAGTCTCCGTTACCCATCCACATTGGTTTCCAACCTTCCTACAACTTCGCTTACGCTGTCAACGATGCCCATACAGGTGACATGAAGAGCCAACACGAGAGCAGGAGAGCTGACACCGTCGTCGGACAATACTCCCTTATCCAACCTGATGGGATCAGAAGAACAGTTGACTATCGGGCCGATGATCATACTGGATTTAAAGCTGATGTTAGGACTGATGGCGGCCATTTTGGAAATCTAGCCAATGAGCGTTCGACTGCTGTTTCGAGGAGCTCCCTGGTATTGCATGTCCCTGATCACCGTTCGGCTTGGATATAAAACGCTGAAATATGATTGAACGAATACTCGAAATCAATGTCGACTACTCTCATCACTCGAATATCTAAGAAATATAGTAATATTTGTGTGTATTTTTTTGGTTTTTACCTGTATAGATGTTTGTATAATATCTTTGTGTTTCGTTAGTACTAAATATATGAATTAAAAATAGTTTTCCAGTTTTTCAATAATAAAAACCCATGTTTCATAATAAGATGAAGATGTGCTCAATAATAGTGTAAAAAATCATCGCTCTATGCTTCTATGGGCTAGAAACAATATAGACAAATTTGCATTTTAACTTATTACTGCCTTGAATACAGACTTAGTATGTAGATAGAATAACTAGAGATAATTGGTGACCAGTCCAGTTAACCTTGGTATCTAGGTACACTAATAGGTACACATAGCACGAGCGAAATGGCCTGAGTAATACCTTAGAAATGTAGTACCGGTACCATGACATAACTTAGGTTTTATAAGATTGTAATCTGTATCACAAAGTGTTAGGTAAAGTATTTCAATTATACTTACGTTTTTCTGCTCAACTATTTTTATAGCGGATTTTCTTTTTTTTTAGTCATCTGAACTTATAGTTAACTACTTTTATAATAGGATTCGGATACAATCATCGTCAAAAAGAGAACCGTATGTCAAACTTGCACAAGGACGTAAGTAATTATAAATAAAGTAAGAGTTATGTTTTATGCATGATCTATATTAAACAATGTACAAGCAAGACTAATATGTACGAAGTGATAGACACTTCTAAGGGATTCAAATACTGGCTTATACCAATTTCCATTACTACGATATGTAGAATAAGTACCATATCTTCTGTAGTATTTACTGAAATATTGCTAAGACAAATAGAAAGGTCCGGTCCTTAAATAAGATTTAAGGACCGGAAACCAGACTGATAGTTGTTCTACTATCTACCTATTCTACAAACGGCAGGCTGTACATAGTACCCTTGATAAACAATCATTCTATATTGGAATACAGTAGAAAGGCCATTTTTATAATAATATAGGTAAATAAGTACGTGCATTAATGATGCCAGATAAAACTACAGAGTCAATTTACTTAGTTCATTAAGACTCGGAATTAAAAAGAACAAAACTTACGCGCAAGGTATTTGTGATTCGTGAGAATCCCTTTGACATTTCGAAACCCCTATTAACTGGTTAAAGGACTATGGTGAGGAAAACAACCCATAATTTATTTACAAAGGGAAATTAAGATCGAAACATTTCATTCCGAACCTGTCTGAGACCTTTCCCGAGCGTCGCCCCGTCGCTCTTGACTTTTAGGCGTTTCCTGATTGTTTTCGATACCAAACAAGATCTCGAGCAAGTTGGATTTGAGATGTGGGATGATATATATAGCCGGCTTGTCTTCGACAGAAGCATCAGATCTTCTGGACTCACCGACGTAGTCACAACTACCCATCCTCATTCAACATGGTTGCGAAGGTAAATTTTAAAATCATATTTATTTTCTAGTTTCCCTAATTTCTAGTTAATGCTCTATTCTTATTCGTACACTGTGCCTATTTATTTCAAGCAAATTTGTATTATAATATTCCTAAATAACAACGTCGTAAAATATTTACTAGTCCATTTTATAAATGAGTACCATTGTCATGTCCTTGTATGACCCCCGATTAAAGATGCAATTAAGACAATCTATATATATTTGTTACAAAGTTGTCTAACTTTATATATATTCGATATGACTACATTTGTATTTGGTACTTACAATATAGAGCTATAAAATGTGCCCTCTAATTACCTAAAACTAGCATTGCCCTTGATAAGATCTTTGCCTTCAACACCTTCCTTGTCTAATTACGAAACCCTTCGTTCCAGTTCGTCGTCGTCCTCGCCTTCGTGGCAGTGGCCTCTGCCAGCTCCCTCTCCAGCTTCTCCTACGGCGTGGCTGATCCCTACACCGGGGACTTCAAGAACCAGGTCGAGACCCGCGCCGGAGAAAACGTCCAGGGACAGTACTCTCTCCTTGAGTCCGATGGAACCCGCAGAACTGTCGACTATGCTGCCGGCGCTGGTGGATTCAACGCTGTTGTCAGGAAGGACCCCGCTCTGATCGCTGCTGCTCCCATCTCCTACGCTGCCCCTATCTCTTACGCCGCGCCCATCTCTTACACCGCCCCCATTTCTTACGCTTCCCCTTACGCGTACGGTGCTTATCCTTACGCCAGAACCGGCTACGGATACCCCTACGGACGATTCTACTAAATTGTATTAGGCATTTCTAATTGGCACCAATTTTGTAAATAAACAGATTCTATCTTAGTTTTCTTTGTTTCTTTCACCTGATGTAATCGCTCGCTACGATACGATGTTGCAAACGTGGTAAACTCGACACGATTAGCTTCAATGCAAATGGGCTAATTAACACAGTTATTGGAGTACGCAACGTCTTGATACAAAACTTAACATTATCTAGCACCTGAAGGTCACCGCCTAATTTCGATGCATAATAAATATAATTGTTTCCTTCACGTCCAAGCGGACCGAGTGTAACTAAATGTTTGGTCGCGTGGTCCGAGCCGAGTTCCGCATACCGTAGACGAAAAGTGACGCTTGAAAAACCCTACTTCGACCTAGAGCGTATACGTGTCTTTTACTTCCTATTATTAGCTGTCCAGCGATTGTACAGGAGTCATATAAAAAGACAGAGCAAAAACCAGGATTAATCATTCGCAGTTCACTGTGCAAGGAACAAACTTATCGAAATGGCAGCTAAGGTAATTTATTTGTTTAAGTTTTAAAGATTTATTTTTAGTCGGTGTAGTCATATAATTAGAATTTCATTCACAGTGAAAATAAGTAATGTTCAGAATTTTCCACTTCATATTGATCTATCTATTGGATATTCTTCATAAGAACCTTTCATTTTCTATTTTATGATCATAGTCCAAAATTGCTGATGAAAGAATGATCGCAAACACAGAATAAATAAGGTGATAATAAAAGATTATCCACCTATAAATACACACAAGAGCAATAAAACAGGTCATTTTTCCACAGGCTCCCTGGAAATAGACTTATTTTCAGTGGTCAAAATAAAAATTATCTATTCAAATCTCGTAATTTCCGAATTGAACATTCATTAATAATAAGCTAATTTGCTAATGAAGCTGGACATTTTTCTGTTGCAGTTCGTCGTTGTAGCTCTCTTGGTGGCGGCTGCTCAGGGCAGCGCGATCCATGGCGGTAACTACAACAGCTTCTCCTATGGAGTGTCCGACCCCCACACCGGCGACGTGAAGAGCCAGCACGAGACCCGCGTGGGCGACAGCGTGGTCGGCCAGTACTCGCTGCTGGACTCCGACGGCACAAAGCGCACTGTGGACTACGCCGCTGATGCCCACTCCGGATTCAACGCTGTCGTGCGCAAGGACCCTCTGCTGCACGCCGCTCCCGTCGCCATCGCCGCGCACGCTGCTCCTCTGGCCGTCGCCGCTCACGCCGCTCCTCTGGCGTATGCCGCCCACTCAGCTCCTCTGGCGTATGCCGCCCACGCAGCTCCTCTGGCTCACGCCGCTCCCCTGTCGTACGCCGCCCACGCCGCTCCCCTCGCTCACGTCGCCCACGCCGCTCCTCTCGCGTACGCCACCAGCGTCGCCCACGGTGCGCCTCTTGCCCACGCCGCATACGCCTCTCCCCTGGCGCACACCGCCTATGCCCACGGTGCCATCGCCGCCCCCCTTGCCCATGTCGCTCATGGCGCTCATGGACTCGGATATGCTGGCCATTTGGGTTACTCCCACTATTAGAAACTGAATTATTCTAGACAATAAATAATACTCAAATAAGTCATAGGTTTTTGCTATGGCTCCGACATGCTGTGATTACGTCAAATAAATGACATTAAATTAAAATACTGTTGTTTTTTTATATATTTTCTAGGCTTTCGGTACTCGTATCCTATCCTATCCTCTATCAAAAATCACTACCTAAGTAAAATGCATACTTCGAAAAAAAATTGTATCCTCGAATGATATTGGTAAAGCCATTTTCATCAAAATGATATCCAGAGTATCTAAAAGTAACGATTAAATGTTAATACAAATTTTAATATAATCGTGAAATGCATGTTTTTAAAAAGTGCCATTCTGGCAATTTTCTTATAGCCAAATAAAGAGGCTTTTCAGGTACATATCTACTACCTAAGAGGCTGCTTGATAAGGCATAAGGGGTACATCACTACGATATTTTACTTAGATGTCGTGTAGCTAAATAAAGTAGATGTAGTACATGCCCTACTACCTTCGCCTCAGCTTGAACGCTCTAAGATAATGATTCTTAGGGAATTGCAGCGGCTCTTAGGTTGGGGGCGAGGGTATGTCAGCCTCATCGTTGCCGGTGTGGAGTAATGGTGGAGAAGAACGGGACCACGGTGTCAGCTGTCAAAGGTGTGCTGGGCGGTTCCCGAGGCACCTCTCGATTAATGAGATCGTGCGGCGGACCTTGGTGTCGGCAAACGTACCATGCGTCTCGGAGCCACCGGGGTTGAGTCGCACAGACGGGAAAAGGCTGGATGGCCTGACTTCAATTCCGTGGCGGAAGTGGCGCTGTCTTATGTGGGATGCAACTTGTGACATACCGTAAGTTGTGCATGTCCAGAGGCTAAGTCTGCGGCAAAGTTACCGGACCCCCGGAATGCCGGACCCTGGCGGGCAGAGGCGCTCAGTTTCTTCGGAGAGTTAGGCCGTTGTTTGCGAGAGAGGGATTGCGATCCTCGCTCGGGGTCGTATCTGGTTCAACAGGTCTCCATTGCTTTTCAGCGGGGATATGCGGCAGGAATAATGAAGACCTTTGAGCCGGGTACTACGGGTATTCGGAGTGGAGTCAAATATATTTAAAAATAATTTCTGTTCAATTTTACGACATTTTATTATTTTAGATCGGTATGTGTTCTGTTAATTTGTGTGTTATTTTTGTAAGGATAGTAGTTTTAAGTTAACTTTTTATTTAACGGCCTCCTAGCCTGGTCGGTAGTGACCCTGCCTGCTGCTATGAAACAGGAGGTCCCGGGATCGAATCCTGGTCAGGGCATTTATTTGTGTGTTTATCACAGATATTTGTTCCTGAGTTATTGATGTGTTCTGTGTATTTATGTATTTACTTATCCATATGTATCTATTATATATATATCGTCGGCTAGTACCCATAACACAAGCCTTATTGAGCTTATCGTGGGCCTAGGTCGATTTGTGTAAGATTGTCCTATAATATTTATTTATTTATTATTTATTTTTTATGTTTAGAATATTGTATGTGTCTCGTGAATTAATGAATAATTTTCACATTAAAGTAAAACAAAAGTAAGTAATATTTGTTTAAAAACAGGATGACATGTCAAAAATAGGTATGGTGCATTAGTTACCAATATTTTAGAGCTGATAGTACTGAGTCTTTGGAGTGCATATTTTAAGTCAAACACATTAATTGAAATTGAATTGAATTGAAATTAAAAATTTTTATTGCAGACCGTGGTCCATATTTTGTTAATACTACATGATTTATTACCATACTATGATATACATATGTGTACGAGTTTACTGAAAGGGAACGATCGATTCTAGTTTCCCAGTTATGGGCAGTTTAGTGAAAACTGACAAGACGTCTAAAATTAGGTTTTAACAGAAACGGATAAATCATGCTCTAATGAATCTAGGACTTTAGGCCCAACGCTGAAATGACCAATTTTAGTACCTATTTAGAAACTCAAAGCTTAGGCTTAGGGTACCACTTTATCGATACCTAGAAAAAACGACAATATCATACTTTTTGCCAAAGATATTATTAATTCAAAGCCGCATGCGATCGATGAGTCAACCGCTATCGACCAATCGATTGATCGATCATCGATAATTGATAGATCTATCGATTAGCGGTTGATAACATTTAGTTATCGACTGATCATTGTTTATGCTCGAACAGTCATTTTCATTTATGATCAAACAAAATGTATGCAACTGATATTTGCTGCACCAGTGACTCGATAGATGGTGTTACGGGAACGCAATTTTGCATAGACATTGCCTAAGTTTTAGCCAGCTGAGTAGTTTTAGTACGGCCTAAGAGAAAAAAAGAAAGCCAAGTTAGCTCCGGCTTCCCTAAGAATAGTTTTCACTCACCACTACTGTTTGGTACCTAATATACATATTTGAACCTTATCTAAAGCCTGACCAGAAATACATGATTATTGTCAAGAGGGCGCTATTACTCTCATTTTTATGGCAACAGTTCAGTATATTCATAGAGCGTATTATTCTCTATGGTATGGTGACATCTCGATTTGTTTACCTGTCAGCTCTGATGTTAATATCAAAAATATTTCACTGCGAAATAGTTTCATTTCCCGAGCGTATTATTTACAGCTGTTTATTACATACATTATTTACAATGTTTTGCTCTTGACTATGAATAATTTTTGGGATTTTTTTGTCGATTATTATTTAATATTCAACACTTTATTATTATTTAAGTAAACTGCCACAATGACAGTGACAGCCTATCATGCACTGACACATGCATAATCATCCTGTCATTAAAATGATTGCCAGTGTAAGAAATTAGTTCCATTTTTTTTTTATCGTACGGCTACATGTCACTGGATAAAGATAGGTATTTCTTCCCTGGGGTAGTAGTAGTGGGAAAACAGATGATAAAGACAAACCAGTGAGTGCTGCGAGGTCCAGATGGGACAGTGCAGCTGCCAAGTTTGTTACTCTTTTAGCACCACGTGATCGTGTAGGGTTGTCTAAGGTGTTTCCTACGGACGCAGAGTAACATTGATTAGTTCCAATGAAATTCCGCAACCTGACGCATGATCATATATTTCTAGGCAGGCTTTACCTAAGTAGGTACTTATATGATACTAGCTCATTATTTTGACAAAAACGGGACTTAATCGCGTACAGTTACTTTTATTATTAATAATGAGTGAAAATCGTGTAAGTTTAAATCAGTACATGATATGACTAGCTATTTGGAACGCACCAAATTGACAACAAAAGAAGATAAATGTTGACAATTTCAACAGTCAACAAAAAATCCTTCAGTTTGAGTTTTAAAATTAGTTACGAAGAAATACATGCTTTTGTATAATACCATAGCATTCCTATAAGAGCTATGTCATACTTAATTAGACCGCCAACAATATCCGCGTGTATTTGTGTTTGTGAACAAAAACGCATAGCACCATAATCGCTATCGACTTATTCATAGATCTTGGCCTTCAATGGGTCAATGACAAATAGACAGAAGGTTTCGCTTAGACACGCACGAAATCGTGTGAACGTGAAATTAATTGAAGCGTTTACTTAAATTTTGCATCTTTATTTAATTTTGTAAATTAATCAAACAATATTTAAGAGTTTTTTCCGCCTTATAAAAAATTGCTTGAACTGTGTAAGATCTGCAGTTATCGTTAGTATAGCGTGAAACAAACTTGTATAAAATTACATTTATGATAATTTCAGCCACATTGTCATGGTATCTACGGGAAATTGTGTCATCTGTTATAGTGACAAATCCACCACAGGCCTGCTGTCTATTGGTGCAAAGCCTTTAGCAGTCCAGACACTGTCAGTAATATTGTCAATATTGATGTACCCATCCTTTTCAACCGACTTCAAGATTTCGAAGGAGGAGGTTATCAATTCGTCGGGATCTTTGTTTTTGCTAATTTTTTTTTATGTATGTTCACCGATTATTCAAAGACGGCTGGACCGATTTGGAAAATTATTTTTTCGTTTGAAAGAGTATACTTCACAGTTGGTCCCATTGTAACCAGGTCAGGATCTGATGATGGGATCCTGGAGAAATCGAGGGAACTCTTCAACTATTATAGGCACACCTATAGTGATTTGAGTATTTTTCACAGCAGCTCGAGCATTTGCTTTTGGAAAGGTGGATGATTAGTGAAGTCGGTTCTTTTTTGTTCTAAATTATTACTTTATTTATGTAAGCATATGAAGAATGAGAAGAATGAGTTCTCTACTCATGTAATGTCATTACGAGTATTCCTGACAGTGTCTGGTCAGCTTGCATTGTTAAAGCTTAAGTTTTCTATTTGGATCCCAAGGTGGGAGAGGCAGACCCTCCTAAGCGCACTGTCGGTATGATGTTACTAGTGATAGATATATTTCAATGACTCATTGAACGACAAGGAATAGCAAAAAGTGATTACAAAAAGCTGATATTACTTTCTGAGTCCAGCCACGGAACTATTGCATAACATTCCAGGCAGTGGCTTACATATTTTAACTCCAAGAAGTGCCAGAGGGAAGGCAACACAACTGCGTATTGCCAAGCCTAACTAGATGTAGAAGTTGTAGGGTGTAATTTGAAATTTTAATGTTTGTATAAGTAGGTCCTATAGATAATAGAGGCTAGTAGGCTATTATGCTATAGAGCTACAAGGCGTACTTAAAGAGCTGTTAACTTTCAAAGTTTAATTTTACACGTCTTGGTAACACTTAATATTTTTCTTGAAAAGTGTTTACCGCCAAGTTAACTGGTCTGTATGGTACCTATAACCCTTTCCAAGGAATTTGTCGAATTACGAATCATTAAAGTGTAATAGTAGTGACAATTGTCAGTTTTTACTTCGTAGGTGTGCTATGTAACTAAGTTAATAGTTACAGGAACATTAAGAAAAATATCAACAAAACAAAGTTGTAGTTTAAATCATTTCATATTTAATTTATAAAAATCACAGTAACTTTTAGTTTGGCATAGTGTTATTGTTTACCAGCCATAATGCGCACCATAGCCGAGACCATTTCCGTAACCGAGACCATGGCCGTATCCGAGACCGACTCCATGAGCGCCGTAGGCGATGGCACCATGAGCGATGGGAGCAGCATAGGCGGAGTGCGCCAGAGGAGCGGCGATGGCAGCATGAGCTAGAGGAGCGGCGTAGGCGGAGTGGGCCAGAGGAGCAGCGATGGCGGCATGGGCCAGAGGAGCGGCGTGGGCGGCGTACGCCAGGGGAGCGTGGGCGATCGGGGCAGCATGGGAAGCGTACGCCAGGGGAGCGGCGTGCGCGGCGATGGCGACGGGAGCGGCGTGCAGCAGAGGGTCCTTGCGCACGACAGCGTTGAATCCAGAGTGGGCATCAGCGGCGTAGTCCACAGTGCGTTTTGTGCCGTCGGAGTCTAGCAGCGAGTACTGGCCGACCACGTTGTCGCCCACGCGGGTCTCGTGCTGGCTCTTCACGTCACCGGTGTAGGGGTCGTTCACTCCATAGGAGAAGCTGTTGTAGTTACCGCCATGGATCGCGCTGCCCTGAGCAGCCGCCACCAACAGAGCTACAACGACGAACTGAAACAAAGAGATGAAAGAGATATATTTAGTATTGAGCACTACTTTTGATGTAATTGTTGATCCAATGTGAACTTGTATTTTTTACGCCTTTTAGAAACGTAGATTTATATGGGTCCAGGTAAAGTAGATTATGTATTTCAAACACATTTCTTTATGCTTTAATCACCAATATCGTTTGAGCATATGGCATGCTAGATTTCAAAGGGCATTAAAATAGCAATTTACCTTCGCAGCCATTGTGATAAGTGTGTATTGCTCGACTTCGACTTGCAACTGATTTACTTTGGTTTGCTCCAACTATTTATATCACTCTCAGCACTGCATATTATTTCGGAGGTCAAGATCTGTTGTCCGTATAGTTACGTCGATATTGTTTGTCAGGTGGATCGGAGACCTTGCCAAGTGATAGTAAACGGCTGAGTTATTCCAGTCACCGATCAATCACTAGTGAGTTGCTGCTCAGCAAACCAGTATAAGCGCTTCCTCTAAGAATGTATAATCTCTCGGGGTCACGTTGACGCTGGTCACCTGGTCAGTTTTAGAGTTAAACTTGCACGCGCTTGTGAAGCCAATAGGAATACTCGACCTGGTATGAATTAAATGTGACCAGGAGTTTGGTCGGTCGTTGACATCATAATTGCATTCGAATTACGTTTGAGGCGCACTCGGAAATTGAAACAAATCGGTCACTTTATAGTATTCCGCATACTTGCAAGTGTTTTACTAAAATTACTAAAAAATAACTTCAATCAAAATATTGGCTACAGACTTCCCTATTATTAGTAGTTTAGTGACCATCCGAAATGTGCAGAAGTACGCACGTTTGGTCATAGACCCCTTGACTGGCAGGGATTACGCAATTATACATACAGTAATTATAAATTCCTTTCATGTACTTTGTGCTAATAAACATCCAAGGAAAATTACCTTAAACTTAATTATCCTGTGTCACAAAAATTTTCATTACAAATCTTACCTATGTAAATACATTAAAGTAACGTTTTGCAAGTTGATATTTGCTTGACATATTTCGCTTCATAATGAGGTAGCCTTTTCCGTTGGGTGATCGACGAACACGACGAAGACTGCATCCTTAAAAATCGTTATGGAGCAATTTTCAACTTTTAAACACGCAAGATACCCGTTCCAATATATCTGATGTAATTTATTTTACCTCTTTGTCTATTCGATCCAATACGAAACTTTTCATATACCTATGAGTCACACTTATAGTCTGTCCGGAAAGAGAAGTTTCGTAGAATGTATGTGCTCCCATATAAACCACGACATTCTCTTTTCGTACACTCTCTAGTCGTGATTCTTTTGTCTTTTCGACAAAGGTAGTCAATCGCTAATCAATCACTGTCATATTAATATAAACAAGAGTGCTTACATGACATCCACGGCATCGAAATTAGATATCATATCACAGCATAATTGCAAAAGGTTCCTTATTAAATTAATTATAGGTACAAATAGCAACACTCTTAACTGTACATCGATGGACCTTATCGGCTACTTTTCGGCTAATTTCTTTTCGTTATTTGGGATCGCAGAAGTTCAGTTGGCATACCAACGTTTACCAATTTAAATAATTTTGCATACATTTCATGCTAAATGATAATAATATGCAAAAAATAGATACCTATGCGAAATGAAACTTCGCTTAAATAAAAGTGTGAGATAAGTTGTTTGGGAAGTGATAATATGTGCAATTATTTTCAATTATATTTATTAATAAACCATTTTAGTTACATTCAGTTTGAAACGTAAACATATGAAGTAAAAAAGATATATTTTTCCTCAGTCGACCCGTTGACCACGAACGCTGTAAAGTGTTCGAAACGTCGGGATGTAATTTAAGCTCAGTACACGCGATAAAATCCGTTTTTAGGGTTCCGTAGTCAACTACCCTTATAGTTTCGCCATGTCTGCCCGTCCGTCCGTCCGTCCGTCCGCGGATAATCTCAGTGACCGTTAGCACTAGAAAGCTGAAATTTGGTACTAATATGTATATCAATCACGCCGATAAAGTGGTAAAATAAAAAGTGGAAAAAAATGTTTTATTAGGGTACCTCCCCTATACGTAAAGTGGGGAGTGATTTTTTTTTCATTTCAACCCTAACGTGTCATATATTGTTGGATAGGTATTTAAAAATGAATAGGGGTTTACTAAAATCATTTTTTGATAATGTAAATATTTTCGGAAATAATCGCTCCAGAAGTAAAAAAAAATGTGTCCCCCCCCTCTAACTTTTGAACCCCCCTCTAAGTTTTAAAAATATGAAAAAAATCTCAAAAGTAGAACTTTATAAAAACTTTCTAGGAAAATTATTTTGAACGTAATAGGTTGAATAGTTTTTGAAAAAACATTACAAAATAATTTCTGAATTAAGTTTGTAATTTAACCGTATAAGCAGGTGTTTATTGTACCTGTAATTTCTACAAAATCACAATAAAATGACGTGTTTTCAAATAAAGTAAAAACGGTGAAAATCGGTTCACACAATAAAGAATTATCCCATAAAAATCATCTTCCATACTTTAAGCTCGCGCGCAATAGTTTACTTAATTTGCCGATAGATGTCGCTTTACGTGGAACGGTCATATCATATCGTTCATGGCGGTGTTATTTTAACTCTTAAGTGGGGACACTTACTGTGACGGACGGAAAACTACGGAACCCTACACTGAGCGTGGCCCGACACGCTCTTGGCCGGTTTTTAATTGTTTTATTTCAAGTAAAAAAGAGATATTTTCTGTCTCGAAGATGTGTATTTCAGTGATTGTTGTTATGTAGGTAGGTTGTCCAGCGAGTATAAGCTTGAATGCGGGGTGAGACAGGGTGGTATTACCTCACCTAAGCTGTTCAACTTATACATCAACAAGCTGATAGAGGGGCTTAGTGGCATGCATGCGGGATGCTATGTGGGTAGCACTTGTGTTAACAGCCTAAGTTATGCCGATGACATGGTGCTGCTGAGCCCGGCTGTCAGCGCGCTGGAGGAGCTGCTTGCCCACTGCGAAGCCTACGCCTTGACCCATGGACTGGAGTACAATACGAAAAAGAGTGAGGTGTTAATATTTAAGGCGGGCAAAATCAAGCCATACTATGTACCACCTATTGTGTTGAACTCTAGTCCATTAAAAGTGGTTGATAAGGTCAAATACCTGGGGCACATCCTCACGAGTGACCTAAAGGATGACTTAGACGTCGAAAGGGAGCGCAGGGCGTTGGCGGTCCGGAGTAACATGGTTGCCCGCAGGTTTGCTCGTTGTTCAAGTGATGTAAAAATAACGCTATTTAAATCGTACTGTCAAACCTTGTACACGAGCAGCCTGTGGGTACGGTACACGAAACGGGCCTACAACGCCTTGCGCGTACAGTACAACAATGCCTTTAGAATGCTGATGGGACTGCCTAGCCGGTGCTCTGCATCGGGCATGTTTGTGGCAGCGCGCACGGATAGTTTTCAGGCTATAATTCGGAAAAATATAGTCTCATTACTAAGTCGTGTGCGAAGTAGTCCCAACAGCATTCTAAAGGAAATTGCCGACAGGTTTGAGTGTCCAATCCTAAAATATTGGACTGGGCAGATAAAAAGTGTAGCGCAATTTGAAGTGTAAAAATGATTATGTGTAAATTTTATGATTGTAATTAAGTTAAATTATTAAGACTAACACTAGATTAAGATTTTTGTTTGTTTGTTACTAATACTCTATGGATACATGTTTGTCCGAAATAAAGAAATTTTTTTTTTTTTTTTTTTTTATATAATAAAATTTGACATTTGCAAGCATATTTTCATGTCTGTTGTACTTAGGACCAGCACAAGTAATTTCCTTGAAACATAAAAAAAATCAACGCATATTGCGAGATTCAAAATCGTGACCCTAGCTAGGGAGCTTGCCTTGCCTTGGTAGAGATCAACCGCTACGTCTCGATGTTTCAGTTACATAATCAGTTAAACGTAGTAAATATCCTTACTTTTAAAACATAACGAACACAAGCGGATTCTGTTTTGAGGTTTTAGCACAACATTAAAGAGCATGTAATTCGATCGAAATTAAACTTTTCTCAAACATGCTCGGAAATGGTCGCATTATGTTCGTAAATTGAAGACGCAAAGTCCTCAATTTTATTCTTTTGAAATTTAAAAAGTAAAAACGCAGCGGAAAAAAATGAGTTTCCATAGAATCATTTTACTCCTAGGAATAAAATGACTTTATGAAAATCCATTTTTATCCGCTGCGTTAACTTTTTAAATCCTACGATTGCAAATAAATGACTAAGGAAATGTTGCATTCAGCCAAGTGAAACCTTCGTCCAACCAGACAAATGTCAAAATAATCGCAAACACATTGTCGCGATTCGAGATGCGCGCGCATTGGCGCATGCGCATATCGGACGATTATTTGTCTGTGGTAATAGATTTGAAAAAAAATATGCAAAATAAAAGGCGGCAATTCGTTGTGAAATAAGTTATCGTTTTCTTTAAAATTAATTAAAATAGAAAATAGTATGAGCTCAAATGACGACGGTGAGATGGATTTCCATCTATCTATTCGTCTATTTAGACGGCACACCGTCTCATTTGAAAGAAGAAGCAAGCTTAACAATGAACAACTTGCTTCCTGCTAAGTCGCGGGACAAATATATCAGGACTTATGACGAACGTACGTACCATACGTTCTTGCTGTGGAAGGACAGCCAAAATGCTAGAAATACCTTTTCGTTCACAAATTGCCCTAGAATGTCTAATATAACATTTAACATTAACTAATAACATGCCTTATTTTTTGTTTTGTACTATGTCAATTAACCCTTATTAAAAACTAATTACTTATAGTTGAAATTTAATTTGTTTGATTTCCTCACATTATTTGAGAAAAGCACTATGTATACCTCAATGGAAACAGGTATTTTCCGACTCGGACCTTTGCCTAGCATCTAGGTACCTACCTCGTCAGGAAATGCCTTTCTTTCCATCCCTCGGCAACAATGTACTATTCTTAAACATACCGAGGACACATAGCCTGCGCTGCGCCTGATACTTCGTTGGCCGGTTTTATAATTTTATATTTATTGTTGGGAATAAAACACTTCCAGATCAAACTTGGGTTCTATAATCAAAAGGTTTTACAATAATATCAGGCAATCGGCTCGAATGAACTAATTTACAAGATAAAGCAATGTCCATGTCCACCCACGCGTAGCGCCGTAAGGATAAGTGACAGTTCTCCCGTGTTCCCGCCTAAATTGACAGCTACTGTCAATGTCACGCTTAAGGCGTTCTATACACCCTACATAGTAAAGAGAGGTCTACGACGAATATCTAATATTATATTTAAAACACCAAGTCAGCCGAGAGTCATGTGTGTAAATGTCAGTTTTTGTTTTATTAGACATGTGCGTCGCCACGCCACACTGCCACCGCCGGCCATTTTTACCCACGCCAGCCGGCGCCGGATGATCGGCGTTAAATCGGCGTGAAATCACATGCTAACTCGCACTTGTTATTTATATAGCCCATTCTTATTAGGTCAAGTTTTATGTTGAGATCCTTGCGAAATCGAGGGAACTATTTATTTAAATGTTATAGTTACACCTACCTTAAAATTGTAATTTGGGTGTTTTTATATTTTTGTATTTTAGCTCTACGCAGCGATGTTATAAAGTGTATGGTACCGTATATAATTACTACCGAACGTTGTCAACTTAAACTATTTTATCTACACTCATATTGTAAGTTCTCTAAAACGTGTTCGAAAACGGTAGGCAATGGCTAGCATTACCACGACCGATTTTACTATGATAAGCTTTTTATCTGTGGCAGTAACGTAATTTTAACTTTACATGCTCAACTATTGATGTGTTATGAGTTTTGATAACATAATGGACACCTGCACGCTCCCGCGCGGCCGCCGACAGCCCGACACGCGCCCGCGCGACCGCCGGCACAATCGAGTTGGCCATGGCAGTGCAATGGCGGCCATTCTATGGTTTCCGAATACGGCATTTAGAATAAACAATATGAGTGTAGATAAAGCAGTGTATGCAACTGTACGTAATTAGGCCTTAAAACACTCGTGTGATCTTATTATGAAACTCACCTGCGGCTCGTTTCATAAAACCACACTCATGTTTTAAGGACCCTTATTACGTAACAGTTACATAATAGTAGTTTATGTAACTGTTACGTAATAAGGGTCCTTAAAACATGAGTGTGGTTTTATGAAATGAGCCGCAGGCGAATTTCATAATAAGATCACACGAGTGTTTTAAGGCCTAATTACGTACAGTTGCATACACTGCTTTATCTACACTCATATTATTTATTCTAAATGCCTTATTCGGAAACCATAGAATGGCCGCCATTGCACCGCCGCCGTGGCCAACTCTCGTGTGCCGGCGGTCGCGCGGGCGCGTGTCGGGCTGTCGGCGTCGACGTCGGGAGGGTGCAGGTGTACATTATGTTATCAAAACTCATAGCACATCAATAATTAAGCATGAAAAGTTAAAATTACGTTACTGCTACGGATAAAAAGCTTATCATAGTAAAATCGGTCGTGGTAATGCTAGCCATTGCCTACCGTTTTCGAACACGTTTTAGAGAACTTACAATATGAGTGTAGATAAACTACTATTGTTATATTAGTTTCGTTGTGTTAAAAAAATACCCTTTTTACACTCTTTAACGGCTTCCTAGCCTAGTCGGTAGCAAATCTGGCTACGAAGCAGAAGGTCGCGGGTACTTGTCCTGATGAGGGCATTTATTTGTGTTTTTATCCCAGATATTTGTTCCTCAGTTATGGATGTTTTCTATGTAAGTATTAAAGTATTTATCTTCATCTATATGTCTATCTCTTATATATATCGTCGTCTAGTACCCAAAACAGAAGCCTAATTGAGCTTACTGAAGGACCAGGTTGATTTGTGTAAGATTGTCCCATTAAACAATTATTATTATTATTTTTAATTTTGAAATGTAGTCAAAGTTCTTTATTTACCATTAATAATTATTTTATCCACAATTTTAAAATCCACGCCGCAGGCTTCGTCAGGTAGATACAAAAACAGGTCAACCACAGGCTTCGTCACACAACAATCAATATTTACAAGATGAAATCCGCCACAGGCTTAAACTTTGTCAAACATTTTTATTACTTACACGTTAAACATTTTTATTACTTACACGTTAAACATTTTTATTACACACACGTTAAACATTTTTATTTGTTTAACGTTTTTATTTATTTTACTTTTATTTAACTTCACCCGTATATGTACGTGCTTCAAATCTTGTTAGTTAAATTTCAACCACTACCTGGTTTTACATGACAATGTTATCCACTATTGTGTACAATCAGCAATAAAAATGTGTGCCAAAATATTTTTTTTGGGAGTTACTTGTATCATATAAATATGATGCACTGGTACGTTAGGCTCATATATTTATCGCGATTCATCGATGTTTATTAGCACTCATGTTTCGGTTATTAACGTACATCTTCGCAAGCCGTACGCGGCGGGGAGGATTGGACGAAATAATTAATCCAAACAATTTAAACTACTGAAATCAGTTAGTTTAGGTTTAAAAACGCAACAAAAAAAAACCTTAATCTAACTAATATACTGACTTGTTGTGCAAATATAGCTTACAATATAGGTATGATAAGTTGAACATGCGAAATTATAATAATTATAGTCATTGAAATGGTTACCTATTTTAAATAATAAATAATCGTTCATTAAGTAATAAATAGAAGTTAAATTTCTTGGTTATTACTACGACACTTGAGGTTTTGGCAATAAATAAAATTGATTAAGAATAATGTCAGTAAGGTAACAACTTGGTATTATAAGTTACATAATTATCAGGCATCGTGTAATATAAACTCCTCATTTGAATACAATATTTGCTAATTAGCCACCTTTTGAGTTTATTTAGAAATATATTATAGTTTTCAAAATTTTTTGTATCGTCGGGGATCTTATTATATATTATTATTGATTGGTAGTAGGGTCCGTTTTTATACATACTACTTGATTTAGCCTCTGGAAGGGCTAAGTTCTTATTCCTACGCGCTTTTTGAACATACTGGTAGTAGGATATGTGTTTTCTTACAAATAGTCAATCCTCGAGTATGTAAATTTAAGTTAAAGTTTTTGAAGTTTAAGGTTTTTGAAAAGAAGTCGGCAGTTAACTGGAAATTGAATGTTCGCTAATATGCGTACGATATTTTTTTGCACTACAAACAGGTCTTCGGCGTCTGTGGTATTTCCCCATAAAATTATTCCGTATTTCAGCCATGCACATGCGTAATATGCCATAAGTGCACATTCTAGGGTTGTATTTCTTTTTAGCACGCCTAGCGCAAATTAAAACCGCGACAATTTGGTACCTCTTTGATGTGCGTTTTCAAATTTAAGTTCGTATGTATATTTAGTCCTATTGATTTACTCATGCTAACCTCTGCGATACCGAGATCTTGTGAAATTGCTGATATATCTAATTGCGATCTTTGGTGCCTAAATTGGATCAATTTGATTTTGGTCATATTTTATTCTAGATTTACAGTAAATACAGTCGAGTCGATTTTATATTATGTTCGTTTAACCAGTTTGTAATATTTATTGAAGTATCATTCATTAATATCGCTGTCAATGTTTTATACTTTATTAAAGATGATGCATTTTCATCGCATGTTTTGGATGGTTCAATAAATACTAAGTGAGCTTCAATTTAGAGGGTTTTTTGCCAAATTCCTCAATAATATTGAAGTATATACCACGCCGAAGTCACGCCGAAGTCACGCCGATAACGCCGATTACGCCGCCGCCGGCGGTTAAAAACGATCGAACACCTCTAATATCTATTGGGTTTGTAAACTACCTGGGTAAATTAATTAATCGACAGATTAGGGCATAAAATAAACCGTTATGTAAATTAAATATTTTCTTTAATTTGTCAACACAGCCTTCATTCATTTCGCCGATCGCATAAGAGTATCCTTTTTACCAAGCGAGTCCATGTCCGTATCCAAGACCATGACCGAGGCCGAGTCCATGACCCAGACCGAGACCATGACCGGCGTAACCGAGGCCTAGACCCTGGGCACCATAGGCAATGGCGCCATGGGCAATGGGTGCGGCGATGGCTCCATGGGCGATGGGTGCGGCGTAGGCGGTGTGGGCCAGGGGAGCGGCGTGGGCGATGTGGGAAGAGTAGGCGGTGTGAGCTAGAGGAGCGGCGTGGCCGGCATACGCCAGAGGAGAGGCGTGGGCGGCATACGCCAGAGGAGCGGCGTGAGCGGCGACAGCGAGAGGAGCAGCGTGAGCGGCGATGGCGACGGGAGCGGCGTGCAGCAGAGGGTCCTTGCGCACGACAGCGTTGAATCCGGAGTGAGCATCAGCGGCGTAGTCCACAGTGCGCTTTGTGCCGTCGGAGTCCAGCAGCGAGTACTGGCCGACCACGTTGTCGCCCACGCGGGTCTCGTGCTGGCTCTTCACGTCACCGGTGTAGGGGTCGTTCACTCCATAGGAGAAACTGTTGTAGTTACCGCCATGGATCCCACTGCCTTGAGCAGCCGCCACCAAAAGAGCTACAACGACGAACTGAAACAAATATTTATACTTAGATGAAAATGATGATGATTGATGGATTTCTTGGTATTATGAGCGTGTCATGTTTCCATGACACGCACATATTAGGTACTTGAATTAAAAATGGTTGAAAAATAATAATACCTCCAGACATTTTATCTGTAGGTATTATTGCGATTTCTTCTTTCACTTTGCAAAATAATGTCATTGACGTCTTTGAATTAAATATAAATACCAAAATTACCTTCGCAGCCATTATGATATGTGTATTGCTCGACTTCGACTTGCAACTGATTAACTGCGGTTTGCACCAACTATTTATATTGCTGTCCGAACTGCGGTATTATTCCGGAGGTCAAATTCTCTGTCATTATCCGCGTGGAACTTATGTATTAAAGTGACCAGGAGTTTCGCTGGCCGTTGACATCATAATTGGCTTCAATGTGTCGTTTGAACTAAATAAAAAATGAAACTCATCACAATTAATATTATAATAAGCAGAACGTCTGCGAGCGATAATAGATGTCTCTATTGATAGAAATAAACCACAAGATAGAAATAAAGGAAAAGTAGAAAAGACGCATATAAAAATAAAGGATATGGTGGACAACTTCGCAGATATCAGGTAAGTTTCAGTAGCTCAGTTGATCAGATCGATGGGCATGTATCCCAGTGTCGAGAGTTCGAGTCTCGCCTGAGCCAGTTGATTTTTCTACTGTTCCTTTATTTCTAAACATTATGAAACGGATCATTCAGTAAGAAGGGGAGGGGTGAACTGGCATTATAGAATGACAGAATATGCATTACAAATGGAAGATTGACAGAAGGATATGTAGTAGGTAAGTACAAATGGAAGATCTTTTATAAAAAAAATCCTTTACTGTTAAATAAATACCTAAATAATTTTACAAAATTATTACTATTTAAATTGTGTCTCATTATTATAAATTGCAGCTGCAATGCGTGTAATAATACCGGCGGTTCCAAAAGTACAAAAGTGGCTCCCAAAACGGTTATAATATTCTCATGTCCCTCTTCTAAGGGGTTTTTAAAATATCACCTTTTTCGTAATATTTCAATGAGTGCGTGTGATAACGCAAAGATTTTTTGTAATTCATATTTGTGTTCTTTTAACCAGTCATTTTTGACCCTTGATTAATGGGGACTTATTTGTTGAAAATTCAATCTAGTATTAGCTCCTGGAAGGAATACCTCGAATGAGATATCAGCCTGTATTTGGTGATTTAAAAAAATTGTTAACAAACTCCAGACAAATGCCTGCTGTACTATTTGATACGCTAATTAAAATCAACTATAATTTATCTTCTTAGCAGCTTCCTAAATGACTCAGTTCATTTCGGAATACGGTTTTATTTACTCGTATCTATCGTTATGTAATACGGAAATCAGAAGTGCTTGGAATATTTATAACTTTTCCATTGGGATGGAATTAACTAATCATTAAGACTCTTCAGAATGTTGTGGTCAAGAATTTCTTTTGACAGAGGAGTCAGATTGATGCACAGTACCTACCTACAAAAGAGAGCACACTATAATATTTGCCCTACTGTATTTGGGCTATATTCCACACGCTGCTTCACATTGTTATTTCACGGTGACATGACGTATATAAACGCTGTGTGTACAAATGTACATTAAATTATTTACTAAAGTAATGTAAGCGAGCCAGGTGCAACTTTTTAGGGACATTGTCCTAAGTTATTCTTAATAATTATTTTTTAAACACACTTGCTCGTAACGAGGTTTTTATTCCATTGTTCTTAGGCTCATAATCCTAGATATTAAAGAAGCGGGGTTTTTTTAATTATATTATCGAACTAGTGCGGCAATTAATAACCCGATCAAGTTACGTTTACACCCTAGTAATTAGGTGTATGTATGCAGACGAAACGTATAATTTAGTCAGGTATCATTTCATTTTTTTTAACTGATTAAAAGTTTGTGTGCTAAAAATAGTAACTATTCACATTTACGAGAAAATACAAATTATACAATTTTAATTGTAAAAAAGAATCATATCAATTTATTATATTAGGTACTCGTAATACACAATAAATTATGTTTAAAGACAAATAATGTTTTAATGTTGTCAATAATACTTTCTTCGGGTAGTTTATAGAGGTGTAGTTAAAGCAATGACGCGCAGTTTCAGTGACCGCGAGGCAACCGGATGGCTCGCGGTATTTAAGCACCTGAAGTGATGAGGAACTGCCCTGTGCAACCCGAACTGACCCAACTTGGACTGGAGCGGAAATACGGGGGGGGGGGGGGGGGCATATAAAAAATATATATCGCGGGGCAACCGATTGAAACAGCGGTTGCCTGAAAGAATGATGTTCCCTGGTTATATAACTAAATTTGAATGCCATCCCTCCTGGTTGGACTGGTTCTCTGTACGAGAGCGAAAAGAAAAATTTAAAAAAAAATGTCAGGCAACCGCTTAAAATATTAGCATGCTTGTTCTTCATCACATACAAACACCGGAAACAAGTTTCCATCCGCCCAGGCCGGGCAGCAGTTATCGAACCATCAGAGTTGAAAGCTGGACGCAAGGTGATATTTCGATCGGTGGAGGAGAACTTAAGAAAAACGCACTTACAATCATTGAAATCGGATGGCATTTGTTTTATGAGTTTTATATGATGAGGAAAACGATATGCCCAAATGCCATCCCTCTCCTATGCATCCGTATTCAAATTTGACAAATTTCTCGTTTGTAGGGGTGGCCACAGATGGATGAAATTTCATAGGAACGGTCACTGAAACTACTCGTCATTGCGCTAAATAGTGCACTAGTTACTTTATAAAGTTTTTTTTAACCGACTTCAAGATTTCAAAAGGTGGAGGAGGATTTAATTCAGTTGTATGTTTTTTTTATGTTTGAACCGATTATGAAAATTTTTTTTTTGATTGTACCTATACAGATTGGTGCCGTTTTTGTCAAAACGCAGTTGTGATGATGGAATCCTTGAGGAATCGAGGGAAGTCCTCAAATCTTAAAGTCGTACATAAAGTAATTTTTGTGTTATTATCAACAAATCAAACATTTTCATTCAAAAAAGTGACATTTGATGAACTTCTGATGATGATCAGAAGGGAACGCTTCAACGATACATAGCTCTCGTTTGGTGATTTGTCTTCTTCGCTATGTTTGTTAAGCAAGTGAGATTGTCTAGACAAACTTTTGTCAATCTCCAGTTCTGATGATGGGATCCATGAGGATTCGAGGGAACTCCTCATATATTAAAGGCAAGCATACAAAATGTAACAAAAATGCTGGTGATCCGTTTAAGGGCATAAGTAGTATCGTATTCTGATAACGAATAACTAAGAAAAAAAAATTACGCCCGAAAAAATATTGGTTTTTATGGAGGGTTGACCGGCTGTGACGACGGGTCCCATAAAAAAAATATTTTCGCGTCAATAATGTTTTTGTCCTATTTTTTCTTAGTTGCAATACGATAAGTATGCCATTAAACGGATCACCAGTATTTTTGCTACAACCTGTATAGTGATTTTATCAACAAATCAAGGATTTACATTTAAAGAAGTGATATATGATAAAGTAGAACTACTGATGTTGATTAGAATGGAACTCTTCAACGACGCATAGTTCACGTTTGGTGAGTTGTCCTCACTCTGTGTGTTAAGTAAGTTAGATTTTCAAGGCAATATCTTGAGTGTAGTGTATTCCATCTACAATAATCTTTTACCGGCCTCGCCCATCGGGTTTTAATTTTAAAAAATATTTTTTATTTGAATGTTTATTTTTATAACCGAAAACCAGTTAATTTTCATACTAAAAATAACCGGTTTGCATTCTCTAGGTTTGGCACCCAGCAATACTTGGAAAAAATAGTTATAAGAATATCTGAAAACAACGCTTTCTCAATTAGGATATGAATCTCAATTAGGAAAGAAGATGAAGTATGGATTGTTATGGGATAATAAATAATAAATTGTCATATACATTAAATATTTCATTTAATTTGTCAACACAGCCGTCCGTTACTTTACTACTCAAATATCCTACTTTTACCAGGCGAGTCCATGACCGTAACCAAGACCATGGCCGAGACCGACTCCATGACCGAGACCGACTCCATGACCAGCATAACCGAGTCCTAGACCCTGGGCACCATAGACGATGGCGCCATGGGCGATGGGTGCGGCGATAGCTCCATGGGCAATGGGGGCAGCGTAGGCGGTATGTGCCAAGGGAGCGGCATGGGCGATGTGGGAAGAGTAGGCAGTGTGAGCGAGAGGAGCGGCGTGGCCGGCATACGCCAGAGGAGAGGCGTGGGCGGCATACGCCAGAGGAGCGGCGTGAGCGGCGATGGCGATGGGAGCGGCGTGCAGCAGAGGGTCCTTGCGCACGACAGCGTTGAATCCGGAGTGGGCATCAGCGGCGTAGTCCACAGTGCGCTTTGTGCCGTCAGAGTCTAGCAGCGAGTACTGGCCGACCACGCTGTCGCCCACGCGGGTCTCGTGCTGGCTCTTCACGTCGCCGGTGTGGGGGTCGGACACTCCATAGGAGAAGCTGTTGTAGTTACCGCCATGGATCCCGCTGCCCTGAACAGCCGCCACCAAGAGAGCTACAACGACGAACTGAAAGCCAAAAATATAACTTTTAGATAATGTACCGACAGGTATAAATTGATAATTAAGGGGTTGACAACAGCTAAATTCCCTCCCTATCTTTTTCAGCGCGAGTGAAAGAGAAACACTGTGTTACGATTAGTATGGGAGCTCATTGCCAATTTTGCAAAATGATGAATTAAAAAGAAACTACGCATTAATTGAGAAATATAAAACAACGAAATTTTTTGTATTAGTGCGGTGGAATTTTGTCCTTAGTTACAGACATATAAGACAAGAAACTAAAGACATACGACTGTTTAAAGCAAATTTTAAGATGTAACTTGTGCCTCTACAAAGTCCCATATTATCCAAATTAGTGTCATGGCTAATTAAATTTAAGAATTACTGTTCATGCAAAATTTTCTCGACGTCATTTGTAGATAAGCTCTATTTATTTGTAAAATCGTTTCTTTATTTACCTTCGCAGCCATTATTGTAAGTGTATTTGCTCGACTTCGACTTGCAACTGCTACACTTATTATTCCTACTAGTATTTATATTGAACCATAGCGGTGCATTTATGTTTCGGAGGTCAAGTCCCGCGTCCGCGTGCGTACGTCACACGCGACATAATGATTGACTAGATGCATGCCTTATTACATTGAGATAAGGTCGAACTGGGGTTAGCTTAACGTTTCTTGTATTATGCGGATTGGGTGCACGCTTTCGATCAAGGGCAGCAGGACATTGGGAAATTCGAGTAATTTTAATTGTGTTTTAATGTATTTCGGAAGAGCATACTCGTAATATTGAATAAATATGACAACTGCTATCGTTGTTGTCTAACCTGATGTATAAAACAAAAGTGCACGTATGTACAGTCGACGTCAAAGATAAGTTTACACTTTTACACCTTATTACAATGGAGTAAGGGGCAAAAGTGTAAACATATATTTGTCGTCGACTGTACAAGGTGCAGCAGGTTCATTTGTTTAAAGAGTTATAGTAGGTTTAAGTAAATTGTCCTAACTTTTAATATTTTAGTAGAACCTTTTAGTTTAGTCATAATATTAGTTTTGTAAGTTTCACAGCTCGTTGAAAAGTTTTTACTTTTAGTTTAGTAAGTTTCACAGTTCATCGGAAGTCAGTAACAAGTGTTTGAACTTAGCAATTTAAAAAAACAGCAGGCAAACTGGTAAGCCTCAGTAGCTCAGTTGTTAGAGCGCCGGACTGCTATCTCGGAGTCGCGAGTTTGAGTCTCTAACGAGGCAGTGGATTTTTCTGCTTTCTTTATTTGTAAATTTTGTCAGCAATTTTAATTTTATTTTTGGTACTTTCTATACAAATCATCATTAAATTGATTAAATACTGTTCAAATCGGTCAGTACTTTCTTTATCTTGATTTAGACTTATTATTATTACATTTTAAAGGTTTTAAGCTACCTTAGATTTCTATGAGTTATTTATTTATTTAGTAACACCATTTTCTTGATTAAGCAGACTATTAGTAAAGTTGCCTACATAAGGCAAAGTTGCCAAATTTTACAGAGTTACAAATTTTTTTTAGTTCCTGTCATAAAGAATAAGGGTGGCGATGCCTCGGACATTAATAATTACAGGCCCATCTCCTTGGGGACGATGATAGGAAAGGTGCTGGATAGTATGCTTGAAAAGCAATTAAATTCACATCTTAAACTTCATGATGCTCAGTTCGGCTTCAGGGCTGGCCTCTCCACAGAAACCGCTATATTGTGTCTCAAGCATACTGTCCAGTATTACACAGAGAGAGAAACGCCTGTATATGCATGCTTCCTAGATCTGTCGAAAGCCTTCGACCTTGTATCGTACGACAGGCTATGGTACAAACTGGAAAACGAGACTAGTCTTCCTAGGGAACTAATAAGTGTATTTAGGTACTGGTACGAGAAGCAAAATAATTGCGTTAGGTGGGCAGGCTCTTTCTCTAGCATGTACAGGTTGGAGTGCGGGGTGAGGCAGGGCGGCCTGACTTCTCCCAGTCTCTTCAATCTGTACATGAACAGCTTGATGGAGGAGCTCAGTGGTGCCATGGTCGGATGCTCAATTGACGGTAAAATGGTCAATAATATAAGCTATGCGGACGACATGGCGCTTCTCACCCCCTCTGTCAGTGCCCTCGATAAACTGTTGCGCATTTGTGAGAGGTACGCGGAAACCCATGGTCTGAAATACAATGTCACGAAGAGTGAGCTACTCCTATTTAAGGCGGGCACTAAAACGTACACTGTCCCGCGGATAACGTTGAATGGTGCACCGCTTAGGCAAGTCGCGAAATTTAAATACTTAGGCCACTGGGTTTCCGTGTCCTTAAGTGACGACTTGGACATAGAAAGGGAACGTAGAGCGTTGGCAGTCAGATGCAATATGGTGGCCCGTAGGTTTGCAAAGTGTTCAGGTAGTGTAAAAGTGACACTTTTTAAAGCACATTGCCAGTCATTCTACACTTGCAGCCTATGGGTTAATTATACGCGGAAGGCTCTCAACCCTCAGAGTCCAATACAACAATGGTTTTAGGATGCTGTTGGGGCTACCACGATTCTGTAGTGCTTCGGGGATGTTTTCAGATGCGCACACCGATGGTTTTGCAGCTATTATACGCAAAAGGGTTGCATCCATAGTACGGAGAATCGAGGCGAGTACCAACGGCTTGCTAAATACCATTGTTGACAGGTTCCAAGGTCGTATCCAGCAGCACTGGAATGACCTGCACTGCTCTCCGGGGTAGGTTAGTCTTTAGCATTAGGTAATTTATTAAACTTTAATTGTATTTTATTAACATTAGCACTTAAGATTTTTTAGACTTATGTATCATACTAACAAATATGGACTTGCTTCCGAAATAAATTATTTTTAGTTTGAGTTTACGGTAGCTGTTTTTGAGTACATCACTAACTCCGATACCTCCGGTATATCTGTTCACCGCTGTTTACCGCTGCAGGCCGGTGTCGTGCTAAATGGCGGATATTCAGATTATACTGTTGGTATTTTAAAAGCAAAACCTGCTAATGAGTCACATATTTAAGTCCTACTCGTACTTCCAATTGCGTTCTAATTATAAGAAACAGAACATGACTCGGCTATAAACCGCCGTGTCATAAATAAACATACTCATTAAACTTTTATTACTAGAGATTATCATGAGACATAGGTGCAAAAAATTAAAAGCTAGTCATAAAAATGTTTTATGCACACCTACTTAAGACGATTGTCGCCGGAGTGTCCTTGAGCGTTTGGGCGCTCTCTACCCGCGCCATCCGCGTACCCTTCTCATTGCGATCGTGCGTAAATCCGCCGCGATGCACAGCAATAATGTTCAAAGAATAAGACTTTACTCAGAGGCGCGCGGGCAGATTTATAATAATCATACCTAATCCTTTTGTGGATGTTTTGTGATTTGAATACTGTGATTAAGTACTACGGTGACATTTTTTAGGAATGCAACTAAATAAGATAAGTAATAAGTGTAATAACGATCTCGATTAGTAGATTTTTATGTAAAAAAATGAACACCTAGATTTTTAATTTGAAGTACAGTGAGCGGCAAAATATTTATGAATTTACGAAATATGGTTAAAAATATTCCGCATATCAGAAAAAAATAAAAAAATACTGACTAGTACAGCAAAAAAAAACTGAACGCACATCAAAGCGGTGTTTTCATGTGAATTTGGATTTTTTTTTGCTGTGCAAGTGAGCTTAATAGATGGTTATTTTTTTGTTGCGATTTTAAATATTAACCGTAAAAAATCACTTAATTACGATACATTAACAAAACTAAGCCTGTTGCGAGTTGCGAATAGTAAAAATTCACATGTAAGGAGCGGTATTTGTGCACGAAATCGTCATACAAATGAGAGCTTCTTCTTCGAGATCTTTAAAATATAACACAGCGCAAACATTTCTTAGGGTTCCATAGCCAAAATGGTAAAAACGGAACCCTTAAAAGTTTTTTTAAACATGTCCGTCTGTCCGTCCGTATGTCACAGCCATTTTTATTATAAAACATATATTACTGAAATTTTATCTAGAGGTGTGTTTCATGTGCCGCTACTTAGTTTTCTGGCTAAATTGCTAAAAAAATCTTTTAGGTGAGGCACTCCAAACATACATATGCCAAACTAAATGTCAAAAAAATTTTTTTTGTAAATATGAACATGTTGTACGATACGGCTTTAAAAATATCTTATATATATATATATATATTTAAAACTTTTTTATTAAGTCAATATTTTCAGAAATAATTGCTTCGAAAGTCTAAATATAATAGCCCCCATCTAACTTTTAATCCGTAAGTCTAAAAAATATGAAAAAATACCAAGAAGGCTTAGTACTTAATTTTCTACGAAAATTATTTCACATATTATCGGTTCATCCATTTTTGAGTTATCTCCAAGAAACTACTTTCTACGGAACCCTACATTATACATGGTCCGATACAAACTTGGCCGGTCTTTTAAAGATATTTGATAGGTAGTATTAACCCTTAGTAGTAATTTATTTATTCATATAAAATAATTAATATAAAATTTGCATTTCACCGACATAGTAAAGTTTTTTTTAGGTTAGTCAACGCGCATGTGAATCTTCTGGGGTTGCAGGCGTCCATAGGCTTTATAACTGCTTTCAATCAGGCGGGTCGTATGCTTGTTTGCCAGCGTCGTGGTATAAAAAAAAGCTTTTTTCCCTTTATTCTTACATACATTGAACTCTTAAATATCAGCATTTTTTTATTAGATTCTCAAGCAGGCTTTGCTCAGTGATAGATAGTAGACTGAAATTTGGTATGAGTAATTATGTGTTTTAATTACGCCTACAAAGTGGTAAAACAATAAGTATCTGAAACCCATTGTTGGATAGGCCTTTCAAGAAGAATATGCCTTAAACAACTTTTGGATAAAACGAATAATTTCGTAAATAATAGCTTCGAAAGTTAAAATGCTCTTTGATTTTTGAACCGTGGGTCCAAAAAAATTGGAAAAATTCCTGCAAGTGAGGCCATTGAAACTTATCACGTATTTTCAATAAAAACTATATGGAATAAAATCGGTTGAGCCGTTTTTGAGTTATGCCTATAGTAAAATAACGTAAGTGCCACAATTTTTTTCTTTATAGACTACCTTTTGAATGGATGTATTGTAACAGGCCGGCAACTACGGATCCCTACACTGAGCATAGCCCGATATTCTCTTGGCCGGTTTATCTGCAATCCTTTGCAGTTTACTTCGCAATTTCTAGATTTGAGAAATTAGTATAAAGTATAAACATTAAAGATTGTGTTTAATCTTAAAATAAAACGCATATTACATTCGTTTAGAACACGGTATTCTTAAATAAATATGTTTAAATAAATTCGGTTCTTTGGAGTTTTTTATTAAATTAATTATTAGTCTATTGTATTGCAGTACTAGCAGATTTCCGCAACTCGACGACTAATGCCTATTTTGCGTGATGCATGCGTCTACTAAAACATAATAATTTTAGTTTACTTACATGACCAAATTTGTTTTCAGAGCAATGTGAGATTCATGATTTTTGTTTTTTCTCCATTTTTATTTCATTTGTTTTTTACTTGTATTATAATCTAAATAAAATACACTTTTTATACGAACGTACATAAACATGCATACGAGTATCTTAAAAGATAGAACGTCTATACATTATTGATTCCGGGAAGACACGTTATATCCGCACCGCATGAACCCTCTGCAGTTATTTAGTCTTTAGGCACAGTAAGTCCGATATTATTGTTCACGGGCCAAGCACAAGTATATGTAGTACAAGGGAAGCACGGAGCGACGAGCGACACAGCCTCCTCGTCTCAAAGCTAGCTCACGACTGCCAGCAACGCCGTTTTCGAGCTAATAACGCACGAAATGTGGAATTATGATCAAGTTGTTTAAGAAAATTTAAGCAATTTAAATATCCTACGTTGAGTTTGTAGTGTTCTGTAGTACACATTTTTTAGTTCAACAATATTTTAAATCGAATGAGCCGTTCAGTAGATATAAGCAAAATTAACCGTAAAACGACATTTCGTTACATTTACATAACGGAGAAACTATACGTTACACGAGTTATTCAAATGTTGACAATGTTGTACATGAAATGGTAAATAACTTTTTTTTTTTTCAAATTTTTTGAATGACCCGTTATTGAGATATATCCCTTAGAAAGTAACAGTTTTCGGCCACAATCAGCGCCTAGCGCCTTAATCGTTTTTGTTACGGTTTGTTTCGTATAAGTTAGGGATTCCAATCCGGTACCAGATCCGGCCGGGTGCGGTACTATTTTGGTACAAAAATTACCGGATTCGGTACCGGATTGCAATCCCTAGTATAAATACTGACGTAATTTTCAGTTCCTAGGTATTTAAATACTTTTCGCATATTATTACTATTCTATTTAAATCTAGATTTTTAGATTCAGATATGCCACTACCAGGTTTGTAGGCGTGCTGGGCAAATCAACCCTTTCGATGCAGTAAAGCTTAGGAACTTATTTTAAGATTTATAACAAAAAAATAGAATCTTGAAGCAAATCAAATTATTTTGTTCAATATTTTTTGATTTGCAATTTTTTTTAAGTAGTTACACTACTATATATAAACTGAAAATAGATGTCATATACTTCAGAAAAAGTGACCAAACCCTCCGGTGTCCGAGGCCAGACTTGAACTGGCGTCTTCAGCTTTTCGCGGCTGACGTCCCGACCACTAGACCACCCGGTCACGGCGGAACTTGACAAATTTTCTCATGTATATGCAATCTCTGAATTTGAAACGGCTAGGCGCCGTTGACCATACTATAAGGGCATGCGCAGTACGTGCTTGCACCTCCTATCCGAATCTCTTACGTGATTCTGGTATAGCGAGAGCGATGGTGCTGCCATCTATGAATCTTGAAGCAAACCAAATTATTTTGTTCAATATTTTTTGGTTTACAATTTTTTTTTAATTAGTTACACTACTATATATAAACTGAAAATAGATGTCATATACTTCAGAAAAAGTGACCAAACCCTCCGGTGTCCGAGGCCAGACTTGAACTGGCGTCTTCAGCTTTTCGCGGCTGACGTCCAAATTTTCTCATGTATATGCAATCTCTGAATTTGAAATGGCTAGGCGCCGTTGACCCTACTCTAAGGGCATGCGCAGTACGTGCTTGCAGCTTGCACCTCCTATCCGAATTTCTTACGTGATTCTGGTATAGCGAGAGAGATGGTGCTGCCATCTATGAATCTTGAAGCAATTTTATTCAATATTTTTTGATTTGCAATTTTTTTAAAAGTGGTTACACTACTATATAATATAATGAACTATACTATATAATATATGTAATAAAATATAATGAATATAACGAAATGAAATATTATTAATAACAAAGTTACACGTCAATACAATAAATATATCACAATATGATAATTAATATATGTAAATTAACATTTCTGTATGTATAATTATTAAAATCTATTTCACCTTTAAAGTGTTAAAGGGACATTAAAAAATTCGTCATAGTTATAGAATATGTTTTGCAGCAGCCACTCCTTCAGTCTATGCTTGAACGCGGCAGCTGAAACTGCACCTCTTACATGGTCAGGCAGGCGGTTGTAAATGGAAGGTCCTAAATAATACACAGACCGTTCTGACTTAGTTAGTCTGTGTGATTCGGTAACTAACCTACTATGATTTTTATTGCTGCGAAGTTTGTAATTTTTATTAACGCCTCTGCGCTTAAACATGTCTAGGTTCTCCCGCATGAATACTGCTACTTGGCCTACAAGTAAACAAGGTAAGGGCAGAATCTTGAGATCGCGGAAAAGGTCATGTGCTGGGGCGTCCACTGCTTTCCCGGCCAACGCGCGGACGGCGCGTTTTTACATGCTAAAAACGCGTCTCTAGTCAGATGCGCGGCCCCAAAGCTCCACACCGTAGGTCAGGAGCGAGTGCACTGTCGCGAAATAGCAATCTCGCACTGCGCTCTTTCCAGCTGTGCTTGATAGCCGCCGCAACGCGAAACACGCGCGTCCCAGCTTTCCGCATAGCTCGTCAATGTGAGCCTCCCATGTAAGTGCGCTAAAGGCGTGTGCTGGTTACGTGCTGTATAGGGGCACCACCGGCACACACCTTCAGGATTGGGCTTGCATGTCCGTTTAACTTAAACTAACTTAATTAAACAAATAAATACACTCAATTCGTATTTAATACATTAAACTTTAAAAGAAATATAAAGTACCGTAACCCCCGGGGTTACGGTACATTGACCCAATTCAGGTTACTTTGGCCCATAAAAAAATCACATATAGAACGGGTCTAATAAAAAAAGATAAAAACGTAAATGGTCAGTTTTATTTTAACCAACATCGTGATAGCAATGTGCCATTAATTCAATTCATTTACAAAACCAGAACCAAGTAAATTCCAAAGGCTAAAGTTACCCTACAGGGCTAAAGTACCCCGAGGTTACTTGAATTTATTGTAATTAATTTGTATGTCTATATTAAAATAAACTGTGGAATTTAATGAAATTTCGTTTGCCATACACATTCATTGCATAACGATTACATTTTTTGTAAGCGTGCAAAAAAACTAAAAATACTTTGCATGATGGCAACCGACTCTGGTGGTCCTCGAAGCTCTTGTTTTCAGATATGGATACTAGGATCCCAGAGAAAATAGGTGTCGAGTTTCATTGCTGCCACTATTGATTGACCTCTAATTAAGAGCAAAATTTTTTATTATAAACTTACTTAAAAAATTGCAAATCAAAAAATATTGAACAAAAATATTTGATTTGCTTCAAGATTCATAGATGGCAGCACCATCTCTCTCGCTATACCAGAATCACGTAAGAGATTCGGATAGGAGGTGCAAGCACGTACTGTGCATGCCCTTAGAGTATGGTCAACGGCGCCTAGCCGTTTCAAATTCAGAGATTGCATATACATGAGAAAATTTGTCAAGTTCCGCCGTGACCGGGTGGTCTAGTGGTCAGGACGTCAGCCGCGAAAGCTGAAGACGCCAGTTCGAATCTGGCCTCGGACACCGGAGGGTTTGGTCACTTTTTCTGAAGTATATGACATCTATTTTCAGTTTATATATAGTAGTGTAACTACTTAAAAAATTGCAAATCAAAAAATATTGAACAAAAATATTTGATTTGCTTCAAGATTCATAGATGGCAGCACCATCTCTCTCGCTATACCAGAATCACGTAAGAGATTCGGATAGGAGGTGCAAGCACGTACTGTGCATGCCCTTAGAGTATGGTCAACGGCGCCTAGCCGTTTCAAATTCAGAGATTGCATTTATACATGAGAAAATTTGTCAAGTTCCGCCGTGACCGGGTGGTCTAGTGGTCAGGACGTCAGCCGCGAAAGCTGAAGACGCCAGTTCGAATCTGGCCTCGGACACCGGAGGGTTTGGTCACTTTTTCTGAAGTATATGACATCTATTTTCAGTTTATATATAGTAGTGTAACTACTTAAAAAATTGCAAATCAAAAAATATTGAACAAAAATATTTGATTTGCTTCAAGATTCATAGATGGCAGCACCATCTCTCTCGCTATACCAGAATCACGTAAGAGATTCGGATAGGAGGTGCAAGCACGTACTGTGCATGCCCTTAGAGTATGGTCAACGGCGCCTAGCCGTTTCAAATTCAGAGATTGCATATACATGAGAAAATTTGTCAAGTTCCGCCGTGACCGGGTGGTCTAGTGGTCAGGACGTCAGCCGCGAAAGCTGAAGACGCCAGTTCGAATCTGGCCTCGGACACCGGAGGGTTTGGTCACTTTTTCTGAAGTATATGACATCTATTTTCAGTTTATATATAGTAGTGTAACTACTTAAAAAATTGCAAATCAAAAAATATTGAACAAAAATATTTGATTTGCTTCAAGATTCATAGATGGCAGCACCATCTCTCTCGCTATACCAGAATCACGTAAGAGATTCGGATAGGAGGTGCAAGCACGTACTGTGCATGCCCTTAGAGTATGGTCAACGGCGCCTAGCCGTTTCAAATTCAGAGATTGCATATACATGAGAAAATTTGTCAAGTTCCGCCGTGACCGGGTGGTCTAGTGGTCAGGACGTCAGCCGCGAAAGCTGAAGACGCCAGTTCGAATCTGGCCTCGGACACCGGAGGGTTTGGTCACTTTTTCTGAAGTATATGACATCTATTTTCAGTTTATATATAGTAGTGTAACTACTTAAAAAATTGCAAATCAAAAAATATTGAACAAAAATATTTGATTTGCTTCAAGATTCATAGATGGCAGCACCATCTCTCTCGCTATACCAGAATCACGTAAGAGATTCGGATAGGAGGTGCAAGCACGTACTGTGCATGCCCTTAGAGTATGGTCAACGGCGCCTAGCCGTTTCAAATTCAGAGATTGCATATACATGAGAAAATTTGTCAAGTTCCGCCGTGACCGGGTGGTCTAGTGGTCAGGACGTCAGCCGCGAAAGCTGAAGACGCCAGTTCGAATCTGGCCTCGGACACCGGAGGGTTTGGTCACTTTTTCTGAAGTATATGACATCTATTTTTAGTACAGGGTAGTTCATAAATATATGAGCAAATCCGAGGCTTCAAAAATAAATGAGCATAGAAAGGTACATATGCATCTCAACAGATTTACCAATCAAAAATTTGTGTACATATCACCTGTCATATTAATCTGAGCAAGTCTGAATCTTGAAGCAAATCAAATTAATTTGTTCAATATTTTTTGAGATCACCTAGATAACTAAATAACAAATTATTATTATTTTCTCGCCTAAGGCAGTAGATGTATATGAAATCTAGAGAATTCCTTTGTATATGACATCTAGACAATTCATCGGTACAATTCAGTGATGTGTTCATTTTGAGTTGTATTAAGAGTTGTCAGGGCAATTTACATGTGGCCCAATGTAGGTATCCAATGTTTCTGGTTCTGGACTTCATCAGCTCAATAATTTGTTTTTGTATGGATAGCTTGGCATAGGCTAACTCATAATAAAACTAGTAGTCCGCCTCGAACTGAGAACTCGCGATTTCCTTGCAAACGAGGTGACCAATATAACAAGACCCATGTGGTGATTTTTTCGCGCCTTCTAGCTCCATGACCCCTTGATCGATCCTGCTCATATATAAACCCTCAAATTATATGTATCACTGCTACAACCCCATAGCATAAACGTTACTCAAGTTATCGCGGATTAAACTCTCAAAATCTTAAAGCCATCAAAATGCCGAGACGTCCCAGTAGCCAGAAGTTGTTTGTAAGAACTCGCTTCGCTTACGCTCTGCTCGTTCGATTATGCCATTTCGTTTGTAATAATGACTAATTCATTGTTGACCTACAGATTACGTGTTTAATCCTTATCTAATGTTTAGATCAAAATAAAATTTAAATTATGTTTCATGTCATTTATTCATAAATACACATTTCGTTTTCATTATGGGTACATCACAGCATTTCATTTGAGTATCACATTTGTTTTGGCATTTGAAGGGAAGGCTATATTGATTACCATCCACCGTAGTGGCCCCCATGGCCAAGACCATGGCCGTATCCGAGACCACCAGCGTATCCGAGACCACCAGCGTATCCGAGACCACCAGCATATCCGAGGCCACCAGCGTATCCAAGACCAGCGGCGTGTCCAAGTCCGTTACCATAGCCCAGCCCGAGGCCGTGCGCGCCATATCCGAGACCGAGTCCCTGGGCACCGTAGCCTAGGCCGACTCCATGAGCACCGTAGGCTCCATGAGCCAAGGGAGCGCCGTGAGCGACGTGGGAAGAGTAGGCTACAGGAGCGGCGTGGCCGGCGTACGTCAAGGGAGCGGCGTGGGCGGCGTACGCGACGGGAGCAGCGTGAGCGCCATAGGCAGCTCCGTAACCAGCGCCATGACCAGCGCCAACCAGAGCGGGGTCCTTGCGTACGACAGCGTTGAATCCAGTGTGAGGGTCGGCAGCGTAGTCAACGGTGCGCTTGGTCCCATCAGACTCCAGGAGAGAGTACTGGCCGCGCACGCTGTCGCCGACGCGGGTCTCGTGCTGGTTTTTCACATCGCCGGTGTGGGGGTCTGACACTCCATAGGAGAAGCTGTTGTAGTTTCCACCGTTGACCGCGCTGCATTGAGCCGCTGCCACCAGAAGAGCTACAACGACAAACTGCAAAAGAAAAGTTTTTTATTATACCAACTCTACTGTAACTGCACTTTCTCAAATAAAATGGAATAAATAAACTATCAATAATTTTGGCATTTTATTTAAAATTTACCTTTGCTGCCATTTTGGTATGTTTGTTAGATCGACTTCAACTTGCTACTGATTATTGCTGAAGTTTATCACTATTTATATTCGCGCAGCTCCATATTGGCCGGCTGGAGGTCGGAGCTGAAGCATGACGAATACCTACATCATATAGGCAAGACGTATTTTTGTAATCTTGTGAGTTATGAGAATTAACGTAATTGCTCGTTAGACTATATATATTACACAAAGTTAAAGAAATAAATAAAGTTTTTTACTCATATTATTATAATATTCATAGGTATACCTATAGGTAGTAAAAAAATCATTTTCTTTATAAGCTTTAAATTCCGACTGTAGTTTTCTGCTGCCTCATCAATACTAGTAGTTACGTATCGTAACTTACGATACAATTTTTCTATCAACTCAATCGGATACCTTTGAAAATGTGTTTTAAATATTGAAAGCTCTTACATACCAATCAAAATACTAATCATACATATGTATGAACTTGAAAAGTAAAGAAATGTTATAATTTTAAATCAAAGTCATATAAACATTTGAGTGCGAATCATCATATCTTCTTCTGTAGTATATACCTATGTATATGTCACCAGCGTCATTATTTTTCTTTCCTTTCAATATTTTCATTTATGCATTTGTGCAATCAGTGCAATAAATATGTTGACCTTGCCATCTTTCTGAAACCGCAAGAAACATTGTAGTATACTTATTTAATAAAATTTGCTCCTATTAGCATTATTTATGAGCCAAAACCGAAAGGAGTTTCCGCGAGCGTAGGTCAGCCTGAGTTTCGGACACTTCCTTTAGGCGCTCGGAATGCGTTACATATTCGTACATTTTAATCTAGACACGCGGCAGCGTGTCAAGCCAAGTTCAAGCAAAGGAACTGGCTAGCCAGCGCCTAGTAATATTACACGAACCACTTGGTGCCACTTTTGACCCTTCTATAACTCAAAACCTCTTTAACGTAAACACATAAAACTACGTGTGTTTAATTATATCCATAAGGACATCTAAATTTCATGAAGCTAGGTCAAACGGTTATAAAGATATGAAGGTCAAAAAGTCGTAAATTTTAGCACTGACTGACATATAGTACCTAAACCTAACCTACTTCCAGATGACCTAGAAGGATGAAATTTGGAAGCCAGCTCGGTAATTGTGTGTAAACGTAGGAAAAATCTAAAAATAAAAAAAAGTTAAAAATAGGGGGTCCCCACACAAAAAAAAAATTGTATCGTTGGATCCGTTAAAAGCAGATATTTGAAACTATCCCAATATATGTATTATTACATTTGCTATAAGTATAAAAATAAAGTTAAGTCAAATAATAAGTGGTGTTCCCATACAAAAAACTTGTAATACGCGCTAAACGACCGGCCAACGATGTGTCGTCGGCGGCGCGCGGGAGAATGTAGACAATAGCATAAAAAAGAAAACCATGCAGCGAAAACGCAAGAAAAGACATTAAATCTCAATACCTGCCTAGTTTTCTTTACAAAAAGTAATGATATCCCACCAAAAACATAAATGTAAAAAAGGAGAGCCAAGTTCAATACAAAAATTATGCTTGGCTGTGGGCTTCGCCGCAAAAAGAATGGAGATCTAAATGAGTGCCAAGTTCTATGCAAAATCCAAATATGTATTTATAGGAACAAAATAACATTATGAACAAGTATTAAACTCTATTTCTTTGCTTTATTGGATACCTATAACAATTGCTGTTATTAAAAAATGTGAGATCTTAAAGTAGGTTAGATTTGACTTGGCTAGTTTTTATCAGAATTTAAAAAAATATATATATATGTAGAATAACTTTATAAAATGACTGATGTAATGAAGACTGGCCAAGTCAAATCTAACCTACTCTAAGATCTCACATTTTAAAATAACAACAATTGTTATAGGTATCCAATAAAGCAAATAAATAGAGTTTAATACTTGTTCATAATGTTATTTTGTTCCTATAAATACATATTTGGATTTTGCATAGAACTTGGCACTCATTTAGATCTCCATTCTTTTTGCGGCGAAGCCCACAGCCAAGCATAATTTTTGTATTGAACTTGGCTCTCCTTTTTTACATTTATGTTTTTGGTGGGTTTTAATAACTCTACCATATAAATACATGCGTCTCCGGTTCGTTATCATTCGTTGTGTAGACAACAAACAACACAAACATGTTCTCAAAGGTAAATATCGATACGAGTCCGGTATTGGTAGTTGTGACCAAAATAATCGTGCGTAACTAATACGAATCAACGGACGTGAAATTGAGCTGTTGGTTACGATTTTATCTGACGCTTTAAAGTTAACAAAGAATTGAACAGTAAACACGAAACAAATATTTATCTACACTCACATTGTAAGTTCTCTAAAACGTGTTCGAAAACGGTAGGCAATGGCTAGCATTACCACGACCGATTTTACTATGATAAGCTTTTTATCCGTAGCAGTAACGTAATTTTAACTTTTCATGCTCAATTATTGATGTGCTATGAGTTTTGATAACATAATGTACACCTGCACCCTCCCGGGGATCCGCCACAGCCCGACACGCGCCCGCGCGACCGCCGGCACACGAGAGTTGGCCATGGTGGCGGTGCGATGGCGGCCATTCTATGGTTTCCAAATAAGGCATTTAGAATAAATAATATGAGTGTAGATAAAGTAGTTTATGCAACTGTACGTAATTAGGTCTTAAAACACTCGTGTGATCTTATTATGAAAACCACACTCATGTTTTAAGGACCCTTATTACGTAACAGTTACATAAACTACTATTATCTTATGTAAATAATATACATACCTTTATTTTCTCGTAAGCTTTAACGTTGATGTCCAAGTATTGGAAATTGTCGCCATTGCTCGAGCATAACGTACTATAGGTACCTATTTAGTAGAATTACCATCTATAGGACAACATTGACATCGGGATTAATAAGTCCCGTATTATAGTTTTTTTCTCTGATTACTTTTCCATTTTAAAGACTATTCTTCTTCTGACATGATTATTGTTCTAAAAAAAAGTTATTTACCATTTCTGTAACATAGATTATTATCATCGCCAGATCGCAATCCTCGCTCTATTCGTGGCTGTAGCCCAAAGCAGTTCCTCCCATGGCGGCTATGAGTATTCGTACGGCGTGTCTGACCCCCACACCGGCGACGTGAAGAGCCAGCACGAGACTCGCGTGGGCGACAGCGTGCGAGGCCAATACTCGCTGCTGGACTCTGATGGGACGAAGCGCACGGTGGACTACGCAGCTGATGCGCATACCGGGTTCAATGCTGTGGTGCGCAAAGATCCTGGTCTGCATCCGACTCCCGTTGCCGTGGCGGCGCATGCTGCTCCCCTCGCGTACGCCACGCCTCTCGCTCACGCCGCTCCCTTGGCGTACGCCGGTCACGCCGCTCCTGTAGCCTATTCTTCCCATGTCACTCACGCCGCTCCCTTGGCGTACGCCGGTCACGCCACTCCTGTAGCCTACTCTTCCCATGTCGCTCACGCCGCTCCCCTGGGTCACACCGCCTACGCCGCTCCCCTAGGTCACACCGCATACGCCGCTCCCCTCGCTCATGGCGCCGTCGCCTATAGCGGTCACGGACTCGGCCTGGGCTATGGCGCCGGCCTGGGCTATGGCGCCGGTCTGGGCTATGGTGCTCAAGGTCTGGGTGTGGCTAACGGTCTGGGATTAGCCGGACCTGGATACGGCAATGGGCTCGGCTACGGCACGCATTATGGAGGATGGTAATTTTCTAAATCCAACGGACCCTTGTTAAAACCATGTGATGATAATGTAAATACTTTTATAATGCTCATTATACCTATTTATAACCTGAATGCATGTTAAATAGTCCAATAAATTGAATATTGGTGAAATCATGTTTATTATTCTTATTTCAAATGCACCGATGTCAAAAAAACTCGTAGTTACCTACTTGACGAGGTATTTGAAAAACTATTGATTATGTATACTGTAAGTTAATAGTAGTTAATGTAACTGTTACTTAATAAGGCCTAATTACGTACAGTTACATAAACTGCTTTATCTACACACATATTATAAATCCTAAAAGAAGTGTTCGGAAACCATTACAATGACCGCCATTGCACCGCCATGACCAACTCGATTGTACCGGCGGTCGGGCGGGGGCGTGCCGGGGGTCGGAGAGGAGGGCAGATTTTCATTACGTTACCGTAGGTAATGAATTTTCATACGTTTTTACCACACTGTCACAGACAATATACTGATGTTACGTTACTGGTTGCAATAATGGTGGTAATTACACACGGTTTCCGAACGCGGAATAGAGGATTTATGATATTGGTGTTGATAAAATTAATTTCTCTTTTTTTAATCAATTGAATGAATCGGAAAGTCGCCATTAAAGCGAATCAATACGAGTAGGTAATTCATTCATTAAATCGCCATAAATAGTAGTCTCGATACTACAGTGCAACGTGCAACACGACCCATAAAAATCATACATAAACTGTCAAGTGTGAATGACTAATTTACTCATCTACCTATAGATTAACTAGTAAAATTTAAGACCTTTTCCGCAAACGTATTGAAAAATCCAAATTATTTTATTGAATAGTTACCTGTTAAATCTGTTGTAGTTTATCATAAACCGGTTATGACTCACGTTAAAATCTCGCGTATCAGGCATTATGCGTCTGGATAGGCTACAAACCAAACCAACTAGGCAGTAATAATTAAAATGCCAATAAGATTCCAATGATTATCTCGATGAAGCAATTACTTGCTGAAAATAATCGATTATTAAAATCAACGACAAGTTAACATTATTGTAAGCTGCCATTGCTGTCACATTTAGCAACTTGTATATTTAGTGAGACGCTTGAACCGCTAACCATCACATCGCCATCTATTTTAACCAGGGATCTTAACCGGTATTTTCAAAAACCCCGATAATGTGATATGTTTAATTATTTTATGGGCTTCATGTAGAACTTAATATTGTATTTAGGTATTGCCTTGGTGTTATTAGATTGCCTCGTTAAAATGAAATAGGAAACCAAAGAACGAAAAAAGAGCGAAATTAACCGGTATTTTAGTATGGAGTAAAGAACGGTTCCAATCCCTGATTTTAACATTCAAATAGGTCACACTAGACGGCGTTAAGTCAAGGGTGCGCAACTCAGCGATATGACAGATACGGCCTTGGCTATTCGATACTTTTTGATATTCTCAAAATCCCACTTGTCTATTTGCACCACGGTCACAGATAAGATAAAATACGTAGACAGTTTATACTCATAGTAGTAGTTTTCAATAAAACTAGTTTAATTGGTCGCATTCAATATTTTTCTAGTTGTGTATTAAGGCTGGTTTACATTGATACAGTAGCTGGATCCAGCGTCACTGGATTCCAGGCCTGTATTGGCATGGGGTACTGGATCCGGCCCTTTACATTCGTCCAGTAGTCACACAAGTGCAGCAGACAAAGTCACGTGGTCACCATACGATTTTAGCAGCAGCGACTGGCGCAACGCCGTTTACAGAGATCCAGTGTCACTGGCACGAGGTGCGCGGCGTGCGGGGAGCAGATACTGGATTGAAAAAATAGGATCGTGCTCTATTCCCATCCAGCGCTGCACTGGATTGAAATATGTTTATATTAATCCAGTGCCAAAGCCAGCGCTGGAATCCAGTGACGCTGGATCCAGCTACTGTATCAATGTAAACCAGCCTAAAGGACTGCGGGATTAGGCAGATTGAAGCAGGTTTGGGCAGGTGCAGAAATCTAACTAAACCCATACTTGACAACCCTAGAAAGTCGAAAGACAAAATTGTATGGAGACGTCATGTATCAACGTTCATCTGTCAAAGTGCTGTAATGCAAACATTGATTTTATAGAAAAGATAACCTACTGTACATTACTATTAAATTATTCCGTGGTTAAGCTATAATATAATGCAAAGGTCAAATCACGATTAATTATCTCAAGACTCTTTAAGTTAGGCGTTGTCTGAATAGGGTATGTGCGAATTTTTGTGTGTATTTGTTGCTTATGATTGTCCCACAATATTTATTTAATGATTAATCACCAACTATTGTGTCCAATTAGGCACCAGATAGGCTCCATAATAGACTTATAAGAGCTGGCCACGTCAGATATGACACAATGATGAGCGCAACGAAACCCGTCTAGTTAGTTTGCTAGACCTACTATTCTTATTGCTAGATCCAGGCGTCTATAACAATGAAAACATTGACGCAGATATTGCAGTTATTTCAGTTTGAAAGTCTTAGTTATTACTTGTCTTTGTCTCTACTTAAGTACTTTAACATACCAGATAAAATCGAGAGCTTAACCTTTTCCTTATCTTCTAAGTAGAACAAGTCACAATTATTAATTTGGGCGCCCAAAATTAAATAAATACGATTTGCTACACGTTATTTCCTGTCTGACTTGTTATATGAGTGCAAAAAACGAGATATTACTCGTACTTTTAGGTATTTAAAATAGTCTAAACTACGAACTTAGAGGCGTCCTTGGACGGCCCGCGTAAATCGTAAAATTATTCATTCATACCACTCAACAGGACTTACGATTACTTGTATTTATCGTATGATTCGAGTTGTATCCTTTCATTTTAATAATACAATTATTACTCGATTGTTATAGACTCGATACTCGATTGTTTATGTGACTGCTGCATAATGAAGGGCATTAAAATTCGAGTGTGGTTTTATGAAACGAAGTTAGTTTCATAATAAGATCACACGAGTGTTTTAATGCCTAATTATGTACCATCAGGTTCAAAATTGCATGGTCAATTTATCAATGAATTCATTCATAAATTGGCCATGCAATTCTGAACCCGATAGTACACTGTTGCATACACTGCTTTATCTACAGGCATATTATAAATCCTCGATGATGTGTTCGGAAACCATTAGAATGACCGCCATTGCACCGCCATGGCCAATTCATGAATGAACTGTTATGATATTTCATACATTATTGTAATGTTCGAAATTTTAATGTAATTAAAGCATCGGTCATCGATACTCTAAAGTATACTTTTCGATGCACCACAGCAGTTACAGGTTTCCAATAGGCCATTAGGTTATCGTTTCTGAGAATATAAATCAATTTGTCTGCTGATTCGTTTAAAATTGCCATACAGTATAAAATTTTAAGGCATTCCAAATTCAATGTGGGTGGAAGCGTCGGGTTCTTAACCCATAAAAAACTTAATGTCAATTAGTAGCAAAAAACTTTGATAAATACCACACCATTTTAAGGTTTTCCTCTGTACATACTTAAGACGATTGTCGCCGGAGTGTCCTTGAGCGTTTGGGCGCTCTCTACTTTGGGCGATCGTGCGTAAATCCACCGCGATGCACCGCAACGCAACAATGTTCAAAGAATATGACTACTCAGAGGCGCGCGGGCAGCTTTGTAATAATTATAATCCTTTTGCGGATGTTTTGTGATTTGAATACTGTGATTAAGTACTACGGTGACATTTTTAGGAATGCTACTTACCTATTAAATAAGATAAGTAATAACGATCTAGATTAGTAGATTTTCATGTAAAAAAATAAAAACCTAGATTTTGAATTTGAAGTAAGTACAGTGAGCGGCAAAATATTTATGACTTTACGAAATATGGTTAAAAATACTCCGCATATCAGAAAAAAATAAAAAAATACTGACTAGTACAGCAAAAAAACTGAATGCATATCAAAGCGGTGTTTTCATGTGAATTCGGATTTTTTTTTGCTGTGCAAGTGAGCTTAATAGATGGTTATTTTTTTGTTGCGATTTTAAATATTAACCGTCAAAATTCACTTAATTACGATAAATTAACAAAACTAAGCCTGTTGCGAGTTGCGAATAGTAAAAATGCACATGTAAGGAGCGGCATTTGTGCACGTAATCGTCATTCAATTGTCATGAGAGCTGTAAGCCCATTAAATTTAGATCTTTAAAATATAACACAGCGCAAACACTTCTTAGGGTTCCATAGCCAAAATGGCAAAAACGGAACCCTTAAAAGTTTTTTGAAACATGTCCGTCTGTCCGTCCGTGTGTCAAAGCCATTTTTATTATAAAACATATGTTACTGAAATTTTATCTAGAGGTGTGTTTCATGTGCCGCTACTTAGTTTTCTGGCTAAATTGCTACAAAACTTTTAGGGGAGGCACTCCATACATACATATGCCAAAATAAGTGTCAAAAATATCTTTTTTGTAAATATGAACATGTTGTACGATACGGTTTTAAAAAGATCTTATATATATATAGAGGATTTTTAAAACTGTTTTATTAAGTCAATATTTTCAGAAATAATTGCTTCGAAAGTCTAAATATAACTTTTTATCCGTAGGTCTAAAAAATATGAAATAAACCAAGAAGGCTTAGTACTTACTTTCTACAAAAATTATTTCACATATTATCGGTTCATCCGTTTTTGAGTTATCTCCAAGAAACTACTTTCTACGGAACCCTACAATATGGGTGGTCCGATACAAACTTGGCCAGTCCTTTAAAGATATTTGAACGATACTATTAACCCTTAGTAGTAATTTATTTATTTAGTTTGTGTTGATAATTAATATAAAATTTGTATTATTTCACCGACTTCGTAAAGTTTTTTAGGGTAGTCAACGCGCATGTGAATCTTCTGGGGTTGCAGGCGTCCATAGGCTTTATAACTGCTTTCCATCATGTGGGTCGTATGCTTGTTTGCCAGCGTCGTGGTATAAAAAAAGCTTTTTTTTCCTTTATTCTTACATACATTGAACTCTTAAATATCAGCATTTTTTATAAGAATCTCAATCAGGCTTTGCTCAGTGATAGTTAGTACACTGGTATAAGTATGTATTTTAATTACGCCTACAAAGTGGTAAAACAATAAGTATCTGAAACACATTGTTGGATAGGTCTTTCAAGAAGAATAAGCCTTAAACAACTTTTGGATAAAACGAATACTTTCGTAAATAATAACTCCGAAAGTAAAACATGCTCTTTGATTTTTGAACCGTGGGTCCAAAAAATTTAGAAAAATTCCTGGAAGTGAGGCCATTGAAATACTTATCACGTATTTTCAATAAAAACTATATGGAATAAAATCGGTTGAGCCGTTTTTGAGTTATGCCTATAGTAAAATAACGTAAGTGCCACAAAATATCTCTTTATCTACACTCACATTGTAAGTCCTCTAAAACGTGTTCAAAAACGGTAGGCAATGGCTAGCATTACCACAACCGATTTTACTATGATAAACTTTTTATGCGTGGCAGTAACGTAATTTTAACTTCACATGCTCAACAATTGATGTGTTATGAGTTTTGATAACATAATGTACACCTGCACGCGCCCGCGCGGCCGCCGACCCGCTCCCCCCCGACCGCCGGCGCAATCGAGTTGGCCATGGCGGTGCAATGGCGGCCATTCTATGGTTTCGGAATACGGCATTTAGGATAAATAATATGAGTGTAGATAAAGCAGTGTATGCAACTGTACGTAATTAGGCCTTAAAACACTCGTGTGATCTTATTATGAAACTCACCTACGGCTCGTTTCATAAAACCACACTCATGTTTTAAGGACCCTTATTACGTAACAGTTACATAAACTACTATTATAAACTACCTTTTGAATGGATGTATTGTAACAGGCCGGCAACTACGGATCCTTACACTGAGCATAGCCCGACATTCTCTTGGCCGGTTTATATGCAATCCTTTGCAATATCTTGATTTTATAAATTAGTATAAACTATAACATTAAATATTGTGTCTAATCTTTAAAAAAAAACGCATTTAGAACACGGTATTCTTAAATAAATATGTTTAAATAAATTCGGTCCTTTGGAGTTTTTATTAAATTGATTATTAGTCTATTGTATTGCAGTACTAGAGTTTGGCTAGCCAAATATTGTTGACAGATATTTCCTTGTTGTATCACCAATTGTCTATGATTAAAAAAAACTAAAACTCTGTTGTCAAATTTATGTCATTCATTCAAATTGTTCACGGTTTATAAGGGATTTATTTTAAATAATATTAAAAATAACTATACCGAGTGAGGTCCGTAAACTATTATTTAAGCTCGTAAATAATTACGACAATGTGCGAAGTTGACGTGAAGCGTGTTTTATGTTGTACTTATAACGAAAATCTGCAATGTTTACAAGGCGTCATCAATTTTGTAGGTTGGTGCTCTATTAATATGTTGATACTTTAAGTACTAGTTCTAACATTTGCCTATAACTTTCATTAAGTAAGTACGTGAATTTATTAATATTAATAAGTTTAGTTTAATTTAGTTGTAGGTAAGTACTAACATAGAGTGTAAGTAAAACAATATTTATTTTTCTTGTAACCAACAAAACTATGGATCAAACCGGTCTGAAATAAATGAATTTTATTTATTTCATTTTATTAATACGGGAATCTCATAAACAGGACAAGTGTGTAAAGAAACGGATAAACTAGAAGTTCTGGAAAATATCAATACAATCAAAACATTGGAACGTAAGAAGACCAATATTTAGAAGAAATCTGTGGAGTGACTGGTCAGACTTAATTTAAAATTAAAATTAAAATATATAAAAATATCTTGGCGAAACATGTCTATACAGTCTGTAAACAAACCAAAACCATCCCTTAAACTTGTGAATAGGGAACTCGAGTACATAGTTATTAAATTATTTTTATTTGCTGCTGAGCATGTTTTGGGGAATTTGGTTTCTGATTGAATTTCTCTTGTTACAGTCGGTTTATGATCTTTGTAACACCCTGTGAAGCTTGTTTACTTCCTTGACTTCTGTCTGTTTAGACATTGTATTCTGTCTGTTTGTTTGTTAGGTACCTTACGTGTGCACAGAAAATCAAAAATATTTTCTAGTATCAAAACTATAATTCCTACTACACAAGGTGTGACCAGCCCAAGATTTTTTGAATTTCTCGCCAAAACTTTGGGTAATATTTTAATAGCCAAACTCTAACAGATTTCCGCAACTCGACGACTAACGCCTATTTTGCGTGATGCATTAGTCTACTAAAACATAATAATTGTAGTTTACTTACATGACCAAATTTGTTTTCAGAGCATTATGAAATTGATGATTTTTGTATTTTCCTCCATTTTTATTTTTTTTGTTTTTCTTGTATTATAATCTAAATAAAATACACTTTTTATACGAACGTACATGAACATACATACGAGAACATTATCTTAAAAGATAAAACGTCTATACATTATTGATTCCGGGAAGGCACGTCATGTCTGCATCGCATGAACCCTCTGCAGTTATTTAGTCTTTAGGCACAGTAAGTCCGATATTATTGCTCACGGGCCAATCACAAGTATATGTAGTACAAGGGAAGCACGGAGCAACGAGCGACACAGCCTCCTCGTCTCAAAGCTAGCTCACGACTGCCAGCAATGCCGTTTTCGAGCTACCAACGCACGAAATGTGGAATTATGATCAAGTTGTTTAAGAAAATTTAATCAATTTAAATATACTACGTTGTGTTTGTAGTGTTCTGTAGTACACATTTTTTAGTTCAACAATATTTTAAATCAAATAATCCGTTCAGTAGATATAAGAAAAATTTACCGTAAAACGACATTTCGTTACATTTAAATAACGGAGAAACTATACGTTACACGAATTATTCAAACGTTGACAATGTTATACATGAAATGGTAATTAAGATATTTTTTTAATTTTTATTTTGAATGACTCGTTATTGAGATATATCCCTTAGAAAGTAACAGTTTTCGGCCACATTCAGCGCCTAGCGCCTTAACATTTGTAAAAAAAAACTTTAATTAGTACAACACTTCATCACAAAGAACAAAGCATAGGAGCTGGCGCCCAATTTAACTCGGCATTTTTCAATTGCAAAATTCCTGTTAGATCTAATGCGTTCGGGCCATCTCTTTCGTTACTAAAGGAGTCTAATAGTTTTCTAGACAGAGTTCTTTCAACTGTTGACCGCCGACAATTTAGGTTATTCTGGCATGATATTTATTAAAATAGTCGCCTACTATAAATACCTAATTTAAAATAATTTCACACAAAGTAGTATGAATAATAAATTACATTGAGCTTCAATACAATTAATACTAAGCTTTTGAATATCTCTACTAACAATCAGGCAGATAGCTTGATTGCGACACAGCATTGTAACATGCAAATGGGTGAATCCACGTGAATTCAACAAATTGGAATTAAAAAGTGTGCTGCATGGTTTCAGACAGATTAAAAAAAAAATTGATGATACTTGGTGGATTTAGAAATGCTAAATTCAACTGAATAACAAATCAAATTATTTTTAATAAATATTTTGATTTGTTTATTTTAAGTTGCACACTACTATATAAATTATATACTTATATAGATGTCATATACAAAGGAAAAAGTGACCTAGGCCTCCGGTGCCCAGGGCTGGGATCGAACCAGCGAAATGCTAAATTGTCACCATTTTTTAAATATTATATTTTATTTATGTAGCGCGTAATACCAAATATTAATTTTGGTCAAAATCGTGCTCTATATGATAGACGGACGACTTCTGATATTTTTTCTCTAAGTATATACTCGTACTTATTTCAAATGTATACTTTACGAATAAACCAGTAAGAAAGGTTAGCTTAGCTCAAGTTAGGTATAGAGTCAGGTTAGGTTGGACACGGTGGCTTATAATTTGATTATTTTGAAAAGTATAAAAGTGACATGAATTGATGTAAAGTAAAAAATAGTCAGTCAGTTCCGTCTACAATTTTTGATAATAAAAAAAAACCGGCCAAGTGCGAGTCGGACTCGCGCACCGAGGGTTCCGTACAAACCTATAACAAGCAAAAGTTGTAGTATGTTTATTACTTATTTCAATTTAATACCTCTACGCGTTTACGAGGAAAAAGGTAGTAAGTTTAAAATTTCAAAAAATATTTTTTGTATGATTTTACTAAAAATGACTACTTTTCGTAATTTTTCCTTTGTCTGTGCTATATGAAGTTTCTTCGTGCCAAGTTTCAAGTTTCTGAGTTTACGGGAAGTACCCTTTAGGTTTTGAGTTTCTTGCGAGTACTCAGTTTCAAAATATGCGACTTAAATTGCTATTTCTTTTGATTGCGTTCACATAAAAGTTTGGTTTTGCTACATTGGAAAGGTCCTATAGCCCTGAGTATTTAACATGTATTTCAATTTAATACCTCCACGCGTTTACGAGGAAAAAAGGTAGTAAGTTTAAAAAATCAAAAAATATTTTTTGTATGATTTTACTAAAAATGTCTACTTTTCGTAATTTTTTCTTTGTCTGTGATATATGAAGTTTCTTCGTGCCAAGTTTCAAGTTTCTGAGTTTACGGGAAGTACCCTTTCGGTTTTGAGTTTCTTGCGAGTACTCAGTTTCAAAATATGCGACTTAAATTGCTATTTCTTTTGATTGCGTTGACATAAAAGTTTGGTTTTGCTACATCTGAAAGGTCCTATAGCCCTGAGTATTTGATATGAATTTCAATTTAACGCGTTTACGAGGAAAAAGGGAGTAATTTTAAAATTTAATTTGTATGATTTTACTAAAAATGTCTACTATTTGTAATTTTTCCATTGTCTATGCTATATGACGTTGCTTCGTGCCAAATTTCAAGTTTCTGAGTTGACGGGAAGTACCCCGTAGGTTTTGCAAGTGCCGAAAAACTCTAAAATTTGCAGCATAAACGTCTGTATCTTTTGATTGCGTTGGCTTTTAAGTTTGATTTTTTCACAGCTTCAAGGGACAAAAGACCTGAGTATTTGATATAAATTTCAGCTTGATACCTCCACGCGTTCTTGAGAAAAATGGTCTTGACAGACAGACAGACAGACAGACAGACGGACAACAAAGTGATCCTATAAGGGTTCCGTTTTTTCCTTTCGAGGTACGGAACCCTAAAAACGCATTATTTTTTATTTATATGAAACTATATTTATTGAACTTACGTATCAAGTTTTTCGCAATTAGGAACATTGAAAAAATATTTTTTGTACGATTTTACTAAAAATGTCTACTTTTCGTAATTTTTCCTTTGTGTGTGCTATATGAAGTTTCTTCGTGCCAAGTTTCTGAGTTTACGGGAAGTACCCTGTAGGTTTTGAGTTTCTTGCGAGTACTCAGTTTCAAAATATGCGACTTATATTGCTATTTCTTTTGATTGCGTTGACATAAAAGTTTAGTTTTTTCGACATCTGAAAGGTCCTATAGCTCTGAGTATTTGACATGAATTTCAATTTAATACCTCCACGCGTTTACGAGGAAAAAGGTAGTAAGGTTAAAATTAAAAAAAATGATTTTTTGTATGATTTTACTAAAAATTTCTACTTTTTGTATTTTTTCCATTGTCTATGCTATATGACGTTGCTTCGTGCCAAATTTTAAGTTTCTGAGTTCACGGGAAGTACCCCGTAGGTTTTGCGAGTGCCGAAAAACTCTAAAATTGCAGCATAAACGACTGTATCTTTTGATTGCGTTGGCTTTTAAGTTTGATTTTTTCACAGCTCCAAGGGACAATAGACTTGAGTATTTGATATAAATTTCAGCTTGATACCTCTACGTGTTCCTGAGAAAAATGGTCTTGACAGACAGACAGACAGACAGACAGACAGACAGACAGACAGACAGACAGACAGACAGACAGACAGACAGACAGACAGACAGACAGACGGACAACAAAGTGAGCCTATAAGGGTTCCGTTTTTTCCTTTCGAGGTACCGAACCCTAAAAACGAATTTCCTTAATCATTTTAAATAACCAAAAATCTAATTGCCCAGTAATCTTGAAGTTATAAACTATGTTTACTGTTAATTGGAGATTTTTTTTTTCCTCTACATAAAGTACAAAGATGGGATGTTTTCAATTTTCACCAAGGCTTTATTCATAGAAGACATGTAACTAGCACAATAACAGTTGTGTCACGGTATTATTGCTCGACTTGGCTGTGCCCCCAGATAAAGTTTAAAACTTTATTTGTTCCAAAAATCAACCCTTAATCTGCAACTGGACCGACACAGAGTCCAATTGAAAATCAATAAAATGAGACAAAGGACCATGGGCAAAATGTCCCCACCCACCAACAGAAACGAAACATGTCTCATTTAATAGATCTTGGCAACCGGATGATTTTTTACTATGACGAGGATCACCATATGTATGGGGTACATAAATACGGTTTTCCAAGAAAACCCCATACAAAGGGCAATCCTCGTCATAATAAAAAATCATCAGGTTGCCAAGATCTATTAAATGAAACATGTTTCGTTTCTGTTGGTGGGTGGGGACAGTGCCCATAGAAATTTGCCCATTGTCCTTTGAGAAAGTTTTATTTGGTCAACATTTTTATATTCGTTTCAAAATGTTGACCAAATTTTACCTTTTACTTGTTCGAGATTAGTTTCACTTCTTATTTTATAATTTAATTTAATTTAAAAAAAAAAATATCCCTAACCCTAACCCTTAACCCTAACCTAGTCCCACAGTAAGCTCAATGAGGCTTGTGTTATGGGTACTAGGCGACGATGATATATATAAATACTTGAATACATAGAAAACATTAATACAACTGAAATTTTATTACTATTCATTTGCTTTTAATATTTGGTGGTGTATGAATTAAAGTGGGGATATCGTTATCAATATCATGGTAGAAAAAAACGGCGTATCGCACTCATTACTTACATTTTGTGGTAATTTTAACTTAATTAAATTTATAGTAGATTCTGCATATTCTGCAACTCTGGTCAACCTAAACCTAGACCTACTCTGTAAGGCGGCTACGTCCACTAAGTTACTTAAAATGACCACAAAAAATAAAGTTTGAGAATCAAAGTGGTGTCTGTGACGCAGTGAGTGCGATACCTCATTTTGTTTTACCAAGACCGTTACCAATTGGAGCAATTTTAATTTGATTTGAATGGTGCTAGATTATTTTATTCCCTGGTCCAAACTGAGTTTTATGAACACCAAAAAAGAGAACTATCTTTTTACCAAAAAAAATCCTAATCTATTTATCCCGACGAGCGTAATAGTACATTGTAGTACTTACGTCAGAGGCCGGGAAAACAGCGATTGTAAGTATAGACGGAGAGGAATACGAGACCGGGAATCCGTCTTCACGCCGAGACATGGTGATGTATTGTGCTTTTCTCAAATAAGCGATGAAAAAAAGAATGAAACTTAGGTATATAAAAAAATCCATTCATAAGACACTATTCTCACTTCAGATACGATAACAATGTCACGGGAAAAAAATAGAAAACCGCCATGTGACGTTAAGGTTTCTTTGTAGGCCTAGGCCTGAAAAGTTGTATGAAATGTCATTATAGTTCTCTCGAATTGCATCGCCCGGATCAAGATACTTAATGTACTTACTTACTATGACGTCTTCGGATTCTTTAACTTGTAACAATACAATGAAACCAATTTGCCCCAATTTCTGCTAATGCGTTTAAAGCTTTTGACAGATATTGTATTCTTCAAAATATTTGCCTTGATACTAGTGGTATTTATTCACAACCCACAGCTACTATTCACGAGGTACGATACGATGGCAAAGAAATTGGAAATATTGTTTACCTTGAAACATATAAGGAACGACAGATGTGACGTCATTGCTTAGCATGAAAATTCAATCGCTTGCGTATAACTAGTCATTTTGTTTAGCATTTCATTAAACTAATTAAAACTGCTAAATCATTGCCCCAATTTTCTTGCAAATTTGACAAGTGCTTGCATACGATATAAGTTAACTACAATTTGCATTTAAGATAAATGCCAAAGTTTTTGAAGTGCCACGAAGTAAACTGCTTATATTATTGTGCTAAACCAATTCTGTAAATAAAATATTTTCTATAAAAGTAAAAAAAAACTATCTTGAGGCAATCTTACATGCACTAAGTAGGTATATGTATTATTCATAAACATATACGTTGTGCTTATAACTAATCAAGTGTAAGTTTATTTATTTACTCGAGCGGGATCTATAATGCAGGTATTGATCTCTCTCGAGTACATGAATTAATATTATGGGGCAATTCTTACGCAAATCGAGTAACCTCATATCGTACCTGGTGCCGTATTTTAATTTTAAAATACATCCATACTAATATTATAAATGGGAAAGTGTATGTGTTTGTTTGTTTGTTTGTTTGTCCGTCTTTCACGGCAAAACGGGGCGACGAATTGACGTGATTTTTTAAGTGGAGATAGTTGAAGGGATGGCGAGTGACATAGGCTACTTTTTGTCTCTTTCTAACCCCCCACTTCCCTAAAATGGGGGGTGGAAGTTTGTATGGAGCATTCCGGGGGGCAAAGGGGAACCGTGTTACCCCGAATTTAACGCGAGCGAAGCCGCGGGGCAAAAGCTAGTTAATAATACATTAAAAAAATATGATCCATCGCTAACATCACTCCAACACACAAGAAATAATCAACCAATATTGAAGTTGTATTGGAGTTGTGGCGGGAGAACTTTCAACCAAAAGGTGCCGTATTCTATTTCCCAGTTTTATAATACATAAACAATACGTTAAATGTTTTATTCATATAATATAAAACATATGGGAGGGCATAAACAAATAATAATAAATAATCAAGCGACAAGTTTGCACAAATCATCGTCCTCACTAAACAAGCTCTGCAAAAATTGAGTTAAGAACACAATCTATCTCAAACATAACTCCAACACACAACAAATAATCAACCAATATTGAAGTTGTATTGGAGTTGCATTGGAATAATTGTCAAGCAAATTCTGAAATTTCTGATTTAGACGTTAAGGCGTTAGCTGTATTGCGTTGTTAATGCATTGGAGTTGTATTGACGTTGGATCGTGTCTAGATGCGTTTTAAAGTTAGAATACGGCCCCATGGTAACTAGCCGACTGATATTAGGACTTACAAAGCTGTCGATTAATCAGATCAGTAACTTTTTAAATGACTAGTTTTTTTGATTATATTTGAATATAAGTAAAAAATCGAAATATAAAGCGTGTTCAAAACTATGTTTTCAAAAACAATGCAGCTCTCGAGATGTCATCTATATTTACTTACATTAACCTATAAGTAATTTAATTAAACACAATCTCATAAGTCACAGGTATAAAATGTGATAATGATGCATTTTTCGCATGACCACAAACTTTAACTGAACAGATAAGCTCGTAAACACAAATCCCACTATAATTAAGCGAAAAAAACGTAAACACGTCTTCTGCCAAGCAGACGGAATAAATTACTTGAAGAATGCACCGAACGACCTGCCATCCAGATCAGATCTCAGCGGCCTTGCGTTTCCGGACATCATCCGACGAACGCCCTATACTCGTACATGCTACACACGCATGTCTTAAAAATATGTCTGTGACATATATGCGAGTACAGCCTGAAAAACAAGGAAATATCAACCTTAACACAAAGAAATAAAGTTCACGGTTGTCGCCACATGCTTATGAGGTGTCCATACTCTGTACCACGCCCTCGTGTTTGCTTCTTCGTATATAAGCTCGTCTCGTTTCTATGAGAATCATTCTTCGGTTGGAAGTACCGTAGTCCATACGCAATGGCTGCTAAGGTGATCTACTTATAATTACTAGTGCTGTGATTAACGTGGTTATTATTCCTTAGTGTTGACATTGGTGTTTTTGCGATCTTTGCGAGATTTGAAAAATATTTCCTAGCGTAAAGTAGATTAAATTCAAAATTAGTATACACTTTTTCTAATTATATATATAAAAAAAATGGAAAATCTATTTACACCTGCAATGCATATGCATGTGTGCAAATTTTGAATAGCGCTTGCACACAACAAATGCAATGTCACAGAAACCGTAAAAATAAGCGCTCGTCTTTCATAAGTTAACACGAGTAATTTTTTCTACATCTAAGTACTTTCTGAACTTTTAAGACATGAAGGAAGTTTTTGATTTAAAAATGCTAACTCCCAACTTTCAGCTTAAATAATTTGTACATAAGAACCTATTTCCCAAAGATATCAATCAAGTCCATCCTTTATCCTAATTTTTTAACTTTCATTTGAGTACATCTTAATATACTGTTTACATTGTAGAAAATGCTAAAAATCATTTGTGAATCGCAAACTGACTTTGTAGTAGGTTTGACTGTTTTAGTGCTCCATTGCCTTCTGTTCATTTTAGCCCTGTCAAAATAGACAAGTGAGTAATAAATAAGTGAAGTAACAATAGTTATTCTTTTGTTTCAGTTCGTCGTAGTGCTCGCGCTGGCGGTTGCCGCCCAGGCGTCCGTGGTGCCCGTGCCCGTCGCGCGCGCAGACGACTACACCAGCTTCGCGTACGACGTGGCCGACCCCAACACCGGCGATTACAAGAGCCAGGTGGAGACGCGCGTCGGCGGCGTCGTGCAGGGCCAGTACTCGCTGCTGGACGCTGACGGCACTAAGCGCACCGTCGACTATGCTGCTGATGATGTGAACGGTTTCAACGCTGTCGTGCGCAAGGATCCTGTGGCTGTTGCTGCGCCCGTTGTCAGCGCGCCGGTAGTTGAAGCCGCTCCCGCTGTGGTTGCCGCGCGCACTTACGCCGCTCCTGCCCTTACTTACGCTGCCGCCCCTGTCGTTGCTGCTCGCACCGTCGCTGCTCCAGCCGTGTACTCCGCTGGTCCCGTAGTAGCCGCGCGTACTATTGCTGCTACTGCCGTCTACTCCGCTGCCCCCGTGGTTGCCGCGCGTACTGTCGCTGCTCCCGCCGTATACTCCTCCGGTCCCGCCGTATACTCCTCCGCTCCCGCCGTATACTCCTCCGCACCCGTGGTAGCTGCGCGCACCGTCGGTGCTCCTAGTGTGTACTCCACCGGTGTAGTAGCCTCAGCACCCGCTGTTTACGCCGCTAGTGCGCCCGTGGTTGCCACCCGCACTGTCGGCGTTGCCGCCCCCGCGGTCTACACTGCTTCAGCTCCCGTTGTCGCTCGCACCTACGCCGCACCGTCCGTATACAGCTCTTACTACGGCACCCCTTACACCTACGGCGCGTACGCTGCCCCGGTTGCGCAATGGTAAATTTAACGAAGCCTTGTTTCAAGGTCCCTTATAGCCATAACATAAACCACGACGTGTTCTTCTTAATGTAAATAACTTATACGACTTTGTACATATCCAGTATGTATCCGAAATAAAAACGTTTTATACTTAGAAAACTACATTTCATTGGCCTACCGTTCCCCCATCTGCCTCATATAGCATCTTCCTTATCAATAGTACCCAAATTAGAAACTGAAAAAGATTAAATAATTACGAGCAAATAAGATAATTTATCATAATTATGAGCATAAGTCTTATCAATCAAATCATGTTAAATTATACAAAAAAAGTTTTTATAAAAAAATACTAAGTATACTTTTTAATATAAAGGTAAATTAAGCCTACCACACACTGAAATTATCATGGTAGTTATGTTTTATCTAGTGAAAGAAATCCAGATATAAAAAGCAATGTTGAGTCAATCACACTGCATTCATATCTTGTAACCACTTAGCAAAATGTCAATGACGTCAATGCTGCCAAGAACAAAGAAAATAGTAAGTATCGCGTAGGCTCCATGGCTCTAGGCTCAGTTGGTATCATTAATAATCGCAGTTATACTTATAGAAATGGAGCATACGCATAAAGATTTACCTTGATACCTTCCCACACTATGAACGATGCCGTCCGCGCTTCCTTTAAGGGAAACTGTACCTACTGTACTTGTGTCAGTTTTGCATTTGAGGACAAGTAAGAGCATTCTAATTTAAAAAATCTTTATTCGATATTGTCAGTCATGAGACTCATGAGTGAGACAGCTAGTGTTTCTCGATAGTATATATTTATGAGCGAAGAGATACTCTGATAAAAACAAATAACAAAGAACGTATTCTTTAAATATGAATCTGTCTGAACGTTTCAATCATACTGTAACTTACTTAGGTATATATGTACATAGAACAGTGATATCAGATAGAATATTTAGTCAACTCACGTCTCACGTTCTTGTATCCGAGAGATGGATTATAATAAGGTGAATAAATGCTGTTTTTTGCATCGTAATCCCAATAAAAACATAGGTACTTACCTACATAGAGAACCTTATTTATATTGCAATATTTGTCAACCTGCTTACCACTCATATTGCTATACATATTAGATTGAATGTGTCACTAATCGGTCAGTATCGAGGATGTGTGTGTTGGAAATGGTCGGAAAATCAGTTTAAATTTGGTATTTCTTGCGATTCCGTATCCTATAGCTGTAACGATTTGCGTGGTGAGGCAGTGCTGCCTATCATTATTAAGTGGTTATTAATTAATTTCAATGGTTATTAAAGTGAGTCGTGTACAGTAATAAAATCATTGTTTTTTTAATAATCTTACAAAAGTTTTAAATTATGATTATGAAGTACAGGTACAGATACAATGAAGGAACCGATGGAAAGATTCACCGAGGTTGAGTAAGCGGCGATGGCTCAGTTGGTCAGAGCGGTCGGACCGGTGTTCCGAAAGGTCGCAAGTTCGAATCTTGCTCGACGTAGTAAATTTTTCAATTTTTCTTTCAATTATAAAATTGAAATTATCGCTTGCAGACGTTTCTGCTTAATACAAAATTCACTTATTTTCCTACTTATTAAGTGAAAATGTCCTCCCACGTTAAGGGCAGAACGGAAGCTTCAAAAATTTGATTAACCCAATACTGACTATATGAGTAGGTACTTATGTAAGTCAGTTCTGGGTGGTGGGTGTTTAAAGACTCGATAGGTATCGAGTCTTTAAACATGTTGTTTTTTTTTTCATACTGTACATGCTTTATATGGGGTCTAGTCTATGGACTCGAATTATGAACTTTACTGTTGCATAAATGGAAACACAGTACCTAGCGTATTAAATAACTTGCTTAATTAGTTCTTAAATTTTGAAGCGTACCTAATATCAACTAATATGTAATATGAAACAGGAACCCGCGGACAAAAATCTAATTCAAGTAAGTAAGCAATGTAATATTACGGATACTTTCATTACTCACTTAGTAACTCTACACATTTGATCCACAAGGTCTTTCGGTTTTGTAAACCATATTTCGTAGCTAGGTATCCTATTACTCTCAAGTGCAAACAAGATTATGTGTGGTGTGTGGCTATGTGTGGTAGGGCAGAGCACAGCGAATGTCATCTCTCTCAAATCTGTAGCAGAGCCCGACTGGGGCAGTACCTCCACCTTACAGAAAACCACAGCCAAATAACACTAGACCCTACTCTTAGTGTTGTGTTCTTGTTGGTGAGTAAGGTTGCCAAAGAGCTCAAAGAGGACCCAGTGTGTTGATGAAGAGGGACCCTCTTGTTCCTTTAGCCGTCAACACAGTGAATCCTCCTTTTTGTAAAAGGTTGGCAACGCGCATGTGAAACCTCTGGAGTTGCCGGCGTCCATAGGCTACGGTAGCTGCTTGCAGCATCAGGTGGGCCGTATGCTTGCCACCGTCGTGGTATATAAAAAAAAGATTAACCTATATTTCAAAGAATACGAAAATTTAACCCGTGTCAGTCGTTCTCATATAAGAGAATCAAACAACAAAAATTAGGTAGTTTCACTTTTTATTATAAGTACATAAAATACAAATAGTATTTACAAAGATGACTTATCTAGTATAAAATTCTTGAGCATTTTCTAATAGGCCGGTTACGTGAAATTAATAGTAGTTAGAGTAAGGGGCATTATAGAAAGGGCTGACAACACTGTTGGAGTAGGCAACGGGCGAAGAGTAGCCAGAGTAGACTGGAGCAGAGTAGGCAGGAGCAAAGGAACGGACAACGGGAGCAGCGGAATATACGCCAGGAGCGGCAGAGTATGCAGAGTACACAGCAGGGGCTGCGACGGTACGCGCGGCAACCACAGCGGGAGCGGCCTCAACTACCGGAGCGCTGACAACGGGCGCAGTCACGACAGGGGCAGCAACAGCCACAGGATCCTTGCGCACGACAGCGTTGAAACCGTTCGCATCAGCAGCATAGTCGACGGTGCGCTTAGTGCCGTCAGCGTCCAGCAGCGAGTACTGGCCCTGCACGACGCCTCCGATGCGCGTCTCCACCTGGCTCTTGTAGTCGCCGGTGTTGGGGTCGGCCACGTCGTACGAGAAGCTGCTGACGTCGTCTGCGCGCGCGACGGGCACGGGCACCACGGACGCCTGGGCGGCAACCGCCAGCGCGAGCACTACGACGAACTGAAACGATAGCATATTTAGAAATATTGTTGAAGTTTTTATACATTTCAAGCCCTGCCCTGAACTCTTAGTAAAGCAAAGCATTCCAAGATTTTGAGAGTATTTTTTATTTTTATTTATTTGTCATTTTCATTTATTTAGGGACCAACTTGAATTATTTTGAAGCTTCTTCAAAACAGATATATTCGAATCTACCCGAGATGAGAGTGAAAGTACAAACGAATTATTTAACTTCTTTAAGTTCTCCCTATTTATCGCTAAGAAATCTAGAGTATCTTACTAGCCAAAATACAATAACACTTCAAGCCATCAAAATAAACATTTAATGTAAAATTATAGTGCGTAAGTAGTAGGCTTCGACTTCGACAGATCGTCATACCTATTGTCATTGACATTCTTTGAGGAACATGCTATGAATTTAAATCGAAAATGTAACTTATTATCATACAACATGTCTGCAAAATAAGTTATCCTATTTGACACTAATAATAATATCACATATAAGTACTCCGTTGCCGGCGGCACCCTAGATTAGGTATAATGCTATTATTGATTTTATATGTTTTGGATATATTTTATATTTTACTTTTATTAAAATATCGTAAAAAGCCTAGCCTAAGAAGGTAAATAAATAAAGTGAATAGAATATCACATATTACACTTTTAACTAAAAGTGAAATCTGCATTAAATTGCATCAATATTTTATACTTTGACTCTTGGACGAAAAAAATTAAAGGACGGAGCATGGCTGTACAACAAACTGTGACGCAAGATGGCGGCTGGTTTGAATGTGTGTGTCCAGACGAGTGTTGCCATGTAATACAAATTTTCCCGATTAAGAATACAGTATTTTTGAATTTAAAAAAAATTGATTATTAATATATATGTTTAAATAGAATTAATAAGCACCTGTTTTAATAAATTTGATGAAATATATTTCTGAAGAGGCGGATAAAAGAAAAAATAATGATGTAAAAAATCTAAATTTATAAATTAATAAAAGGACACGACTTGAGTGTGTCCGGCCTCTCTTCTCGACCCAATATTATTATTTTAAGCATTTATTATACCTTTTTAATATGGCCAAGGTGAACCCAACTAAAAGCGTATTATTATAAACTTACCTTATCTCAAACCGTTTCACACTAGAGAACCAAAATTCAGTCAGGTTGACCTTCGACGTCAGCCTTGTTGGCAACCATCTAGCAGACGCTAAAGCGTTATGAGCTTGTGTTGTGAGTCTTGGCCGCTAATTTTACATGGCTTGCTTTTGGTAAGATTAGGCGCAACACACACTTAGCGGGATTCAGTTCAGCCAGGTCTATGGGTTCTGGCTTTTTTTATATGGGGCCCACTGATAATTTTCCATCGTGCAAAACCTACTTACGACAGCCTTCTAGCCACAGTCGTGGTCAGTGGGCTTTCTGGCATAATTATAAGATGTTATTAATTTAGTAGAAATAAAATGTACTAATATAATATGGAAACTTTCGAAATAAATGATCATTAAATTGAATTGAATTTATATTTATATCAGGCACGTGGGGTACAAGGGCAAGTACACCTATATTATTTGTATGTTGTCTATAACACTGTCATTCCTAAACTACAAAACCGATTTCGATAAGAAAGTGGCATTTGTCGCTCGACACAATTGATCTGAATTCATCAATTCATAGACAATTGTCTATGGTTGCGGAAATTTGTCTATGGCCTCCATAAAAAAAATCAGTTACAATCTTACAATAGACAAATTTCCGCAACCATAGACAATCGCCTCTGAATATGAATGATGACTATCGCGTACGAATTTCCGCTAGAGGCGTTAGTGTAGACGACGGAGGTCTCCGAACCGTTAAATTCCATAGTAATTCAATGGAATTCATAAAATTATTTTTAATTTGAACAAGGTTGTGAAAATTTTGTAATACCTGATATTAATTATGGCAAATATGAGTTACGAATCATTGAATGTGAATCCTTTAAAAGCGTAGCTCAGAAAATTCTCCTTTTTTTTCGAAAAATATGGAACTACGCAATGCTGCGGCGTGGTAAATTTTATTACAGTAAAGTAATATTAGATATTATTTAAACGTATATTTTGTTTTCACGAACGCGATAGATAAAAAATACAGCTGTATATAAGGACCGCATCAAAATTGGTTCAGCTAAACGCGAGATAATCGTGAACAAACATATATACACACACATAAACTGAGAACCTCCTTTTTTTGAAGTCGGTTAAAAATGCTCCTAGATCGATCAACACAACCGGTTTGACAGCTAACCTCTCATTCTAACTATAGTTCAATCTCGTTCTAATAGCTTGACCAGTCGCTTACTAAAGCGACTAGTCAACCGATCAGAGTGAGAGGGAGCGATAGTTAGAATGAGATAAAAGTTGGACAGATCACTCATTGTGGCATAATTTTGCGCATTCAACCTACGACTTGATAATATATGAGCTTTATGTTTTACGCAATTTTTGTAATTATTTTAAGAAATATATAATTAAGTTTATTAACAAATTTTATTAAAAAAATACTAAGGAATATAATTTGCTTTCAAAAACTTATAATTTATGAACTATTAGGTAATATGTTAATATTAGTTGAAAACGTGCGTGAAATAAAACATCAAGTTGTGTTTGGTTCATATCGTGTTGACACCATATCGCGGCGATTATAGACCCCTTTACATTCGGGAAGTTTCCCTATTCAACCACCTGGCAACACCGCTACCATGAAGTTAATAGTTTATGAAATTACTGATATTTAATGTGATTACGCAATTAATTGTTTACTTAACGGTGAAAAGTTATCCCATCCGTTTTTTTCTTTCGACCGGTGGCATTTCTGCAGCATTTGACAACGCACGACGGCATATTTTAATTATTTTTTAACTGCTCTTGACTGCATAGACGTTTGGACACGAATGACGGGGGAGCGGCTCATTATTGCTGTGCGTATGTGTGTGTAGTGCGTAACGACGAGGACACTGGCTCTTTATGGAATCACAAAATTTTGTTAGCCGCACTCTATCTGGGACTTATATAATCTATGCTTTGACTATACCTATTATCCCTTTGCAAATTCACTATCAACTAAGTACAATATAGTAAATAAGTACAATTTGTACTCATTAATGTATCCAATAGTAGTGTTATAATAAAAATATGATTACCTTAGCAGCCATTTCGGATTGAGATAATCAACAGAATGATGCCTGCTGCCTCCGACCATCCGTTTATATATCCCCATCATATCGGCCACTAGTCGGTCTTGAAATAGGCCACATTTGCGCGCAAAGTGATTAATAGTCCAGGATTCGTTTTTGTATGCAAATTTTAACTAAATTGTAGTAACTTCTGGTTTTTAATGGACTAGTTTTATTGCCGTTTTCCTTCGTGGCACTGATTGATTTAATATTAGGATACGGCTTTTTGTTTTTTGAGATTGCTAATGGAGTAATTTTGCGTATTACATGTATTTTTATTATCGGACACACGTTTAGAATTAGGGGTTGTTCATAAATTACGTCACAAAAATCACCCAACCGTCATAATTCGAATGACCGCCCCCCCCCCCCCCCCTGCCAAATAAAATTATGTCATTTCAAAAAAATGCGTTCAATAATTTCATTCCTTAGCCCTTCATACCTATAGAGTGTTTTTCCTAACCTTAATCATAGTGTCAGAGGTTAGGTATGGGACTGACTCAAAAATCGCTTAAAACTTTTGTATGTTTCATACATTTCATATTAGATGTTTATTACATTTCTAATTCCAATTAGATGTCTGTCTGTCCCACAGAACAAATTACTAAGATATTCAGTGACCTGCCCGTCAGTTTGTCTCTCCGTCCGCGGCTTAGCTCAGTGATCGTTAGTACTAGAAAGCTGGTATGTGTATTAATCAGCCCACAAAATAGAAAACAAAAACAAAAAACATTTTAGGATACCTCCCGTACAGTCACCGGCAAAAGTATCTTCCTACACGAAGGCCGCAAAAAGATGTGACACGCTCTTCTTTGTAGGGCCATAAGAGCGTGTCACATATTTTTGCGGCCTTCTTGTAGGAATAGTTATACTATTGCCGGTGACTGTACACATACCTACGTGGGGTAGAATGCAGCCCCATGAAAGCCAAGGACGTTTAAAATGATCATATTGTACTCTCACATAGGCTGAGAACCCTTAAATGTCGCGTACAACAAAAATGTCACTTGTTGTTGTTACGCAGCGTTGGCATTAAAAACGCTATTTGCCTGTACCGAATCAGGCTAAGCCGGTTCTGCCATACATTACAATAAATGTTAGCAAGTGATTAAGTACTACTTAGGTACCTACGTGTTCTTATCACATGGCTGGTGATCTAACTTTAAAGCCATTACATACTTAACTTACGGCCTTTGAAGTATCCACCTACTTAGTTGAATTATACTCGTGTACGTAATAGTTTTCTTTAATTATACCTAATCGTACATACAGATTAAGCATCATGCTTAGAAAATTCAGAATTATCTTTAGAATTTAACACCTGAAATGTAATTTATTTCTGTTAATATTCCAATCTTTCATTATCGCCCGCTTTTTCATTTGATATTCTCAAAAAGAAAATATAAGTTCAGAAGACCTAGTTACTACTTATTTGGCGCACCCAAAATGAGCCCTGGGCTCCGACACAAGAGTACCATTTTGCTCGGTCCTGCGCTCTTTCACGCCAGCATTCACTGGCGCCGAGGTCCTGAAGATCGGCTTCTACTCTGTCTGCCCAGCGATACTTAGGACGACCGATACGACAGGACGCCGTCCAGTCGGTCGACCCAAATATGCTCTTTTTACAGAGCAATCTTCTCCCATCCTCTCGAGGTGGCCGAGCCAGCGGAGACGATACGCTTTTGTCTCACCAATTATATTAGGTTTGGCCACCAGTTCTTGGATTTCGGCATTATTGCGAATCCTCCAGCTACCATCGTCTCCTTTAATGGGACCCAGAATTTTTCTTAACACCTTACGTTCTGTGACTAGAAGGCTGCTCTCCTCCTTGAGCGTCAGTGTCCAGACCCAGAGCTCACAATCGTACATAAGTATGGGGCGGATTACGGTTTTATAGATCCGCAACTTACTTTAATAACTTCAACAAATCATGCCCGTAGTTAATTAAACGCATCCGATTTCAATCGTTAATCCTTTTTTTTTAAATTGTCTATGGTAAAAAAAATGGTGACAAAATTACATGATATCTTTTAAATAATAAGTGGAACTTTTATTGCCGGTTAACCGGTTGTTGCCGGAGATGTTCACATTTCAACGTTCGTTACGTGTCACAATACATTATGAATGTATGAAACGGAAAAAAAATACCAAGATAATCATAGCTTCTTTATTATTACTAAATATTATGTACCTAAATATATCCACGGTTGCAAGTAGTAATAAAATAATTTGATGATATTTTTAGGATATAATTAGGTTTTATATAATTAATTTTAACGGCCATTTAGTTTGTTATTATGAACGCCTACACGACAATATTAGCAAGTTGTACTCCTGGCTCCAATTGTGTATCCACATTCCACAGACGGCGTTCATACCTATTTCACTTAACACTTTCCGCATCAGGAACCCGCTAGGCGGGCTCTCTGTTTAGCGAATTTTCGCTGCAAAGCGGGAAAGCGCCGAAATCAGCTAGACAGTGCTGCCTCCAACATTTGACTCGCTTACCCTTGCACGTTGTAGTTCCTGCCATTTAACACATTCAGTGCCGAAAACCCGACTATCGGTTATTTTATGATTTCGTTCCCAGGCCGGACGACCCGATAGTCGGGATCGTAGTACTACAGCTTTATATGACGAAATTTTTGTGGCCTGGCGCGGATGTCTTGTTTGGCTGGGTGGCAATGAATGTGCTAATGGACGAATTTAGCAACTTTAATATGTAATTTGCATTTCGCGCCAATAAACAGCTGCGTCCTGAGCTGCACTCTTCAGTTTACGCACTATTCGCTGTGTGCATCTTTTGGGCCAGAGCTCAATCTTTATTTTCCTTTATGAATGGCTTGTACTTCTTGCTTAGGCGTCTTTCACAATGCTGCGGTTTATAGATAGCGCTCTTCGTGTGAATAGCGCTGTCACGCTTGCACACCGTCGCCACATGCGGTTGCGGCGCCAGTGTGATAATCGCCTTATATGAAATGTCTCTGACTGGTTCACTATTTTGACAGTTGACCGAGTTGGGGTGACACAGGTGATTTCCCTTTGCAGTTTCATTTCTTCTCACATTGTGCACTGCGATCGTTCACGTTACCCCCACCATGCACTTCGCACATAGCGAATATTGAAGAATAAATGATTAAATCTGTGGCCCTAATTAAAAGGGGTATAAGTCAAAATGACGGCGAAAAAGGGTAGGTACAAGTGCCGTATATTTAATAGGGCTTGTGCCCTTCTTCGCTTTGCGCTCTTCAATTTTGACTTATACCCTTTTCACTAGTTACAGAAATAGGTTTAAGGCTGTGAATATTGTAGGTATTTATATCATTTTTGTAGGCAAGGATAAATAAACAACAACACATATTTTGCAACAATTTTTATTAAGAATTCCACAGTGGATCAAATTTTTCTTCCATATAATAACTATTATCTAGATCAGGTTGTAGGTTCGTGATGTGACGGCCGAGACCTCTATGCGTTACCGCTGTTTGTGGACAATTATAATTATGTACCTGTATTCCCCACAGGTGCACATATACTTAGTTTAATGTCCGAATACACGCTTACATGTAACATCGAAATATAATGAGATACGCCCGACGGACGAAGGAGTTTCAGTCAAGCATTATGGACATTATGGACTATTTAAAATACCCAACACGTGTATCCGAACGACGAAGCAAACATAACACCGACCTTCAAACCAATGTAACACAACGTAATCCGCCAAAATATTAAGACACTAAAAAATTCTCTAGAACCATTTAAATGATTACAAATACATTTAATTATCATTCAATAAATCATTTCGCTAATTTGAAAACGAACCGCGCGTACTTCAGCTGGTAATTATATTAGGTCGATTGCTTTGACTAAGACTTTAGTTAAAACTTTCAATGCCGCGCTTTAATTTTTATACAAAAAATACCCGCTGGGCGGGTACTTAGCATGAATAGATAAGTGTAACAGTTATGTATACCTACCTAAATATATATTATTCGACGCAGAACAAAAAGCGGCCCCACTCTTTTCTTTGGGTGTGTGAATATTTAGCAATAGAATTGCCAGGAATATCAGTCCGTATCGTGTTGGACCGGTATTTTATGAAATTGATGTAAAGCCTGACCAGAAATATATGGTCATGCGCCATGTTGCGGAATTTCACTGGAACTAATTTCTTGTGGCGGTTAATTTGAATAATAATAAAGTGTTGAATATGAAATAATAAACGACCAAAAAGTCCTAAAATTATTCATAGTCAAGAGCGAAACATTGTCAATAGTGTATAATACACTGCTGCAAATAATATGTTTGTGAAATGAAACTATTTCGCTGTGAAAAAATTTCAAATTAACATTCTGATGTTATAGGTACGCTGACAGGTAAACAAATCAAGATGAGTTAATTTATTGGAGGTTTGGAAACAAATCAAGATGTCACCATACCATAGAGAATAATTACGATTTATGTCTATACTGAACTATTACCATATAAATGAGAATAATAGCGCCCTCTTAACAGTGATCATATATTTCTGATCAGGCTTTAGATATCTAAAATTGCTCACGCGCATATATTATGTATGTAGGTAAAGAAGAACAAGTATTCTTATATTTCTCGTGTCTAAGTTTAAGGTTTCCACAGGTATAGAAGTACACGCGATTCGAACACAATACTCACCATCGCGTGTGGTCAAACCATTTTCCTTACATCAACCGATTCCGGAGTAAGCTTGTATGTAAATACTTATTTAGACAGCTATACATATGTTATGCACATCCAACCCGCTTCACCACTACACCACAGCTACGTTCCTATCGTATAGTACAAAAAAAGAAGTCAACTAATAAATACCTAATGTAAAATCACAAGTAGTGCTATTCTTACCGTTAAGGTTTTCCTTTATATAAAAAAGTCGCATAAAAATCACAGACAATCACTTTCCCTTTTACAGACATAGACCACCGATGACCGCATTTTTACTAAGCATTAACTTGCTAAGATACAAAACCCTACTTAGTTTTACAACCATGCTGGTTTACAAAATGTACATACCTTACTCGATCCTAACTCACCTTGCTTTACTCGTACCTACTACCGCTCGACCTACCTGCCCTACCAACTCAGAACAACGAAACAAAACCTAGGAACCGCAGCTAGCCCTCACGGAACCCGCACTGACCTGAATTAAACACGAACCATTTTGTACTCTCCTCACTTACACTAAAATTATAATTTATCTGCCGAAAAAATACAATTTTGGCAATATTTACATAAAATCCGATACCATAATTTGTACTGGCATTAACTATTAAGACTTCAGAATTTGTACTTTAGTTCTTGTACAAAGATTGCTCGTTGTTTTTTTGCCTTTTTTATTTTTAGTGTACATTGCCCACACTTACACAAAGTTGACACCAAGAACATAGTAAAGACATCGAGACTTAGCCCACCCGAACTTAACGTTAACGGTTAACATTTACTAGAGTAATGCTGTATTTACAGTCTTGGATGACCTTTATAATTCGTGCCACATGTTGGCTGAGCTAACTATTACAAAACATCAATATATTTATTTGTTTGTAGGTACAGATTGTTTATAATCATCTTAATTACGAATAGTTAACACCGATGCGATTGTTTGGAGGCGTGGGCGACCCACGTCGTTCTTAACTCTATTGTCAAGTTCGTGTCTCGTGAATTACTCTAGTGAATTCGAAAGTGATTGTTATAACATTAACATTTTAATTTAATACTTACATTAAATGCGACAGAACATTAATATTTTCTTCATTATAAAATTCGTAGAGGTGAATCCCCGAGATACGCCCGAGATCGATTCAATGTAAGTGCACCCTTAAAATATAAAAAACATCGAATGATTACTTAAATAATTCCTGTCCAGTTAAGTGCAACTATTTTATGAATATTACTTAAACGTCAATTCCTTAAATAATGTACTTAAATTTATTACAATAAATACTAAACACGATGGACGGGTGTAACTTGTTAAAGAGAAATAAAGAAGAAACCAATACGGAAGGGAGAAAAAAGGGAACAAAAATAATAAACAAAAAATAATTTTGTTACATTTTTTTAATTCGCTGAAACCTAACAAACAATAATTTTTCATTTTTCATCTCCTTAAAACATAGTAACATCTATGTAACACAAAAATTAACTGGGAAAAAGTAATAATAATAAAAATTACGATTAAAAATGTTTTATACTCCGGAGAGTGAAGGAAGGTACAATTAGATTACGAGTTCTGCGACTGCGGCCGACTCCCCGACAAGCTTTCGCTTAAGAAATGAGGTAGAATAGTGTCTATGAGATTATTAAAACTAACCTAATTAACAACTTAGTCTAGGGTTAGGAGCGACACCTCAGCGGCCCGGAGCCGCCGAGCCGCGCGGCGGGCGGAGGTCGAGGCCCCGCACCGCGGGCGCCGCGTGTGGAGTAGGTCCCGCAGCGCGGGTGCCGCGGTTAGGACCCGCACCGCGGGTGCCGCGGTTAGGACCCGCACCGCGGGTGCCGCGTGTAGGACCCGCACCGCGGGTGCCGCGTGTAGGACCCGCACCGCGGGCCCGCACACCAGCCTCCCGCCGGCGGCCGGCGCGGCGGCCACCGAGATTCACGTCTGTGCTAGCCTCGGATCTGAACGCATCTGAGCATTATTTACAACAACTTTAACAATATTTGTTCCACTAACGTTCAGTCCATATTATTTAAGTATTAAATCGTCTCGCGATGAGTATAGAAATCTTAAGTATGTAAATACTCTTAAATACATCTGGAGATGTTTATAGAATTTCAAGTCGTTAAAGTGTTGAATCCTGAGGTAGCATAGTTTGTACTTTAATTTTTTTTTTAATTTTCGCAACACGCTTATACACTAAATTACCGTTTGCATATAAAAATCTATTTAAAAGCTTATTTATTACTATGTTATATTTCTCGAGGTAGATTAACTTATCAGCTAGAGTGGCTGTACAGTGGGTCACGTTCAACAACTTTTCAATCTGTTCTTTATTCAAAAGTCTTTTTTAAGACGGAGGTTGAATGTGTCGTCACTGTGCAGCCAGTGTGACGGCAGAGGGTCACCGTACCCGTAACAATCTTTGGCTTTACCATCACGACACATCGCGATTTAACATTAAGAACTTAAACTAAAAGAAAACTTATTATAGAGAACTCAAAGTGGAGCCGTTAGATAAACAAATAAAATGCAAAGGCAGTTTTGTTCCAGCAAAACAATCAGGCTCCAACAACGTAAGAAACAATAGACAGATAGAAGTTCAAACAGTGTTGTACTGTAACACTACGATATCAGCTCAACCGCTATAATCTGAACTTATTCGAACCAAACTGTTTGAACTACACACGTCTATTGCATCCAAATCACTATTCCAAAAATGGTAACAGATTCCTTAAATTTCAAATCTCCTAAAATAATGAAATGGCAAACTCAAATCGGGGACGATTTTGTTGAACTTTAAAGCAAATAATAGCAAAATCGGACAGTTTCCAATCAGTCCCCAATTACCGTATTACAAGGGTATTCTGACTGAAAAGTATTTCGATTAATTAAATCATCCCTAATTAAGTTAAAAGCATTTATATTAATTTTGGATTCAATCACGTGTACTGGGTCCGCTCCACAGACTGTGCGTGGGAGCGGCCCGCGTACGTCCACACGTTGCCATCTGTACAGAGTTACTGCCATTCTGGGGAGTTCGGCCAAGTCTTAGTGTAGGGATTGTAAACACCGACTAAATGTGAATTCACCTATCACATCAAATACAACATTATAACTATACGCGGACCCTCTAGTAATCTGTCCGCTAATAGCTTTAACAATTCAACTTAATTTAGACGTGTTATCCATTATCCCATGCAAGTATACTGAATATTGTACTTCGAGGAAAACATCCAATAATTCTAGAAATAATAGGTTATTAATAAAATTGACGTTCGATTTGTAATCTAAAATTTGTACCTTATTTTTTTTTTAAGAAAGAAGTAAATCCAATAATGATTTCGACGAACCTCTCGTACCACGATCGAAGCGTTCGCGACATCCCTTACTAACCCATCAATCAACTTAAAAGAAACGACAAAAGCTTAAAAACGTGATGCATTTATGCAGCTCTCTTTTATGTATCACAAAAAACATTAAATGTCGAAAAGAAAATAATCACAACTATGAATTTTGAATTCATAAGAAAAACGAAAAGACAAAAATATAACTATAATCTTCCTTAATATTTTCGAAATCACTTTACTAATAAAAACGTAATTTTAACAATTTATAAGCGAAATATTTCTGTCTTAACATTAAAATCGAAATAATGCCACAAAATCAATGATTTTTTTTTATCATTAATTAAAATCAAAAAGACCGCTCGAGGAACGATCAAAATGATGTTAACATTTGAAACGATGCCAATTAAAACAACATCAGAAACCCTACCCACGAAGAGATCTCAGACAAATACGATAATTAGACAAAATATTATTCTGTGCGATAATTATTATAATGTTTATTATAATAAAGTATTGTCGGGAGACAGGACAGTTAGCCTGCGATCTCTTGCCACGATAAAACACCTATCCAAAACCAATTCAACCTTTGAAATCAAAAAGGAGTTACTTATCGAAGATTACGTAGAAACTGGACTTAAACGTCAATAATAGTGTAGAAAATAGAAGTCTGTACTTATATAATTTGAATTGTACTCTTTCAACGTCATTTACAATGGTAACTACTAAAATATCAAAAAGGAGACGTACAATTTGGGCCAAATCATACACGTGTCGTTCTGCAATTTCGTTCTATTCATAAGCATCATGACTCAAATTAGTCAAATGACAGTATAACCAACCGATGGATACTACAAGCATTTTATTTACGTTCGATTCAGTCATAAATTAAGTCATTGTCGTAAAGTGATCATTATTAGTAACGAAAGCGATTCACATGTGGACGGATCCAGCCCGGGCACTGAACCTAACTACATGAAAACAACAATATCCCGAAACCATTAAAAGATAACTAAAACGCTGTCTTCCCATGGTAACTTAACAGAAACTAGAATCACTAAAATAAAATCACTTGAGCCTTTGTAAGGCGTTGTATCTTCATAAATATATTTAATAGTGTATCCTAAATATAAATATAATAAATATGAATGCAGCGCATTCCTAAATATCAGGAATATAACACACAGTCGCTACACCCACACTTAACGAAATAAAAGAATAATATGAAATAAATAAATTGATGTGAACTTAAATTGAGGATATTTGGCACTGTCCCATCTGAGTTTACGAAAACTAAAGAGCATGTATTGCAGAGGAAATTACTTTTCAAGTATAGGGCGAGCCGCAGGTCCACACAACATATAATACAATGACCCGCAACGGGCCGCTAAATTATCATTAAATAATAAAAAAAACCTCAAGTGGTTGCACTGAAATGACTAGGAATATTAAAGGTATGTAAGTGGCCTTCACCTAAATGCACTACGACAAAAAAAAACACATCAAAACGGAATGTTAAAATCGATACCATCCCCTTGAAACATATAATTATTTTGGTCTCAATAGTAACATCCGTGCAGCGAGCCGGCGGCGGCGATGTAACAATGCAACTCACTTTGCTCTTATTTTCATGTGACAACGTAATTCAAATCAGAGATAATTACTTAATATTATCAAGTTCGATAAAGGTTGACATAATTTAATCGTTATAAACGGACTCCTTCCATATAAAAACAATTAAATTACGCACAAACGACGCGGAGTAGGTCGGTTCGAGAATTGTTACAAGGCAACCCGCTCGGATCGAAAGAACGACAGATACTATGGATTGATAAACGCATTCATGCATCGAATCTCACGTGCATTATTTTTAAAACACCATTTTATTTTTTCACCTAACTACTTACGATGCTATCGGCAAATTGTACTTTGTACAAAACTAAAACCGTTCAAGTTCACTGTACAGTACAAAACTGCTAAAAATCTACAGTCCTATAACCCTTAGAGAGGACAATGTGGCAAAACCGGAAGCGAAAATAAATGCCCGTCTATTATCGTATCACAGATGCGTCGCGGAAACTTAACCCGGCGGACTTAAATATTATCTATTAGTACCACTATGTATAAAAATGCTCTGTAAATTGTGTAGAAAATAAAATGTAGAGATTTTGCCACATCGAACCTAAAACGCGTGTCTCAACCTAGGCCAAGGCGTCACACAATATTCTCCTATTATTTACATACACTTAGCCTATGACCATCAGTCTCAACATCATTTCTGCCGTCCGCGACGGGACTCCCACGGTCGCCCGACGCGTTCGAAGGTTGAAGGACGAGCGCCGGCCGGGCGGGAATTAAGTAACAATTATCGCACGATTAAAATAACCTTAAGATCAATGTTTGAGGTAGATTACCGGTTACAATAATATGCTTCGACGAGGTATATCGGTCGGGAGTGGCGGCGGCGGCGGTGACTACTGCGCGTGGTTGGGCAGCGCGCCGGCGCCGGCGTGCAGGCCGGCCTGGTGGCGGTGCTCGCGCGCGATGTGGCGGCGCACCGTGTTGTTGCGCGTGAACGTGCGCGAGCAGTGCGGACACGGCACGCGGATGCCCTGGTGCCGCTGCCGGATGTGCGCGCGCAGGTTGGTCTCGTAGCCGTACAGTCGCTCGCAGTACGGACACTTTAGCTTCTTGCCTGTAATGCAAACAACGACAGTACGGTTATTTTCAATGAGAATGCTGTAGGTCGAAACCGGTAGCGAGGTCAAGCATTGGGTCCTTTCCGACGAAACCATACAATTGATATTACCAAATAAAACGGTGACGGGAAAAATTAAGGTGTTTTTATGCAAGTTTTGTGATGAAATCAAAGCACTTGGGACCGTCGATGTGGCACGACCTGAAGGGACATATAGTCAGGTTTAATGTTAACTTAATGGTTTCCTCCTATATATCCTACGAGTAATTAGGTGATTATTTCTGAAAATATTTACTAAATCGAAAAAAATTAAGAAACTTCAATGTTATTTTTAAAGACCGTTCGATTGATGTAGTCGTCAATCGTCATTGCTTTATGACGCGTAGTTTCAATGACCGCGACGCAACCGGATGGCTCGCGGTATTTAAGCTCCTGAAGTGATGTGGAACCGCCCTGTGCAACCCGAACTGACCCAACTTGGACTGGAGCGGAAATAGAGGGGGGGTGCAAAATTTTTTTTTATCGCGAGGCAACCGATTGAAACAGCGGTTGCCTGAAAGAATGTACCCTGGTTATATAACAAAATTTTAATGCCATCCCTCCTGGTTGGACTGGTTCCCTGTACGAGAGCGAAGAAAAAATTTTTTAAAAAAATTGTCAGGCAACCAATTGAAAATTAGCATGCTTGTTCGTCATCACATACAGATACCGGAAACAAATTGCCATCCGCCCAGGCCGGGCAGTTATCGAACCATCAGAGCTGGAAGCCGAACGCAAGGTGAATTTTTCGATCGGTGGAAGAGAACTAAGGAAAAACTGTCGGTTGCCTCGCAATAATTTTTTTTTTTGCACCCCCCTCTAATTCCGCTCCAGTCCAAGTTGGGTCAGTTAGGATTGCACAGGGCGGTTCCTCATCACTTCAGGAGCTTAAATACCGCGAGCCATCGGGTTGCCTCGCGGTCACTGAAAGTACACGTCATTGCTCTGAATAATGTACAATATGTTGATATTTGGTAAAAAAATATTGACAATCAGTAACATGTATGGAGTGCCCCCCCCCCCCCCTCCCTAAATTTTTATAAATACACTCCCAGGTGCTTTGATTTCATCACAAAACTTAACACTAACAGCACAAAAACACCACAATTTTACGTGTTTGCGTTTCCGGTCGCCGTAACTCATATCATACTCGTATATTATTTTCATCACATTATTTTCAAGCAGCATGTACCAGTCGACGACTATATTTTCACGGTTCGTTAATGAAATATAAAATTCTAATTCAATTCAGTTACGTTAGTGATACGTACGACCTTGACAGAACATTTAAATACTCAATATTTTTGCGCATTGAATAAGATTGTTTACTATGTTTACACTGTACTTATAATACTGTATGGTAATTTAAAATGGAGGTCGAACCTATGTATGAACAAAATTTTATCGTATTGTAAGTCCTTAATAATATTTTTCATTTACATCATAATTACTTGTAGATTTCAAGCAAAAATAAAAGATAGGGATTGAAATGAAACCTGAAAATTGAATCTAGGACTTAGATTGGGGCAGTATTTTATAAATAAATTCGTATATTGTACAAAAAACAACCAGCGTCGGCAGATTTTAATAACTGCTAGTAGAATCACCATCAGATATATCGGAGCGGACAAGGTGGTCACAAATCACGACGCCTTTATTGTCAAAAAGTGCATGCCGATATTTTTGAGTACCTTGGTCACTCCGATATGTTTGACGGCGACTGTACCAGTAATTCTACACCTAGTGCACTTACCGTCAGGGGTGGTTATGCCGCCGGACTTGCTCGTGAACATCTTCGTGGGCCACGTCATGTCGGCGGTGGGCTTGGGCACGGGCGAGGTCGCGAGCGACTTGTCGTGGTAGCTGGGCGGTATAGTCGCGGCCGGTGGTGACGCGTTGTTGTAGCTACTGGTGTGGGTTCTTCACCTAGTGCACTTACCGTCAGGGGTGGCTATGCCGCCGGACTTGCTCGTGATCATCTTCGTGGGCCACGTCATGTCGGCGGTGGGCTTGGGCACGGGCGAGGTCGCGAGCGGCTTGTCGTGGTAGCTGGGCGGTATAGTCGCGGCCGGTGGTGACGCGTCTTTGTAGCTACTGGTGTGGGTTCATCACCTAGTGCACTTACCGTCAGGGGTGGCTATGCCGCCGGACTTGCTCGTGATCATCTTCGTGGGCCACGTCATGTCGGCGGTGGGCTTGGGCACGGGCGAGGTCGCGAGCGGCTTGTCGTGGTAGCTGGGCGGCATGGTCGCGGCCGGTGGTGACGCGTTGTTGTAGCCGCTGGTGTGGTAGTCGTTCTCGTTTTTAACCCGTAAATCTGGAAAACATCATAGCTCTCTTAGAAATGAGTAAAACTGAGTAAGTTAACGATTACAAATTATAGTATTTAGTATTGTGGCACTACCTTACTCTATAGATAAAACAGAATTTTTGTAGCAAACTTTATGAAACTTTATAATGAGTACTTAACGAAACAGTATTATTTAAACAGTTGGCAAATTGCACCTAAATTTTATTTAGGAAGAATAATATTTGTCAATTTAGACTTTTAAAAGATATTTCATATTTTATGTTTCCATACTTACTAGGAAGTCCCTTCATTAAACACAATAATAGTGACCAATACACTTTTTCTTTTGATATTTTATTGCTGTATCGTAACGTATACAGTTAAAATATTCTGTAAATCCTAACAGGATTGCTGCAAGATAATATCAATAATTTACAATACTAAGTTGATAAAGTTGCCATCAAAGCGGAAACGCTATTTTCATATGTCTACATTATTCTGTTGATATTTAAGTATGAGATAATGTTATTTAGTATTTCTAAAAGAATGGCAAAACGGAAGTATTAGTACGACAGTGCTTTTATAAGACAAATTAAATTTATCCCCGATCTGTGTCCGGCCGCCCCATGAGGTCGTCGGACGTCCGTTCGTAGCCGTTGTTCTTGATGGTGTTGAGCTGCGCGTCGTCGTAGCGCGCTACTGTGTGTGAGTCCTTACCTTCCGCCCCCTGTTCCGTGTTCTGCCGCTTCATGACGTCGTCGGACGTCCGTTCGTAACCGTTGTTCTTGATGGTGTTGAGCTGCGCGTCATCAGAGCGCCTGTGTGTAAGTCCTTACCTTCCGCCCCCTGTTCCGTGTCCCGCCGCTCCATGACGTCGTCGGGCATCCGTTCGTAGCCGTTGTTCTTGATGGTGTTGAGCTGCACGTCGTCGGAGCGCGCTACTGTGTGTGAGTCCTTTCCTTCCGCCCCCTGTTCAGTGTCCCGCCGCTCCATGACGTCGTCGGGCGTCCGTTCGTAGCAGTTGTTCTTGATAGTGTTGAGCTGCGCGTCGTTGGAGCGCGCTACTGTGTGTGTCTTACCTTCCGCCCCCTGATCCGTGTCCCGCCGGTCCATGACGTCGTCGGGCGTCCGTTCGTAGCCGTTGTTCTTGATAGTGTTGAGCTGCGCGTCGTTGGAGCGCGCTACTGTGTGTGTCTTACCTTCCGCCCCCTGATCCGTGTCCCGCCGCTCCATGACGTCGTCGGGCGTCCGTTCGTAGCCGTTGTTCTTGATGGTGTTGAGCTGAGCGGCATCGGGCGCCTCGTCGTAGCGCGCGCTCGCGCCCGGCGACGACCGCGTGTCCGGCTCCTCCGCCACGCTGCCGCAATGCGACGAGGATGAGCTTTGTCTGAAAACACACACCAATAAGTATCAGTACATATCCTGTATCCCAATGACAACTAACTGTCCATGCCAGCTCTATAAAAAAAGAATAACTTTGTTGACTTGAATATACTGACTGATTTTTGTCACAAATAGTGGACGGATAAAAAATAAACCTTACAAAAAGTTCTGGGACTATTGGTACGAAAAATGAATCTATAAACGTTACTCAACCTTTCAAATAAGAGTGGTCAAGACTAATCTTTATGAAAATGTATGAAGCTTTATATATCTGTTTCTGTGTACTCGTGTATTATTTATTCAACCTATATGTACCTATAATTCCTAGCATGTGGACTCTGAGACGGCGACGCCTTAGGCGGCGCGGGTCTTCGATGCGGCGTCGGATGTATCGGCACGTGCGCCGGCGGCACGTAGCGTCCCATCCCAGCACCAGCACCGTGTATCGGCAGCCCGTACCCAGGGATAATAGGGGCAAACGACGTATGTGACTGTTGAGCTTCCGGACCGTCGCAGTTGCCAGTGTTCGACACTGGGCTGGTTTTTATGCGGGTCTGGTGGCGTTCTGAGGATTGTTGTGTTTGCTGCTTCACCCATGCGTCTTGTGACATCTCCATTGAGAGGCCTTTAACCTGAAAGTAATTAAACAAGCCTAATTATTAGAGGTTTAATAATTATTTTTATTTATCGTATGGCTACATGTCACTGGATATAGAAAGGTTTTTCTTCCCTGGGATAGTAGTATCGGGAAAGCAGACGATAAAGAAAATCCAGTGAGTGCCGCGAGGTCCAGATGAGTCAGTGCAGCTGCCAAGTTTGTTACTCTTATAGCACCACCCGGGGATCACGTGTAGGGTTGTCTAAGGTGTTTCCTACGGACCGAGTATCCCCCGGGGGATCAATACGGGGGATATAATTGTGCACATATATTATACATTATTAAATTGTCTTCCGACAAGACCTAAGAGTCGACATCAGACAAGTATTCTACGTCGTTATAGTAAAACAGACTCATCAGTTTTAAAGTAAGCGCATCTGAGAGTAGTTTGCGAAAAAAATTCGGATTGCTAATTGAAAACTCAGACTGTTTACAAAGGCGCTGTCAAGAAAAGTTAGCTTTCAATGTCTGACTTGGAATTTGCACAATAGAAAAACTGGTATCTGGTTAGCTTAAATATTACAAGTAAATATTGATTTACTTAAATATCTAGTTTTTAAAGTAAGTTTAAACTACTTAGATTTCCTCACCTGATTTTGTTTTAAGAACAGAATTTGATAATTTGGTAAATATTCATATATATTTTTTTTTTTATACCACGACGGTGGCAAACAAGCATACGGCCCGCCTGATGGTAAGCAGCTACCGTAACCTATGGACGCCTGCAACTCCAAAGGCGTCACATGCGCGTTGCCGACCCTTTACAAAAAGGAGGATTCACTGTGTTGACGACTAAAGGAACAAGAAGGTCCCTCATCGTCAACACACTGGGTCCTCTTTGAGCTCTTTGGCAACCTTACTCACCAGCAGGAACACAACACTATGAGTAGGGTCTAGTGCTATTTGGCTGTGGTTTTCTGTAAGGTGGAGGTACTTCCCCAGTCGGGCTCTGCTCCAGATTTGAGCGATGACATTCGCTGAACGTGCCCTACCACACTTAGCGAGATGCCATTCGCAGTGCCCATACCTCTCTTTTTGGCGTAGTTTAAGGACATACCCAGGTCCGGACGTAGTTTAAGGACATACCCCGGGTCCGGGTCATATGAATTAGGCGTCTCTATTCCTGAGAAAACTGGAAAGCGTATCCTGACTGATGTGATCCTCACCCTCGCAGTCTTTAAGAGCTGTATCCTCCACAAACGCAACACGCTAACATCATTGTTGTAAGCTAATTAGTTCCAGCTCACTAACTTCGCTAACGTTCGCCGTGGTTGTCTGAAGAGTGCACTCACAGTCGAAACAAACAGGCATAATAAATATGCCAGGTATTTAAGAAGACTACTGGGACTTTAATCGGGTTTTCATTCAATACAGTCCAGAGCTAGACTAGCCTAGCGACGTCGCGTTTTCCGAATTTCTTACTGACCTGTAAGTTCTCTCCGCTTTTAAGAAAGCTGGAGAGCGCATCCTGACTGACGTGGACCTCGCCCTTGTACATGAACTCCAGCAGCGCCTGCATGTTGTCCGCCGTTGTGGCCTCGAGGATAACGTAGCAGGCCCCGGCATGGCTGGGAGGGGCGCTGTCGAAGAGTTCTTGGAAATGCTTGCTGCACGCCGCTAGGATCACTTTGTGAGCCTTGAATTGGCGACCTGGAAAGACGGAGAAGGATTTTATAGATACTAGTACATTTAAGTGCAGCGATCTTATAATAGGTATCTTTATAGAACTAAACCTTCTAAAATCCCCCAGGTGTTAATTTCAATATTCTTCAACCACATAAATACCAAAAAAAACCCTGTCTGCAATTTGAAGATCAACGCCACGCCGTTGATACCTGAATCTCCTGGTAAGTAGGTACTACGTAACATGCATGACTACATCAATGAATTTATTACTTGCACGTTTAAGGACTGAACGACGCCTATGAGTTGGAGTTTACGAGTTAAAAATAAAACATTTACATATTCATTGTTAAATCTTCGAAGGTTCTGAGCACTAATGTGTAAATTTTAGATAATTATCCATTGGAGCGTGCGATGCCCTTAATCCAAGCCGCTTCCTACTCGAATATTCAAATTTGATCATCTCCATAATTATTATTCACTGTTTTATCGACGATCCAAAGAATTTACCTACTAGAATCGCTCATATTAATTTAATTTGCGAAATATCGAAATATGTTTGTGTTAGGCACGTGTAAAATACGGAGTGGAAAACAAATACCTAATGACTTTTTTCTCTTCTACTTGTTCAGAAAAACATCACTGGCGTTCATTTTTAGCTACAAATTTTCGTAGTACTAACAATGCATGTACCTATTATACCTATGTGACATGTTGCGACAAAACTATTTATATCAATTTCTAAGACAACACACTATTAAAAGTAATTGTCTACAGAATATAAAAGGCACTACTTAATAATAGCCATAGTAAGGTCTTCTATAAATACTGCACTTTCGTAGTAACCATATAGCGTTGTCGGATGCGTTAGTACTGCGTAGTAAAGGTGAGGTGGTCCGCGCGTTCTGCGAACACTTAATGGAGATTCAAGCTGTATTATGGGTTATGTGATACTGCACCGAAGCTTTGTTATGATATTTTAATGAGTAAACAACGTGTGCGGCTTTGCATTTTAGTGCATTCATGACCTTCTATCTACAACAAGAGGTATATTTTTCAGATGGTTTTTGGTAAAATGAAATCATTTACAAGGTCATGTTAGGAGCTAAGCAATACGATTGTATATTTTAACAGTTTAAATATATATTATTTTTAGGGCCAGATAGGTAACTACTACTTACACCTACTTATGGGCGGGCGCAACTAGCGACTTCGAAGTCAAGTCTTTGCTTGCTATGATTTTTTTTATAAGTAATCTGGATTAAAGGAAATTTAATATACCTAACTACAAACATTATACGTGTCTCTGATTTCAATTTTGGTCAATCAAAATTGAAATCAGAGACACAATGAAACTCCTGCGGAGTAAAGAGACAAATGAAATCTTAAGAAATCTGGATAATGAAACCATATGTTTGAGAACTATGTTTTGCTTAGTTTAAACCCAAAAAAAGAATAATAATGAACACACATCATTACAGTAGCGAGTAATAATTTTACTTGCACAAACTGATGAATATTTAATGAAATGATCGTGAGTGTAATGTCGTTAATTAATTAATTATTACCTAAATGTGTTAGTTAGATTAGAAACTTGCGAGTAGGTACTACTATGACAAACTGACTCTCAAGGTAACACACAAAATCTTGGTGCGCATCAAATTTAAATTTGTTTCTTCTGTTCGTACGTTTGACGTTTGTTTAGCTTTCCTTGGAGTTAACATGTCAGGTACAAAGGTAGGTAACAGGTCAGTGTAGTGCATAATAGTTTTTCATCGTATTTTCTCGGAAAAGTACGTTTTTATCGTGTTCTCGCAATTTGCACTACATCTGTATACGTCTATTAACACACGACAATCAAAAGTTTTAATTAGAAATAACTTAATAACATTCAGACAGTCAAGACATCTGATAAAAATGCTCTAATCGTCAAGAAGAATCTTTATCGAAGAGGAAAAAGAGCGGAAAACAACAATAATTTTCATCCCACGACATCCGATGCCAGTTTCACTTGACAATAAGTAGATAATTTCACCTAAAGGCCGTTAATATAAACCTTTCATTGTAAAAGTATCTTCCTCGTTGATAACATCACGGTTTATATTCTTATCCCTTACCGACAACAAGATGATCGTCTCAAACAAATCATGATCTCCAAAACAACGCAGTTATCACATATTTTGGGCTCACAGCCACACTGGTTCGCGTGAGCTCTGCAGGTAATGGGTGTAATAACCACAGAAGTACATCTGGACGGTGACGTCAGAGTGAGTCGCGCGGAACAAAATACGGTTAGCCTTGAGCGACTATGCGCCAGAGCAAGCTACGCTGTCACGTTTAACTATTCGTGGTATTGTGTCGAAAACTCCAGCCCTTCACGCCCTTATAGACCGGAAATATATGACTTTATCAATCAGCATTTAATTATGAATACCCTAAAATCCTTCTTTGATAGATGTGCCATTTGCTCTCCACACACATAATGTGCAAAAGTTTTAATCAAATGTAGTCTCGATAACATTTTTCATTTACGTAAAAAGTTAACTCTAAACTTGTGTTTTGTCTCTAATATAGGAATATAATCAAATCATTGAAGTAATATCGCCCTAAACTGCTTAGGTACAATAATCGTAAGTCAGCAGCGAAGCACCGCCCGCGGATTAACTGCAAACATTTCCTCGTTCGTGATCTCTGTTTCGTTCTGCACTTGACTCGTTATTTACCATCTCATGTAAATAACAACTCAACGGCTTCGTATTAAGGTCGCGTTTTGATGTTAATGGTAGGCTCGTAGCATTTGTTTATACTTACTACGATTGTGTTATTTTCACTTTTATTTGCAGATGACAAAGGTCGTTTTTGACTGACGCGTTTTATGCGTTAGATTGAACGTAATTGCATATGGAATCGACAGTACCAGACGCAACGCTGTTTTTTAATGGCTTTCATTAAAAATTTGTTTATGCGTCAAGTGTTTAGTATTACAGGTTAAAGTTTCTTGATTGACGTATATGATATGCATATGCACATGCACTAATTAACCAACCAAACCAGTTTGAAATCAATACCCACGACTATGATTTCATTTGTTATTTTTGTAATTTTTGTTTACTATTTTCAAAATGTGCACGTGATGTTTGAAGAGAAAAACTAGGAGAAACCGATTTTTTGTAGATTTCGGGCTATTCAAAATAGATGATTATTTTGTTTTAGACATACAAGGTGTAAACAAATAGTGGTGATCCGTTTTAGGGCATGGTTGGTATCGTATTCTAGTTATGAAAAACTAAGAAAAAAATTTTTCGCGCGAAAAAAGTTTTATATTTGTATGGACGGTTGGCCTGCGGTATTACATTGTTTTTGCAATTACATCAAAAATGTTGTTCCTCGAAGTTCTATTAGTTGCCCTATTAGTCTAATGTGACTAAATGTATCATTATTTTTGTTAGACAGATTCAATATTGTATTCAAGCAATGAAAACGCAAACCTCGGCCGCCAAATGGTCCTTTACCAAAATAATGACACAAATATACTGAAGTTTTATTTTTGTTTATCGGTGTGGAAATAGTTCAGACGGGCGATCTGTGCGGTAATCTACTCGTATCTGTCGTTTCACCTTCGGGCCCTCTGTGCATCTGATAGTGCTATCACCTACATTGCCGCCTAGATACCGCCGTGTTTGATAATTATGTATTAGAAACTGTGCTAGTAAAAATATCATATAACAATTTTCATAAAAAATATTTAGAATCATTTTCATATTAATTGAAGGTCGAATCTATGATAGTACATTTCGATTCAAGAGCGGCAAGTGTGTCATTACGTCGGGGCGAGTGAAGAATGAAATTTGAATTTTCGTTTGATTTGACCCTCGCACGGAAATTCGTTAATACAGTTGCAAAAGGTTACTTTAGTATCAGGTACACCTTTATACATTCACGAATTTTTGCATGCACTTTACCGAATTGAAAATTTTACGCATTAAATACAACTAGAGACGTTGAATACACACCAAAAATAAATCAAAACAGCTATTTTTTTTACAAGAAACAGTAACAGTTGCAATTTAAAAACTGGAAAAGTAAATATCACTAGTGAGAGTAATCCAACCTTCCGCGCGCTAGCAAAAAGCTACTTTTTGAGCAATTGTATTAAAACAGGCCATTACCTACACGTGCAGTTCACCTCATTCTTCTCACAATGCAAGTCACCTCCTAATACAATACAGAGCAAGATCTTCCTATCTACTATTTTGACGGCTTGACTTGATAAAAAGAAGAAGAAAATCCCCCCGAGTGAAATAAATAACATAACAAAACTATCCACAAGAACACTAAACAAAACTTCGAGTCTTGGTCAGTTACCAATCTTATCACACAATATCCAAGCCACCCCGAGCGGAGAAAATCCACTTGGGATAGGCCATGGTACTATGATAAATTACTGGCTTAACGATAATCCTCCACTTACAGGGTTGTTATGACAATTTATGACCGTAATGTTTCTTGTGTATAAACCACGCATCGTATTTTTAATTAGTACGGTACGGAGATTTGATGGAAGTGGCTGAAAATTGTGTGGGAATTTGGAATTGAGTTTGACATGTCGGTTATTAAGTATAAAGGCGGATGGGCTGTCTGCTTAGAGATGATAACAACTGGAAGAAAATGAAGGCTACGCTAGCGACGGAAGAAAGGAATAAAACAAGTAATGTTATAGAATAAAGTAATGAATAAAGGAATAAAACCACAAATAACTCAAAATCGAAAGCAGTATTCATCCTACTAGGACATAAGTTACCATGAAAAAGTGGCGTCAGTGTATTCTACAAAAATTGGGAAAATTAATGTATTTAATTAAATAATTATTCATTTACTGGGGTTCATAAAACTGTTCGTCTTACAATAGTATATTCAGTAATACAAAAATGTATTCTAGTAACCAAAATAGTAAGTAATATATAAGAATACTAGCCTTTTCCCGCGGCTTCGCCCGCGTACTATAAGTACTCAAAAAGGATACGATACCCATGTTGATTTTCAGACCTTAATACACATTTGCCACTTTTAGGGGTTGAATTTTCAAAAAACCTGAAACACGTGTTTACTCATTTATCGTTAGGAATACTCCTGTGAAGTTTCGAATAAAATAATCTAACAAATCTTGATTCGCCATACAAACTTTGGACCCCCATTTTACCCCCTTAGGGGGTGAATTTTGAAAAATCCTTTCTTAGTGCACCCCTAGACCTTATAAGGAACCTACGTGCCAAATTTGGAATCTCTAGAACCAGCGGTTTGGGCTGTGCGTTGATATGTCAGTCAGTCAGTCAGTCAGCCAGTCAGTCAGTCAGTTTCTTCTTTTATATATTTAGATTCAACAAATATTTTAGGAAAGTATTAGATTTAACAGTCCAGAAGACCTAATATGGTCAGATTTTTATCGCCTGTCACCATAGCTGTCACGTTCTAACAAGTATGTAAGTGCGAAAGTGATGCATGACGTGATAGGCGATAAAATGACAACCATGATACTCGTTCTATGAACGAAGTGGTTCGCGGTTATAGGATCAGTCTGTGCGACGAAGCCATCAAGTGGCTGACTGGTCTTAGTGTTGACATTTAATACCTACTTTATCGATAATATATTATGCTTCTGTATTTTGCCATACGGTTAAATGAATAAATCGGATACCTGAATCGATTGCCTCTATGCAGATAGAAATCCTTTATATGAATTTATAGGTACCTAAATATACACTAACAACTTACACAGATTTAAAATAGAAAACAACGTAGTGTATACCAAATGTATTCGGTAGTCGGAGTGTTTTATTATATTTATGTAAATTTTGTGTAACGCGTATCCGTTACGGCGACTAGTATAGTTGTATTTCAGTTTAGTACTGTTGCATCATGTCATACAATTGATATACAAATGTAAGTCGTTACACGTGTATTTATAATTATATTTGCTCCGAGAACTAGAAAGATACAAGTCTGTTTTCGCGCTATTTCATTAGTATATAATTAATGTTTAATATTAACTTTCTAGATCTTCGTAAACAGTCCTGTATTGCTTACCTTGTAAAAGTGTCTTTATATTTTATTAATATTGAAGCATCGTTGGTATTACAGCATATTTTTCTAACTATTCATTTGCTAACTACAAATAAAGATATCTAGTTTGGATACAATAAATAACACGTCTAGTTTGAAATAAATAACAGAAGTAAGGTTTATTTTCCATTTTATGCGCTAGTTAAAAAGTTCGCAATACTATTTAACATTTATTAAGTGTAGTCGACTTATCCGCGGTATGTTATTTATCAGCATTTTGTTAAGGAAGCATGAAGAAAAAGGCCTAGTAAAGAGAAAAACAAAAGAACTGTAGAAGTTATATACATTATATTCTTACAATAAAACTCATATCACAATTATTAAAAAAATTGTATGAGCACCAATTAAGACCAAACGCATCATTGCATCAACGTTACGAGTAGGAAATAAAACGACATTGGGTGCGCGGGCGCTTGCAACACTGACATTGGCCTCGTTCCGAGACCTACTAACGTTATCTGTGCGTCACTGATGCGCCGCTTTTGGTTCCAATGTGTCGGTAAATGCGTTTTTAGTGTTTGGACATTTTCAGTGGTGACTAGAAAAAGTATTCACTTGGAATAATGAGCCAGAAATACACTAAGGGATGTTAGTATTAAAACAGACATAGGCGGACAGTATTTCAGTTGCAATTTATGTTATTAATGAAATTATATCCAACCCAAATTTGACGGTTAGTTCCAATTTTCCAATTTATGGCTAGGTTACAGGTTTGACGATTTCTGCAATATTTTGAATACATTAAAAGGGAAGTACCTAACCAGTATTTATTACATTGCCCTAATCGAGGCTTCAACCTATAGCTTTCAATAGCTATGTAGTGATGATGCGCTCGAGTCGCTCGACGGATTTTAGTGTGTTTTCAGTGTTAAGAAATTACAACATCCAAAATGGTTTTGCAAAATCTTAATGTAAAAACACAGTAGGTACATGAAATAATGACGATACAAAGGGACTTATTAAGGAAAATTACACTTATCGGCTGACCTATATAAAACAAAAGCCAACGCCAAAGCTACTTCTCGCTTCAGACACCGTTTTGCTGCAATCATTCATGTCGCTTTTCACAAAAGCCGCTAGAAGCAGAATAGAACAGAGGGGAAAACACAAAGGACCATAGATTCCGAGTGCCCAAAATAACGATGATAACACTGCTCGGGCCCCTAGAGCTGCATTCATAGATTACCTCTTGCGGACTCCTTATTAGGAATTAACAAAGACTAAGCGATCAATTATACACTTCGCATTCGAACTATAAAAATCTGACGACAAATTGTATAGGAGTCGCATTTAAGAATCGAACCTTGATTTTAGATTATTTTGATATTACTTACAAATTATTTCATTTATTTATTTATTGAATGCATAAAAGACAACATTAATGAGCAAAAGTAAAGGCGTTTCAGTGCGCCCCAACATGAGCTCAGGTCAGATGCACTAAAAATAAATCTCAATCAAATTGAAATTTTTAAAGTTTGAGTGCTGCTACAGATCCCTAATTGGGTACTTTCCTGGGTGATAAATATATAATTCTATTCAGTCCGTCAGTTAGATTATCAAAAAATATTGGACACGTATTTTTTATTTTGTCAATCAAACAAAAATTGGTGATATAGCCCGTTGAAATTCCGCGTGACGTAACATTATGCTAAAAAAAGTACTGAAATGTGACGTCACGCGGAACTTTAACGGGCTATATCTTCACCAATTTTTGTTTGACTGACAAAATAAAAAATACGTGTCTAATATTTTTTGATAAGCTAACTGACGGACTAAATTTTTTTTTTTGAAAAGTAGCCAATTATGCAACTGGACTTATCGCGCTCTCATAACACAGTATGAGAGCGGCAATGCGTAAAGAGTGCGATTAGACCATTCGTCGTATACGCTCTATCTAGTGGGTGAACGTTCTTCGTACGAGCGTACTTCGTTCTTGCATTGCCTAAATAGGTCACCGCGCAGCCAAATAGGTCGGCACGGGGAGGATGCAAGCGAGATTCGTTAAATACAAACTTTGCTAACAGGATAATGGTAAATTATTGTGTAGGTGACAAATGAAGTCATATTAAACTACAAGTCACTAGGGTTGGGTTTGTAATCAGTACTTAGTTGGCGGTAACTTCTTGTCTTGGCATGCTAGAAATTAATCTTTAAAAAATATAATAATATACTCATACGGGTTACAGGCTTCAAATGACGTTTTGATCTAGCTAGTGATGAAATAAACTGCGCCAGCGGTCATATCTTAATTGATTTCATGTGTGAAAACTATACCGAGAACTACCTAGTTGGTTACTAAGTTCTGTTACCAGATTTCTGACTGATAAAATATAAAATAAAGTATTAAATAAAAATTTAACGTAATTATTTAATAGCCTAATTTCTATTGAACATAATCCATACTAATATTATAAATGGGAAAGTGTGTGTGTTTGTTTGTTTGTTTGTTTGTCCGTCTATGTGATTTTTTAAGTGGAGATAGTTGAAGGGATGGAGAGTGACATAGGCTACTTTTTGTCTCTTTCTAACCCCCCACTTCCCTAAAATGGGGGGTGGAAGTTTATATGGAGCATTACGGGGGGCAAAGGGGAACCGTGTTACCCCGAATTTAACGCGAGCGAAGCCGCGGGCAAAAGCTAGTATGGTATAATAATATACAAATCAGATGGAAAATTTATTAAAAATCCTTGTAAAGCACAACATTGCCTGAAGACGCAAACACACGGTAAATTTAAGAAAATTATACTTAGTGCATCAAATAAATATTGCACCTTTGTTTAGAAGATTCCATTGCTTGTTTGTAAGAAACTTGTTTATTAGAGGTAATTGTGTGACCACCATTTAATTTTTTTGTAATTATATCCCACAGATATTCCCATTTGAAACAATGCCTAAGTTTTGCACTAAAGACAGAGATTTAGACTGCTATGGAACAAGCAAACTTGCAACGTATAGTCTAGTATTTATTTCATCGGATAGATAGACCCACGTGAACTATACATATACCAAATTGAAGCTAAAAAATATAGCTACCGAATTGTGCAAGACTGATGCGTCTTAAACATATTTAAAAATAAATAGGATTTAAAATCAACATGAACAAGGAGTTTAATTTTGACGTATATATTTCACGCCTTTTTCCGAGTGTTATGAAGAATTCTGAAAAACTGCGACAATAATTTCCAATTCAATATATTGTAATCTATTGACTATTAAATAAGCTTTTAAATTATGTACATGAATAATTAAAATGTTGCTACCTATTCCTATTTATTTAGTGATAACTCTAGTAACAGAACTTAGTAACCGACAAGGTACACACAGCAGAAACGCAAGTCTTTGAATGCGACAAACTATACATAGTACCAAATATCTTTGAAAGTGTTGCAACCAGCAATATAAATAATAAATAAAAATAGGTACTATGGGACAACCTTACACAAATCAACCTAGTCCCACAGACAGTAAGCTCAATAAGGCTTGTGTTGTGGGTACTTGGCGACGATATATATAATAGATAGATATTGATAAGTACTTAAATACACAGAAAACATCCGTAACCCAGAAACAAATATTTGTGATTAAATCACAAATAAATGCCCTGACCAGGATTCTAACCTGGCACCTTGTGCTTCATAGGCATGCAGGGTCACTACCGACTAGGCTAGGCTATCTCAAACTTTGTGCTCACGCGATTGTAAGTTTTTAGAAGCGCCGTGAAACATCACTTCGCAATATTTGTTGTACACCTACAACGGCAGGTGATAAATCGTGCAGCTTACAGGAACCTTTATGTAGGGTGACGAATCGTACGGTCCTTCACGCACATTCGTTTACACTGACAAAGCGAACAGTGTAATGCAAAATAGAGCAACCGCACACTTTAGCGACCATTCCCCCAGACGCGGTGTCATACCTATAGTATTCCATAATAATGATTAGCCGTCTATTTATGAATGCTTTTGTAAATAGAATTATAAAAACATCTATTGTAATAACAATAACTTTAATAATACTGTTGATATCGCTTGGTTACTTGCGAAGTAGAATTTTACGATTAAATTTTAAATTTGATTTCCAATTGATAATATACCCAGTACACGTATTATTTATATGACATGTAATAGGAGACTTAGATCACTTGGGAAGCATAAAGAATATTACTACCTAGACGATGAAGTAAAAGTAAAAACGTTATTGCGAATAGACAAAAATAAATTGCGTTACTATAATATAATGTCCTGGTATTGGTAGCGCAAAAGAATAACGATAAAACCCAAAATTATTAAGGCCAATAAACTTTATCAAGTCAAATTATGACCCAAGAAACAGGTGCATTGAATACGCCATAACTCATAAAAAGGAATTTACATAACAAAGGATAAAGAGAATACAGTATAAATAAATATCAGCGTCGGCAACACCAACAGCTGTTGCTCAGTGGCACTGCGCGAGCTCTATGAAACGCAAAATTAAAATAAAGTGCAAAACATCGTTAAGCGATTTGCAGAGGCTGCGTAACCAATAAACATACTTACTTGAATACTAAACTTCCAACTAAAATTATTGTTAGAGTTAAAGCCGTTAATCACGTAACAGCCACCAAAACTAAATTGCACATAGTGCAGCCTCCCGCTCCCAAAATGAAAGGGAAAATTCGTTGCCGGTACCATAATCGGATCGAAAATCGGGTCCCTCATACATACGCATAGGCTTAGGTATAGCTGGCGCCCGGATGCAAGTGAAAACGAAATCAGTGGGGTGGGGAGCACGACTAACCCCGTTTCCAGGCTCACCCACACAACGCGACGTGTAGACGACAACGCATCCCTTGCCAGACGTCTGTGTGCGCCCGCCCCGTTTCAAGGTCGACCGGGCCACGCTAGAGAGGGAGAGATACACACCCCCACCGAAAGTGCAAGCGAAATGTGCGAGAGAAAATCAATCTTGCACGGAGGGGGAAAGTGGGGGTACTGAAAAACTAGGTGAAGCGTTTCGGACGCCCGGGCTACGTGCGTTGGTTGGCGATGGTGGTCTTGCGTCTGGGTCTGGCTCCGCTAAAACTGCAATCGCGGACAGCCGAGTCGTTTAAAGAAAAGCTTTGCCTCCCCCTTTTCACTATTTATATATTTTGGTATTTTTATGCCTTTTGTATCAAAATCGAGCACTTTAGATCCTAAAAACCGGCCAAGAGCGTGTCGGGCCACGCTCACTGTAGGGTTCCGTAGTTTTCCGTCCGTCACAGTAAGTGTCCCCACTTAAGAGTTAATAACACCGCCATGTAGGATATGATATGAGAGTTCCATGTACAGCGACATCTATCGGCAAATTGAGTAAACTATTGCGCGCGAGCATAAAGTATGGAAGATGATTTTTATGGGATAATTCTTTATTGCGTGAACCGATTTTCACCGTTTTTACTTTATTTGAAAGCACGTCATTTCATTGTAATTTTGTAGAAATTACAGGTACAATAAACACCTGCTTATACGGTTAAATTACAAACTTAGTTCAGAAATTATTTTGTATTTTTTTTTCAAAAACTATTCATCCTATCAAGTTCAAAATAATTTTCCAAGAAAGTTTTTATGGTTCAAAAGTTAGAGGGGGGGGGACGCATATTTTTTTACTTCTGGAGCGATTATTTCCGAAAATATTTACATTATCGAAAAATGATTTTAGGAAACCCCAATTCATTTTTAAATACCTATCCAATAATATATCACACGTTAGGGTTGAAATGAAAAAAAAAATCACTCCCCACTTTACGTATAGGGGAGGTACCCTAATAAAATAAAAAAATCACTTTTTATTTTACCACTTTGTCGGCGTGATTGATATACATATTAGTACCAAATTTCAGCTTTCTAGTGCTAACGGTCACTGAGATTATCCGCGGACGGACGGACGGACGGACGGGCAGACATGGCGAAACTATAAGGGTTCCTAGTTGACTACGGAACCCTAAAAAGGATGAAAAGTTCCAAAAAGGTAACATACGAAAATTTTGATTCATATTTATGCATGATTGAAGGGCTTACTAATTCTGAATAAAAGTAAAATCAATTCTCGAAACTCTGTAAAAAAAGACATTACAGTTAATATAATTTATTAAAATGATCGACCTGGAAAAAACGCTTTTGTAGACGAACCTTTTATACGTTACCTATTCAAGTATTCTTCTGTGCCACGTAGGCCCAGTCTGTTTTGATAGACAAATAAATTCTAGCCACGCTCATCTTTTATACAAGCTTGCAATCTCCTCTTACATAATACATCGTCTGTAATACCTTGTATTGGCGTTCGCTGCTTAGCAACATGTAATGTGGAACCATAGAAATCTATGTGGAGCTGAGCCGTAAGTCAATTGGTTTGGTATTCATGCAATGGACCTTTATTTAGAAATTAATATTGTCAACGCATCTCAATTTCCAAATGCAACATAGTTTTTTTCACATGTAAATCCAACTCATATTTTATTAAGTATACGTCATAAATACTACCTAGGTACAGTAGATACTATAAAAAGCTATTTGTCACTTAATGCAAAATTATTAAAACGGAATAAGGTTTTCGTGAAGTGTTCGTTTAAAATAGAAACAACATTAATAAGAAGCACGCACGCGACCCACGCCAACCTAATAAACATTGTAAATTGGAGTTAAAAACTTAGTAATTTTTCGTGATTCTCAAGAAGATTAGTTTATTGCGTAGCGTTTCGTATATTTGCTTTAGACACTCAACAAGTCAGAAGTCGCAACAACTTTGTCGTTTTATGTTTATGAGGACATCACAGACGACGTACACGCATTTTACGATGGAAGTAATAACTAACGGAGAAATACACCCTTAGAAAGGGGTGGAAATGGAACAACTTGTAAAATCTCAACTAAAACAATCAGGTAATTAAAAAGTTAAAACAATAAACTAGAACGAGAGTGCATACCCTCCGCGATTATCTGTTTCGATAAGGTAACCCAACCCTAACGCACATCCCTAAATGCAATTAACGGCCACGACCCTGCAACCCCCTAAAGGGTTAAAAATTTGTGCCTCCAGTCACCATGCAACGCACATTACTCCTGGGAGTTATGGGGAGGCTTTGTTTTACGTATAATGCACTCAAGTATAGCTAAGGGGGAGGCACGTTGGTGTGGTATCAACTCCCCTCGTCTCCCTCTACCCACCATTTGGCCAACCGCACCAACACCTTGATTTTTGACGTTAACCTAAAACCAACCATGTGATAAACGTCACTTTAATGTGCGGTGGAGTATGAAGAAATGCCTCTAATTCATGTCAGGTCGAAAAGGCAATGTCAGTATAAAAATAAACTTGCCTATTTACGTGTTTAGTGATACGTTCACGATTACGATTTCTAGGCACAGTAAAAGCCGTTTATGAATAGTTTGCTAAGTATTTTTGGAACCAAGGAAGAATATGCTGATGACGATACCTACTATACTAATGTAAACATCGTAAATTCGAAACTCATAAATATATTTTAGCAGAGTAAAAACCATGAAGTTTTCTTACGGTAAGAGTCATGCGCTTGCAAACACAAAATAGAGATCGATTGACTGTGATCGATCAAACTAAATGCACTAATAAAAATATTTGCTCTAAATAATTTGTCCAATCTGAAACACATTATTGATCTAAACACCGAAATTGAGCTATAAATAGGACGTAAACCCCCTTTTATTGAACGTAAAACCGAAGTCGCCTCTCCTCATCAAGTATTCAAGATTTGGCGACGAACTATTCGATGCCTGTTTAAATCTTTAAGCCTCAAAGCCCTTGGCTGCTGTTTAATCTATTATAGTTTTATTGTATCGACGTTTTGTTATCGTTTCAACTATGATAATAACTATCTATATCTTATCGATGTGCACTTCTTTCATACTAAATCACTTTGTTCCTATGACAAAAATATGCAAATGTAATGTTGGAACACTATACGACAGTAATATTCATTCAATCATTGATTATGAGATCGCCTGCAACAAGCATAGCTCACATCAAATATTGTATCAACGTAAAACTAGCAGCAGACGCCGAATATTGGAGCGTATTGTCCCAAGGTAGGCATCGGCCAACTCGCACGTAGTTGCCGAGAATAAACAATCCAATATTTCCCACCTAAACCTCCGCCCGCCCCACATTTGAATAAATGCACGCACGAAATTCACACCAGAAAGTGAAACCGTAAAAATGATGCAAAAGGACTGAGTCTTTCCAACCGGCCGTCGGTTTGGCACAGTGTGGGTAATCAATTCTGTGGAGCGGAATTTTTGAGAGCCGCATTAAGGCTGTGTTAAGCGTTATGTGACTCCGTGCAATCCGTGTCGGCAGCTGGAATACGGCCAAGTCGAGAGTGGGGGAGTTTGGGAGGTTTTCGGGTAGGCTGGAGGGTCGGTTGCCTCGCGACACATATAGCGGCACGGTCGATAAGGGAAGCGAGCCGCGCCGATGCGTTCGCCGCCGTTGTCGAAACGCATAGAATGCGGTATTTGGAAATTTTAAACTGATAATTTTCGGCGCTATTCTCTTTCTTACTTGTAAGGCCGACAAAAATTGCATTCTACTAGCAACTACAGCAAAAACAAACGCTGACAACACATTCCTGTGTCTAAAATGCAACCAAGCCTAGCATAGCTTGACGTTTGACGCGACAGTTCATACTTCAAGCGCGACTCGAAGTATGTACAGGCGACAACGTAAGATATGCTAGCCGGCCTGGTTGATTTACAGGCGAGTCGAAAAACAGTTTTCAAAGCATGGCATGAATATACACCTGTATATTCTCGCTTTATACCTATAAAGCGAGAGCAATTACAACACGTTAAGTATCTCAATAGATGCGCGTTGTAGCAAAGAGCGACTGTCTTTACCTTAGCAAAGGAGCATTATAACGAGAATTCGAACCGGCCATGCATAATAACGAGATTCACCCCAACCTCAGAGGTAAGTGCCAGAAGAGATCCAGCGAATATCAGACGTGAGGTAGAATATAGAATTTTCGAAATTTGCTGATACTTACGTACCAGAAAAACATTGAGTAGTGTGAAATGCAACAATCCGATGAATATATTTTTTATTTCTTGTGCTTCACTGGCTTGATAAGTCAATTTATTTGAAATTAAATCATTATTACTCATAATACTCATTACTATTTTCTAAATCCATGATAAGTACAGTTATAAGAATACATTTTATTACGCTAAAAATGCATCTGGATGCATAAGTATCAGACATAGTTCACCAAAAAAATTGCCATAAAGTATTGTCACATTTTGAAAACAAATTTCAATTCCCAAAAGCCATCTCCACATTAACAGCAAACATTTCTACAGCCCAGTCCTCAGCGGGTGACTACCCCACCCTCGCCCTCCCACTGCGTCTAGCGCACTTGTTCGGGCCGACCTCGAAATTTACGACTGGAAACCTTACAGGAAAAACTCCTATAAAATCCATTGAAACAGTCCTGCAAATTAACTGCAATTAAGTCTTCATTGTGAAGTAGGGTCAAACAGTCGTCGAAAAATTCTCAACTTTGTTAGCTTTCTGTTTGTTTAACAATGGCATTGTAAGGAATTTCTTTACGTTCGTTAAATGTGAGCTATTCTAATATTTCCATTTCATCACTGAACTTGTCAAGGTTTGCAACATTTTGTTTTAAAACTCCAGTGGCATTGAATTCAAGTTCATGTTTCTTGTGTTTATCATTGTACGTAATTTTTTCACGTTATTTAAACATGAGTTCTGCAACAATTTTTTTACTTCATTCCAAAATATTTCAAAGCTTACAGCGTTATTTTAATAAAACTTCAGTACGTTCAAGTTCATGTTTCCTCATTTCTTGTTATCAACGTGAAGTGTATTAAAGGGTCTACCAACGTCGGCAATGTTTGCAGGAGATTTGACAACAACTATCTCGGCTATTCGTCGGCAACGCATTCATGGAAGACGTGACGTGCTTTAATTAACACCCGAATTTGAATAGAAATGCCTACCCGCATACTATATGCACAAAGCTTAGCAGTATAAGTTTACAGCGTTATATTAAAGGAAAGCCCCCCAGGTGAAATTTAATACCTGAACATTTTACAACCACCGAAATTTATGCCGATGAAATATGACGGGAAGTTTTTGCGACACCAGCAGAAGATTTCAAAATGCGGTTTATTATGGTCTGATACATTATGCAAGTTAACGGTAAACATGTTTTGAGTCATTTACACGTGTCTGTTTGAGGAAAAGCAATAACATGATAACCTGTGCATTCGCCGAATTGTGGATTGTCAAGGCCGTGTTTGTTTGAGATAAGCTCAATTGTTTTTTACTTCTTTATTCAAAGGCTCTGTTAATCCTGATTTTGATAGCTTTCTTATCAAACTATAACTATTCCAGCACACGATGTAGATGGCTTAGTCCAAGTTTTGCAAAACCTTTATGTATATCAACTGTACCAAACCCAATGATTTTTAAATCAACATTATTATCAAATTCGAACCCTTTTTCCACAATATCTGCAATCGATACATATTCTGTTATCAAATTTAATACACACGCCGTAAAATGTTGCATGCCAACGTCAAGGCCAATTGGGAAAAAAGTGCCAAATTTATCGCAAACGGTGTCAACGACCTTTTTATCATTTTAGCAAGATTTCGTGGATATGCACGGTCACACAACGAACGTAAGTATTGAAAATATGTTATGAATGTAATGATAATACACAGATAGTTAAGTAATATAATTTGTATCTTTTACGTCGGTAGAACATGATCACATTTATCTTTTTTAACAAAATCAAGTTTTATTTAAAACAAATAAAAAGTGTAAGTGGGAACTCCGAGACCCGAATTTTCCTATATTTTTTATTATTTTTTTTATACAAAGGGCTTGCAAAGTCCTTTTAGAATTCAGATTGATCATTCGAAAGTCTCGGAAACGTCTGTCGCCAAGCAAAAATTCAAACTTTGCGAATCATTCAAATATTCTCCATTGTTCTTGTAAGTCGACAGACTTCTGAACTAAAAAGAAAATAAATCTATAATAATACGCGACATTATAATTTATAAGGCTTAATTTTCTTTTTACTAACGATAATAAATTGAATTTAAACTTTCGTGAAACATACTACATACATTTCTCGGAAAGTGAGTAAAGCCGAGAAATTTAATTTTCATGCTTATCGGATGCACACATTCGTTCAGACTATTGACAATACGTATTATACTCCTAGTATCGTATATTTTAGTAACTTCGTCAGTTTATAATAAAAACTTTATTCTTAGAACTTATATAACTTATATATTATGATTCTCACAATAAACGTATTACATTTCAATAGTCCTTGTTGTTTGATTTTACAAAGGATAAATCGATATCACAAAAGGTGCTACATTATTAATTCACTATGACGTTCACCAAAGTAAACCTTTAATTGTGTGTTTACTAACTCAATACGACAAAATATGAAAGTATAATTTGCCTCTTTAACTGGAGTGGCTTTAGTACTCAATAGTACCTATTGTATAACCGTTTACATCAATTATTATTACAGATTTAAAATATTTTTCTTCTTCGTTTAGTAGATGAAACCGTAAGGCAGACTCTATCAAAATAACGGCTTTTTTGATTTATTTAGTAACGTCCTCGTTTTAGTGCGCTAGATTTTTGTGAATTAACGATAAGAGTACGACATTTTAGCATTTTCGCAACTTTCACCGCTAATCTCGATAAAGGAAAAAGATATTATGAAACTATTTTTACGAATATAAAATAGCCTCTGTTATAAGTTACTGATAAGGTACTAACTGTCGTTTTTCTAAAAAAAAAGGAATGCGTATGTATTTTTTTAAGCTGGAGGAGGCCGCGCAGGGCTCTGAATAACGAATGGTGCGAATGGAGACCATCATCATCATCATGTATTTTTTACAGGACTATTCAAATGATTAATCAGTTTGAAAGTTACATACATCTGTTTACATATATAAATATGCATTTGTACTTAAACATGTACCTATAAGTACCTTTGTACTTTACATTATGTATGTTTGTTTTTGTGTATTTCTCGATAACTAATAAAATGATATAATATAAGCCTTTTTTTTAAAGTTACAGCATAGGCCTCCCCAAGCTTTTTCCATGCCAATCGGTCTCTTGCCGTTCTCACCCATGTCGTTCCTGTCATGTTCCTTATGTCGTCCTCCCATCTACGATATTGGCCACCTTGTTTTCTCTTGTTGTATTTAGGGCACTACTCTATCACATCATTAGCCCATTTCTCTTTTTTAGTTCGTATAAGGTAGTTTAATACATTTAATACACTATAAGTGTAAGGTTGTCTGGAAGAAATCGCTCATTAGCGATAAGACCGCCTGTTGTTACCTCTACCTAAATTTATCTAATTGTAAAATTTGTGCTTGTAACTGTATGAGGTGTGCAATAAAGAGTATTTATTATTATTATTCTCTTTATTATTCTTTTTTCTTAGGCTAGGTCATTTTATAATATTTTTACAAAAGTAAAATATAAAAATACATCTAAAACATACAAAAACAATAAAAACATTATAAAAAACCTAACCTAGGGTGCCCCCGGCAACGGAGCAAGGCCCAGGCTGCCGGTGGTCAGGGCCGCAGAGAGAGGAACCTTCGGACTATGCGCGCCGTGTCCAGGATAACCGCCTTCTGAATCTGACCCTTGATCCAACCACAACCCCGTAGCGAAAGTCTCTCTAGATGTTGGTCTAGACTCTTCGCTATGAGACCGTTCGCAGAAACAACTATCGGTACAATGATCGCCGAATCAACCTCCCACATGGCGGTTACCTAGTGAGCCAAGTCTAGGTACTTGCTGGACTTGTCCTTCTCGGCCTTCACGAGGTTCTCGTCACATGGGACGGTGATGTCGACGAGCATGGCCCGGCGTTGCGGTCGATCTATTACCACGATATCAGGCTTATTGGCTACAATAGTCCTGTCCGTGATAATAGATCGATCCCAATAGAGCGTGGCACGACCATTTTCGAGAACTGGTGCAGCTGTGTACTTGTAGTACGGCACTTCGTGGTCCACAAGACCGTATAGGAGAGCAAGCTGCTGGTGTATAATCCTGGCTACGAGGTTATGTCTGTGCAAGTACTCGCCGTTAGCAAGATGAGAACAACCGGAGATGATATGCCTGAGTGACTCTCCGGGACGGCGGCATGCCCGGCAAATGTCGACCGTACCGTCCTTCAGGATATATTTCCGGTAGTTATTCGTCATGATAACTTCGTCTGCAATTGCACAGGCAAAACCTTCGGTTTCTCCAAAGAGGTCCCCGAATCGTAACCAGTTCACCGACGCGAGCAGGTCTACGTCGGGTCCCGTGAGGACCCTGTAGAACCGCCCGTGTAGCTCCTTGCTCTTCCATACCGCCCTGCGATCCTCGGTGCTTAGCACCACAGGTTTGCGCCAGTTCTCGTTTGCCAAGGAGAGCGGCGTGAGACCCTTATCTACTGCCACCACATCACGATGCATCTTACACTCGTTGTTAAGGAAATAATTCCTGAGATTGTACACCTCACGGTTGTGGAGATTTTTGGCGTTTAAAAAGCCCCGACCTCCACACTTCCGTGGGATGTACAATCTCATAACAGACGAGCGTGGGTGAAGCATACGGTGTGTGGTGAGCAATAGACGGACTCTCCGATCCAGGGCATCCAGCTCGGTCTGTGTCCACCTTAGTATGCCAAAGGAGTATGTGAGTAGGGGCATTACCCAGGCATTGAAGGCGCGCACCTTGTTGCCACCTGACAGAAGACTATTAAGTACTTTTGTCAGCCGACCGAAGAAGCGCTCCTTCAACGCCTGTTTAATACCCACGTCCTCAATGCCCAAAGACTGTGACATACCAAGGTATTTGTAGGTTTCTGATTCAGAGATAGACCTGATCGTCATTGTCTCAGAAAGCTGTAGATTTGTTGAATTTACTACTTTCCCCCGCTGTACATGCATAACCGCACATTTATCAACACCAAACTCCATCTTGATGGAACTACTGAACACTTCAGTGGTCTTCAGTAGTTCCAACAAGTCTCGGTTATTTGGTGCAAATAATTTGAGATCGTCCATGTACAGAAGGTGAGATATGACTTCACCCTCTCTCCGAAGCCGGCAACCTAGCCCCGAATCCTTCAGCAGATTGCTGAGCGGATTTAGAGCTAGGCAGAACCACAGGGGACTCAGACTGTCGCCCTGAAATATTCCTCGCTCGATCCTTATAAAGTCCTGCGGGCCAGGGGGGTCATCCCCGCCTCCTGGTTGACGAAGGACTGTGGTCCACTGCCTCATACACGCGCCAAGGAAGGATCCTAAAGCTGCATCAATTTTATACAGCTCCAAGATCCTCTTCAGCCATGAATGAGGCACCGAATCATAGGCCTTCTTGTAGTCAATCCAAGCGGCCGAGAGGGCCCCCCTGTTCCGCCGGACTCGTTGGCAAATGGTCATGTCTATGAGGAGGAGCTCTTTAGTACCACGGGACCCAACCCTACATCCATTTTGAGCGGAGACCAAAATGTTGTTTGCGACCATGTGCGCGTTTATTTTTGCTCTCAAAATGGATGTAAGAAGCTTGTAGAGCGTAGGCAAGCACGTGATGGGTCGGTAGTTCTTTGCTTCCGTGGTACTACCGGACTTATAGAGCAGGAAGGTTACACCAGTTGTTAAGGAAGGCGGGAGGGAGCCAAGTTCAAGGGCTTGTTGAAATTGTGTTGCCAGCCGCGAGTGCGAGCATCGAAACCATTTTAGCCAGAAGTTGTCCAACCCATTATTATTATTATTATTATAAGTGGTTTTCATAATTTTATAAATATATTTAACTTTAGCATCTTTTTTCTCTCCACTGCCCTTATTTGCATTAAGAGCTGTCAGAAACCCGGCCGTATCCCTCGAGCCTCTTGAACCATGTCTGCGCATTTTCAGGCGGTTGAGTTCCCTTAAATCATCGTGACTCGTCAGTCCTGTCTACATTAATACGTTGGTATATTGGATACTACGCGTGTAGAAAAAAAAAGAGAATCAAATTGAAAAACACGATTACCTAAATATGATGTTAGTATTTATCTTTAGAAGATTTCAGGTGGTATAATTAAATAATTCAAATGTTTGTTATTACTTTTGTCTCAGTCGGATCGAGTTTTCGGGATATAACCTTTTTATAATATAATAATTGTGCTTAAAACATGCGTAGGTACATATTAATGGTTTTCATTAGCTACCATAAAATTAAGTGTCATAATAATCATTATGTTGTAAGAACTTTAGGGTTTAGCCAAAAATCATGTATCTTAGTTAACACTTTATTACAGCTGTGTAAAACAATATACAGCCTTGGCCACAAGTGTTGAGCACCCTTGCGATTTTCATACAAAACTGGAAAGTTTAGACCGGCGTTTCTATCTTTTTTGAAGTTATATTATCAATTAATTCAAACTGAACAGGCATGTTTTGTTGAAGTGAGTAGTAACTGCATAGAATATTTGCAATTTTTCGCACCGACCTAAATTCGCATTTTTGGGACCTCCACTTTTCATATTTTATAGGTACCTTGAAAGTGTTATTAAGTGAAGTTTTCTAGATATATCAATAAAATATAACATTTTACGTCATCGTACATTGTTATGATAGGGAATTAATACTTAACATCAAAATTGTAAACAAAAAACCGGCCAAGTGCGACTCGGACTCGCGCACCGAGGGTTCCGTACAAACCTATAACAAGCAAAAGTTGTAGTATGTTTATTACTAATTTCAATTTAATACCTCTACGCGTTAACGAGGAAAAAGGTAGTAAGTTTAAAATTAAAAAAAAAATTTTTTGATGAAAATGTCTACTTTTCGTAATTTTTCCTTTGTCTGTGCTGTATGAAGTTTCTTCGTGCCAAGTTTCAAGTTTCTGAGTTTACGGGAAGTACCCTTTAGGTTTTGAGTTTCTTGCGAGTACTCAGTTTCAAAAAATGCGACTTAAATTGCTATTTCTTTTGATTACGTTGACATAAAAGTTTGGTTTTGCTACATCTGAAAGGTCCTATAGCCCTGAGTATTTGACATAAATTTCAATGTAATACCTCCACGCGTTTACGAGGAAAAAGGTAGTAAGTTTAAAATTTAAAAAAATATTTTTTGTATGATTTTACTAGAAATGTCTACTTTTTGTAATTTTTCCATTGTCTATGCTATATGAGGTTGCTTCGTGCCAAATTTCATGTTTCTGAGTTCACGGGAAGTACCCCGTAGGTTTTGCGAGTGCCGAAAAACTCTAAAATTCGCAGCATAAACGACCGTATCTTTTGATTGCGTTGGCTTTTAAGTTTGATTTTTTCACAGCTCCAAGGGACAATAGACTTGAGTATTTGATATAAATTTCAGCTTGATACCTCCACGCGTTCCTGAGAAAAATGGTCTTGACAGACAGATAGACAGACAGACAGACAGACAGACAGACAGACAGACGGACAACAAAGTGATCCTAACTATAAGGGTTCCGTTTTTTCCTTTCGAGGAACGGAACCCTAAAAAGAGCTATGCTCAACACTTCTGGCCAAGTCTGTACCTATCAAGAATTATCACGATGAGAGATAGGTGCAAGATATCACGTGTGAACTTTTTAATGAGTAGACCATCTCTATGGTCTACTTATAATAATATTTGTCTAAATAAGTAAGCTTACTTATTTATGGAACATACTTATTTCTCTGTTGGACTAAGAGCTGGCCACTTCATCAGATATAATACAATACAGATATGATCAGATATGAGAGAAACAAAACCCGTCTAAGTACATTGCTATACTATCCTTATTGCTACATCCGGGCATCTTGCAGCTTTTAATGGGTGGAGGTCAGAGTGAAAGACTAGCAAAATTTTTTAATTGAAAAATAGTTATACCAAAATAGGTTAAAACTGCTGAAGTTATCTCAGTTATATTATAATGGACAGGGACTATATTTTAACATTAGAACAAAAAACATTATTATTACGGAAACAAAAACAGTAGGCGACAAACTATGAATTACATTATGCGTAATTTTCCCCCAGCAGACTTTTTAGCAATGATTTAATCTAATTATTTATATAATTTCTCATAATATTGCATCAAACCCAGAACTCTATCAGGGATAAGCTCGCCTTTGTGCATATCTTTTATGTTATACCTACTGTTTATGTGCAATAAAGTGATACATACATACATACATACTCTAGGATTTGTTTTTGGAAGTTTTTCTAGGAAGTGGTTTGCATTCTTTGACCTTCACCACTTTACAGATACCAGATGTCCAGATCTAGAAATAAGCATAGTATAGCAAACTGACTAGAGGGGTTTCGTTGCTCTCATTATTGTGTTATATCTGACGTGGCTCCGTCTATATGGAGTAGTGACCATAGTGAGAAGATTAACACGTTCGCTGCGGCACCAAAACAGGCGTTTTTTTGTACGGTGCGTTAGAAGGTCGCTTGGCCTGTTACTTAAACTCTCCAACTTTGCGCTATGGGGCTAATAAGCCTAGTAAGGTATGAATGGATATAAATGGCTGTAACTATCCGAAAACGATAAATTTTGGATACTTACCTATCAAAATTGGTAGAAGAAGAGTTGGTTGTCATAGTATTTGAGCCGCCCCGGGATTCTGATATTTATATAAGAGCTATATGCAAAAATAAATATAAGGTCTAATAACCCGAAAACGCACTGGATAACAGGTTTTGTAGATGAATTATTAGTGATGGGAAATAAGTTATCGATATATTTTTCACAATACTATTTATAACACCAGAGCAGTTTGGCTACGTGTCATTATTTTTTACAACTTTTTTCACTAGAACTTTTCTCCACTTCGATTTTTCTTTATTTGTATTTTCACTTGCACTATTTTTGTCTAGCTGAATCGATAATTCAAGCATTTTTCGACATCGTTTATTTGGCCGCGGAATGATTAACGGGTTGCACCACAAAAACGTACACAGATACCGAAACCTCTAATACCGAAACTCTTGAATTATGCACTATCGTAATATACGTTCATTCCCGCTAATTACGCCACAACACTAATCGGAAGTAAACAATATAGTCGCCTAAAACAATGCTGGAGGGGGTGGACTGACCTTGTGATCTATGTCGGGCCTTATGACCCAATACCCGCAAGGAAACGAAAAAAATATGAATCAGTGCGTTATCGGGCCATAAAACCTTAGCAAATTTTTAATGCTTTATCGAGTTGCCCTTAAGGTCCTAAACTCAAACCTATACTTGTCTCTTTTGTACATTCAGAAATACTCATAATTCAGCCGCCGCACCACAGGGAATTCATCGTTTCTCGCTTCCGCACAGAGTGCAAGTACAAGCATCGGGCCTTTAGGCCTTATATCGCAGCGAACGTGTTAAGTGTAACAATAAAAAAAAATAGTTGCAACCGATATCACCTAAGGGTGTCAAAAAGACATTTCTGGAACCCTATGCGGTTAAATAAGTGACTCACCTTCGCAGTACAGTGTGACGTCGGCGAGGCTCTCCGAGTTCCAGAGGTTAGCGAACGACGTGGCCAAATTGGAACCGAAGCTGTTCCATTTGAGACAGTACTGCTGCTGCTGAGAGTCCATGCCCGGGCCGCCTCGGTTACCTTCCCTGTAACAAAAGTATCATTTTCAAAGTGTATCCAGTTCAATAATCGAACCAGCGAGCGCAGCGAAGCGAAGTTCTCACAGTCAACATCGGACATAACGGAACTGTCAGCTGGCTACCGAGAAGTCCGTGCATTTCGAAGGCTTTTTGATTTTGAATTGTTGCTACGCTAACTTTAGTAAAGTTTTTCTGATCTTTTGTTCGTGTTGTAGCAGAAATAAATATAATTTGAGCTCGAAGGCGGAAAAGCGATCTTAAAAAGGTATGGGCACTGCGAATGGCATCTCGCTTAATGTGGTAGGGCACGTTCAGTGAATGTCATCTCGCTCAAATCTGGAGCAGAGCCCGACTGGGGAAGTACCTCCACCTTACAGAAAACCACAGCCAAATAGCACTAGACCCTACTCATAGTGTTGTGTTCCTGCTGGTGAGTAAGGTTGCCAAAGAGCTCAAAGAGGACCCAGTGTGTTGACGATGAGGGACCCTCTTGTTCCTTTAGCCGTCAACACAGTGAATCCTCCTTTTTGTAAAGGGTCGGCAACGCGCATGTGACTCCTGTGGAGTTACAGGCGTCCATAGGTTACGGTAGCTGCTTACCATCAGGCAGGCCGTATGCTTGTTTGCCACCGTCGTAGTATAAAAAAAAAAGCCCTCAAGCCGGTCTCGAGTAAGTCGCAAGTTCTCAGTTCGAGGACTATAAAATAATTATTTAAGTATTTTATAATTATTTACCAGCCTTTAGTATCCCTCGACCGAGGAAAAGAATTTCTTTTATTGCTCTATATATTCCGATGTTGAATAGATTTCTACAACCTTTGTCAAATTCAAGCTCATCCTGACATATGAGACTTAGTCTACCAATTACCACTGTGCCTTGTAACATACATATAAACAAAAGTGCGCAAAACATACATAGTTTCATTATCCACTGAAAATATTGAATGAATGAATGAATTTTATTTGCGGAATACGGGTTACATAGAGTTGGTATAAATATAGTAATTACAAGTTCTCCATATTCTACTTAGACAAGCATGCAAAAAATTATCTGTATTTTTGGTGGATTGTTAATAAATTAATGATCCAACAAGATACAGAGACTTAGCCTATTTACAAGTCTTAACCAACAACGTGCATACTATCAACTATGTATATTTATCATTAAACAACTTATCTAAGGAATAAACATTTAGGTCACATAACCAGGCATACAAGCTCGTTTTGAACTGATTAAAAGGTAGATTTTTTATATTTCTTGGAACCTTATTATATATTTTAACACACATAAAATATGGACTATTTGTCGTTTGTTTCAAGCGAGCTTTATGTACATATAATAGGTCTCTTTGTCTGGTTATCCGGCCGTTGTAGCTGTTGACTTCATAGTTTTTGTTAAAATAATGTTGATTGCTATGCACAAATACAGCTGTTTCGTATATATATAACGAAGGCAACGACAAAAGTTTAAATATGGGTTTACATGAGTCTAGTGGCTTAAGTGAAAATATGGCTTTGATACATTTTTTTTGTTTAACAAAAGCTTTTTGTATATCAGGGGAATTTCCCCATATAATAAGACTATAGCGGAGTATAGACATAACGTAGCCATGGTATGCTACTAGGGCTGCCTCACGTGATACAGATTCTCGTAACTTTCGGAGTGGAAAAATAAATTTGTTCAATCTGCTACATACATTTTCAACATGGACATTGCTACAATGCTCATCCAAATGTATGCCTAGAAACTTTGTGCTGTGATCTTTATCAACTTGTTCTCCGTTATATGTGATATCAAGTTATTTAGGTTTGCTCTTTCTAGTAAGGAATTGTACATGTTTAGTTTTAATAATGTTTATGGACAGGTTGTTATTTCCTAGCCATTGTATAGTCATTTGTAAGGTTTGCTTTATCTCTTGTTTATACGTCAGATCATTGATGCATGGTATAATAATCGATGTGTCGTCAGCGAATAGAACTGATGGTTATCCTATAATTTTCGGAAGATCATTTATATAGAATGAAAAGAGCAACGGCCCCAAGATGCTACCTTGAGGTACCCCGAATTTATTTGGTTTGTAACATGATTTATAGTTCACTATATTATTTCCTTCTTCTTTAATTATTTCTGTACACTGAGCTCTCTCACTTAGGTAAGATTTAATCCAGCAATGGATATTGCCTCTCACGCCGTACAAATCTAATTTATCCAGCAGCCTTTTGTGACAAACCAGGTCAAATGCTTTTGACATATCTAAGAAAAGAACGCTTACAGCTTGACCTTGGTCTACATGAGATATTACTTATTTTAGCAAAGAAAAAGCAGCAGTTGAGGTTGATTTGTGCTTTCTAAAACCATGTTGACAGTCAGTAAAAAGAGTGTACTTATTAGCAAAATTGGTAAGCCTTTCAAATATTACTTTTTCAAAGATCTTTGAAAGAACAGACCTATTAATAAAGATCTATTAATATTTACCGTGACTATCATATGAAAGGGAGTTATTGAGAATTGGTAGGGCTATTGAGATGATCAAATTATAGTTCTGTGATAAATTATGCAGGTAAAGGCAGGTTAAACAGGTAATTATGTAGTTTAATCCGAGATGGCCCTACAAATAAAATGAATTTACATTATGTGATGACGGTTCACGCCAGACATAAAAGACGAGGATGCTTCGGGCTCGCAATGCCTTTTTAATGAGATTTCATGCAAACTGTGTTGGATGCGTCACGACGCAAAACTTTTAGAAACGGGGCACGAACGGGCACTGACCGTGCTCTGTTTGTGTTGTACTCATATCCAAGACATGCACCTCTTCTAAATATCAGGTCTAACCCGAGAAAGGGATGGATGTTTCATCTTTCTTTAGCCATAAAAACCGCGGCTAACATAGGCCTCCATTTGTTTATTTAAACTGCCGAAAATTCGGCTCGATTAGATAAATGCATATCCTATCCACTTTTACTTCAAGAAAGTTTATAGTTAGATGAGGGCAGTTTTACTAAACAGTCTAGTCTAGAACTCGAGACGAAACCTCTCACAAGTGTCAGGCATGACACTTCGTCGCGCGTTGTTTAAGTGCTCTCCAAACTATAGTTCCTATTGAACATTGAAGGCAAATTAATTATTATTTGCTAAGACTAGATTATAAGTACTGTATCATTAATCCTTTACGAAAAAGTTGACTTAAAACCTAACAAGACTCCGAGTGTCTTGTTTTTTAAAATGTAGATATTAAGCCCTCCGAAGCCTAATCTGGAATTACCAGGAGGATAATTTTGTCGGTTAGACTTTAATCTGCAAAGTGCTTCAATTATGCTATCTTTCAAGGGAATGTTTGAAAGATGGAATGATATGATAGTTACACGAGTAAGGCAAGAAAGATGATTGCCAACTGTCTCTTTGAAATAAAGCTGCGATTCTAAAACTTCAGACGGGTGAATTGACAAAATAAACATTTTACATATTTTGGAAACGTTACATTTGGTGCCCAAAACTATATGTCGAGAACAAAAAGACCTTTTCCCCTGAAAGGTAACCAAAGCTCTTTACGCAAAGATAAAAAGCAGTAAATCCATTATTAAAACAGCCTACCGGCTTTGCATATGAAATCCCTTAAAAATAAAATCAATGTACCAGGTAGGCCTTCGGGCGTGGGGCGGAAGGCGGCTCGGCCCAAGGTCGCAGGGTGAACAACCGGTGCATGATCGATACCGGGGCCAGGCTACCATGAATATGTAATGATGGTGACCGCTAGTTCCCACGGTACAGCAGCTCCATGTTTGTCAAATTGGTGGTGACACGTTTTGGTTGGGGATATAGCAGGTGGTAAAGGAAAACTCTCATAGGGACAGAACTTGAAGATGATACAGACCGATACAAAGCATAGTAGGATTCTCCAGGTGGTAATATAAATGGTATTATACTGAATACTGATAAGACCATAACTATTAAATATAAAACAAATGCTCGGAAAGAAAAAACCCATCGGAGTTACCTTATCAAGAGTTAACGAAGTTTTTAGGCTATATAATGGATGGATGAAAAATAGCACATGTAGAACACATAAAAAAACTTGGTAGCAAACTTTAGCGTTACTTAAATTTTACCCTTTAATAAATTTAAAAACTGCAGATAGTGTACTATGCATATATTAAATCCTTGTTAAACTATTTAATAAATATAAGGGGAATGCGGCAGATATTAAGAAAATACTTATTCTGCATAAGCGTTCTGTGAGAAACATGTGCGGTGTCCGCCGACAACGTGACCCGGCCAAACCCCTCTTCGTGAGACTAGGCATTACGACAGTTATTTCTCTATTTATTTATAATTCCCTCTTAGAAATACACAAAATGGAGGATTCTCTCCTAAAATTATCTGACATACACAATTATAACTTATCACACGCGATCAAAACTAAAATTGCTCCTACCAAACATGCGCCTTAAAAAACGAAAAAAAAAAAACAGAGCGTCTACCTAAAAATAATAATGTTCAATAATAGCGCAATCATTGGAGCATTTGCCTTACAAAAGGTGGAGTAGAAAATGTTTTAATGGTTATTGGTAGGCTATAGGGTGGTTATTAAAATACTAGATTTGAGACCTTGAGGGGGGGGGGGGGAGCGTTGGCCGCCATCTTGGTTTAAACGTGCCATATGTCCGTTTTTGAACCTTGGCGCTTAAACGGTTATCAGTATGCCTAAAATGTCTATGGAACGTATGAAGAAGATAAAATTGTCTACTATGTTTCCATACACAATACATCTGTAAGTCTTACAGATATAAAGATACAGGGGGTGAAAAAGTGTATATTTTCTTATATCATAAGAATTTTATTTATTAGCTTCAAAGTTTTGTGCTTCGAGATAAGGAAATGAAGTCTCTACCACAGTTTTGCCATCTCCTAATGATTCTTTCAAAAGATATTCAAAAGTTGAATTCACCCCTAGAGCGCTTATAGAGGGGGTGAAAGTAGTAAGACTCACACACAAAATCAATGTTCTATTACTCATCATAAAATACTACTAGGCCAGGTCTATGAATCATGCCCGCGCGAGCGAGTTATATACCTACGTTTTGCGCCTCCGCCGGGGGAGCTAAAGTCAGTGGGTTACCAACGCGCTCACTGAACGCACGTCGTACCGTGCGCGACGCTACTCGGAACTTGGAACAATGTCATCACGAAAAAAAATTATTTATTGCGATGTGGATGGATGTAAAAATGTAAAAAATAGCAAAGCTAATAAAAATAAGCTAAGCTTATCGTATCTTAGACTATTAACGAAATACAAATCTGCTACTGCTGATATTGCTAAAAGGCGATTAGAATAAGATTGAGACAGCTGTCAATCCATATTAATTTTGACAGTGTGTGGCAAATCTGTCAAGATTAATCATACTCTCATCGCGGCAACAAAATATCAATCAATATTACTCATGTAACTATAATTGCTATGCCCCATGCGAACCACTTAAACACTGAATCAATACAAAATACCTATTTCCTTAACTATAAAACATATCCAAGCATATGCAACCCTAGCGATTGTGCGGGTGCGCGGGAGGTGCGGGGTGCCGCGCGTTGAAGGCCGCTCCATTGTATTATTGCGTAGGTACGTAAACCGTAGGTATTTGCTTTTTCTATGAGTGATTCATATCTGTTCGTAAGAACTATTATATAATCTGTGACTAGGCGTTGTCACGTATAGCTATCGATCAATTCGGGTATAATAAATTTAGATTTGACAAAAAACATATATAAATATCATACAAAAAAAATTTTTTTTTTAAGAAAGTGCTTGAATTTTTTTTTATTTTCTTAAACTTCATATAACTGTCAAGTTACTATTAAAATATCGTATAGGCTTTAGCATTTTTTACATACAAATACAAAAAAAATAGAGTCTTTATAATTCTCGTAGACATTTTTGGCATAAAGTGAACTGTTCAAGCATTATGTAAAAAATCCTAAAGCCTATACGATATTTTAATAATAAGTTGACAGTTATATGAAGTTTAAAAAAATAAAAATAATTTCAAGCACTTTCTTAAAAAAATGTTTTTTTCTATGAAAGCGTATATGTTTTTTTTTCAAATCTAAATTCATTTTAATTATATTAATTGTATAAAAAATGGATTAAATGGTCGGTGTTTTTAGTACTGAACATTATTAGTGAACAGTATTCATTTTATATTATAAAGTGAATAATGTTCTAGTAAGTACTAATAATAACCTAAAAATGTTATAAAGTTTCTAACATCACGAAAGTGCTGAACTTATTATAATTTTCAAGATCATTCATAATTTAATGTGATTAATAAAAGCATTGTCCGGTAACGGTAGGTACATTTTAGGATTTATGTTCTTGTGATGTTGGTAAAATCAATAACATGACCGTCTTAAGTCCAAGGGCATACAAGATCTCTCGACTTTTGCCTCGCAGAATAATAAGCTAAACACGTGTAACAAGAGGTGTATTCATAATCAATGTTATTGGGAATATTGGGCAAGAGACGACCGCCATTATCTGTCACGGAACAATAGTTTGAGGGATTCCAAAGGTCAACAAATACCCTTTGTGTAGAAATTATTGATGCCTAAAGCTTTTAGGTGAAGTGTTACCAATAACGTGTTACTTCGCATATCGTATTTCTGTCATTCAGAGGTGAAACAATAACACCCATGAAAGCCTTTTTTGATTAGGTACTTTATTATAGAATAAGTGGAGCGAGACTTTTTCAAAATCAAGTAGTGAAAAGCATTGGCAACAGAGTGTATTGCACTTTTAAAAAGATGCACCCTAAAAACATCAGTTAAAAATCTAGAAAAGACTAAATAAAACCATAGAATTGTCACACACCTCATATCCAACAGCGCAGGTTTCGTCATAGTTGCTACAGCCAAAATTAGTATCCACAACACGCTTCGCCAAAAAAAAACAAAAAAAAAATCCGCATCAAGCCTCGTCAAAAACAAACATGAATACAATTGAACGGCCTCCTAGCCCAGTCGGTAGTGACCCTGCCTACGAAGCAGGAGGTCCCGGGTTCAAATCCTGGTATGGGCATTTATTTGTGTGTTTATCACGAATATTTGTTCCTGAGTTATGGCTGTTTTCTATGTATCTAAGTATATATTTATCTATATAAGTATGTATATCGTCGCCTAGTACCCATAGTACAAGCTTTGCTTAGTTTGGGACTAGGTTGATTTGTGTAAGATTGTCCCCAAATATTTATTATTATTATTATTATTAATGTGGTTTTCAAACAATTAAATGTTTACTCGTTGAGAGTGCTTGTTTTTCATCATAATCTATGTATAATATCTATCCCTAGAACCACCGGTACCAATTATTTAATACCAATCAATCTTACTGAATGTGTTACCTCACGGGGGAAGTGCGCGTAGTTTCCCCTTGCCCCCCAAGCGATCATTAGTACTTATTACAACCCATCGCAACAAAGTTTTCTCCCCACAACCCCCAATTTATACAGCTGTGTGCAAGGGTTTAAGTATCAAATCTGGCAGGTATTTGAAATTAAATTGTAAAACTCTATGTTTGAATTTTATTACTAAAGTGTAAACAAATAACGACCAGCAATCTTTGTTTATGTTGTTGTGAGTATTGTGACGCTAGCGAACTTGATTGAAACATTTATTACCAAGCAGTTTGAGTCTGTAAGAATGGCGAAGCCGATTTCGGTGGAGATTAAAAACTCCAATCCTATTTTGTAAAATGAAGTTGTGGCAGTAATGAGGCAGTTCGGTTTTTTTTTCAATACGAGTTTTCTGCCCCCCACATCGTTTTCTAAGGATTTTCCTTATCTCTCCCTATGGCGATGAACGTAAGAAATGTCCGACCCCGTTTCGTGAATTTTGGGAGTACTTGAGATTATCATAGATGCTCGTTGAGGGCGTTGGTTGTTTGAAAAAGTCTTGTTGCTATGCAATATTGAAACGAATTAGGTTTTGTGCAAATTTTCGGGCATTTTCGCTAGGACAAATTTAAGCGACAAAGTTTTGGTATAAGTGACATTTTAGAGATAATGAAATCTAAAGCTTTAGACTAGATTTTAGAAAAGGCAAGAAAATTTATAAATAACTGATGGAATGATAACTCTTTTTATAAATAAGAAATATAGGTGACTATAACTTGTTGTATGTATTCTCAAATCAATAAACATTAAATCATAATTATTAAATCATCATAGTAATTAAATCATAGGCGTATGGCAATTCATAGTCAATAAAAGCACGTAGAGCCCGTAATCACTTTGAGAGTTGAAAATCTATAATCGAACAATTACGCAATTATTAAAACCATCTGAAAAACGGGATTATGTAAATAAAACTTAAGCTATCTACTCACTTCCCACGCTTACTCCCGATGCAATATTTCATTTCGGAAAACGTCTGATAGGTACAGGTTGAATCTTGATTCTGCACCTGATACCAAAAGCGTCAGTCGTAATAATTTACGCACAGGCTTCGTAGGCCGAGTGCAGTCGATACGGTATCGATTAGATTCCCATCCTCAGCTAACTGTAGATTCGACGCGAGTGTATTTTGCACCTTAATGCGTTGTAATACGGCGGCAACATATATGTATTCGGCCGCACATTTGCATGCGTGCACGTATACGTAGCCGGGCTAAGATGACCCGTGATACCTACCGTGTAGTATTGATAGTGAGGTTGTTTTTTGGGAGGGGGAGGTCTGACGTAGTTGGTTAGTTAGGTATTTCGGCTACGACCCGGTTCCGACATGCAGCACGCGCAAGCGTGGTGCGCGGGGCGCGGGGGACGTTGCACCGAGTTGCGCAAAGTCTCGCCCGCTGCAACGCTTCGGTGTTGCCTGTTAGTTATCTTACGCACTTCTAATATAGAAAAAAAAAATACTATGCTTGGGGTTATAAGTTATAACACAAGTTTAAGCGTACATGAATGAATGTATGAATTTTAGAGTTACATTTAAGCTAAGCACCCCAGCGAACACTTTGAAATGTACCTATCTATGGTTTTCCTGTGACGATGAAATAGTTCTTCATAAATTAATAGTCATTTTATTCTGATACAAACGTGACACACTAAAATATAACTATCGTCATTATGACTGCAGTTTTAATAATATAGCTATTTAGAACTTATACTACAGTTAAGTAGAGTTAAAACATTTCAGGGGATAGGCACTTTCACGTCAATGTCAATTTATAAAGTGCGAAAACAGATCGCGTGGTTTTTCTATACTTATACTGTAATCTAGGGAACTCATAATATTCTACGGAACTTCTCTTTCCGCACAGACTTTCTTGCCAGTTTGTGTAATAATGAAAACGATACCTGGCAACACCATATTATAATTTGAATACAGCATGGGAAAGTGGCAGTTACATGAGCATCACGCAGAACCACAATAAACACATGCCTTTGTACCCTTTGCGCATAGACACATAATAAGTAGTATGGTCTAAGTGCTGGCCACGTCAGATGTGACACAATAATGAGAGCAATGAAACCTATCTAGTTAGACTGCTTTACCATCCTTATTGCTAGATCCGGGCATCTGGCAGCTTTTAATGGGTGGATGTCAGAATGACAGACCAACAAAGAACAACGCATGTCATAAACACTGGATGAAATGATACTATTCTCGAACGCACCCAGGTGTAAGCGGTGTGTTCCTCATATGCGGTAAGCTCATCGGAAAAACGGGTACAATGGAGAGAGACATAGTGAAATACCCCTGGCATAGTACAGTACAAACCTTAAGCGCACGAGACAAATAACTACATTTTCATTTTTGTCCACTTATTTTTAACTAGCCTTTTCCCGCGGCTTCGCCCGCGTACTATAAGTACCTACTCCAAAAGGATACGATACCCATGTTGATTTTCAGACTTTGTGACCACATTTGCCCCTTCTAGGGGTTGAATTTTCAAAAACCCTGAAACATGTGTTTACTCATTTATTGTGAGGAATACTCCTGTGAAGTTTCGAATAAAATAGTCTAACAAATCTTGATACGCCATACAAACTTTGGACCCCCATTTTACCCCCTTAGGGGGTGAATTTTGAAAAATTATTTCTTAGTGCAGCCCTAGGCCTTATAAGGGACCTACGTGCCAAATTTGGAATCTCTAGAACCAGCGGTTTGGGCTGTGCGTTGATATGTCAGTCAGTCAGTCAGTCAATCAGTCAGTTTCTTCTTTTATATATTTAGATATCTGTTGTAACAAGACATACTGTAACGTAACCTATGTATGTTATTTTCCTAAAATATTTGATAACTCGGTTTTCCGACTCATACTTGTAAATATGTCCAATTGCGTGCAATTTCGTCTAAATAAATGACTAAGTAATTAAAACAGTCATACTCTTGTTTTACTAAAGAAAATGATAACAAACCGCAAATAAATAAACGGGTAAGCTAGAATTGGGTTTTTTGAAATTTGATAAGGCAGCACTATTTATGACCGATCGTCGGGTGACCACATGATCATTATGTCGGTAAACACGCACATCACATTGGGAAAGCCGGGGATGTAATTCCATTTTAAGCTAAGAAAAGCAGGAAGAAAGAAATATTTGTTGTTATGGAAGACTAATATTGTAACGTCATGAATTCGTCGTCATGATTTGTAAGGAATGCATTTCGAGTGTTAATTGATTTTTTAAATATTGGAAGCGTAAATATATGTTTGGTCCTGGTTTGTATTTCGCAAATTTACAGTACCATCATCGGTTATATTATATCAATTTGGAGTAGATAACTCATAAGTTATGATATACCTATAGCATGTCATGTTTCTCGAAACATTGGAAAAAGCAATAAATGTACGTTCTTATACCATCAAAATGCGTAATTTGCAGGTACATACACATAACGGTTTCTAAAGAAAGGCTTGCACTACGCACAGCCTCTACTACCGCATCCTTATTCTGTGCAACGACGCACCATAACCACAAAACTGCACGAGAATTAACCCAAAAATGTTGGTAGGATCAGATTCGTTATAGTTTTATTCGAGTTCCGTAAGCGGAATCTACGTTGCACACTTATCCCTTATCCCCCTCGCTCGTATAACTTACGACTGCTCTTCAATTAATCTGTATCCTATTACGGTCTGATAAGGTAGACATTCGTTTAAAATTAAGCTTCATCTTTTATTATGGTAGCAATAGATCGTCTTTGTAACTAGAGTCATACGTAGTCGAATTTAACGATGCTCTAAGAATTGTTCATTGTTTGTATCGTAGCTCGTACAACGTGCTTTGTTCACATTTGTGAAATTACTTCTTAAACGGCCGTTTACGCGCCGTGAGAGCTTTTGGCTAATTGCCTTACTTACATTTGAGAGATTACTGACTTTAAAGAATCTGAGAAACAATTTAATTTGTCTGTTTAAGATTTTACGCGAAATTAGTACCTAATCTACACTTGTCATTATTAATACCTACATAATTTTCGGTCCCATGGTTAGTTTTTCGCTAAGTTATACTACCTACCACTTGTATAGGGATATTCCAAAACCGTCAATGATTATCTTTCACGAAATCATATTCTCCAAACCGACCATAGACAAAAAGCGTTCTAAAACAAAAGAAAGCGCATAGGTACATCCAACCCTAACCGCAATAGCTCCCTACACAAAATCAAAAAGCCGTATGTTGTAATGAAACTCGAACAGAGATACGACTTTTTAACTTATCATCGTAGAGTGGGTCACCGCGTCACGACGTCATCATGACGGAGAAATGCATTCTGCGGTTGTGAAAGAGAGGCGCGGCAGTCGCGGCACTCCGGATGACCGCCGATGCGTACACGCGTCAAATTTAAAACTTAACTTTGAAACCAAGAGGCATCTTACTAGATGAAGTTCTATTTAATCTGGCCGAGTAGTAGATGCGCCCTGTGTTACTTGAACTCTTTTTTCTTTAAAGTCACATGCGTGTGAAGTTTTTTCGATTTTGGACGTTTAAGTACTTGCGTTTGGTGCCGTTTGCTCTGAGATTATGTAAACTAGTGGGTTTCGACATAGACGCTCTCATACAAAACGGGTTTTCTAATTATTAATTTGAATTGGGCTTGCATACGCATGTTCATACGATTTTTTATGACCATCAGTGTTTAACTGGTAAGGTTAATTGGACGTTTTATCAACTATAACTGTTAATTGAGACAGATATAATGTGATATCGTGGTATCGCATGCACTTCATATAAATTTATGACAAAAATACAACTCTTTATTATTTTTACCGAATCGCAGATGCTAGTTTGTAACTCTGGTACTGACATTTGTAAATATCCGGCAATAAATATTGAAATGTTTATAAATATGTATGTGTGTAATATTATAGTGCATTTACATCACTCGTTTAAATTACCAACATGCAAGGAACTATCGTGAAATCTATAACAGTAGCCTACATGGACTCATAACAAATGTGCCTAGAATCGAAACGCATGACAATTTAACAATGCTATTAATTGCATACATATGTTACAACTGCAAACAAAACTTTCTATGACGCTTTTCCTGCAGTATGTGCAGGGCCCGGCAACGCCAAAATAGAAAGTTGCACGCACATTGCATCGTACTGCGTTCGCACTTCGCAGCACGAGCGGTACCGCGCGGCCCCAAACAACTCAACTGATGCATAAATTCCATTAAGACAAGCTTTTCTGGAATTGGGGTGATGTACGCATTAGATATTCAAAGATGCCGCTGTAGAACTATAGAAGTACACGTAGATAAGTTTTAGTGAATCTTAAAAGCGATTGCGTGGTCAAATAAATGGTGCGAGAAATGCGAAACTTTTACTACATATTACACACTATTAAGTTCTGGATTCAATAATAGTAGTTTTCGATACAAGTGCGAGAAGTATGTCATTTTGCACGAGTACCGAGGTTAGGTTTTTTAATACAATTGCGAAAAAACCACTATGAAATAAAATTACATTTATATTCTTAAGTGCAGTGTATGAAAGACAGCTTCATTCAATCGCGCGTTGTTCAAGTAATACTATTGGGTTTCGCATAATACTCCTTTATGCCCAATCGCGCGTTGTTCGGGTGGGTCATTTAGAAGCGGGTCTCGCATAATACTCATTTATTTAAAATTCTGATCTGCAAATCATGCGTAAAATCAAACTTTACGCACGATTTGCAGATCAGATTACTTTTTAGCACTAGTGCATAAAATCAAACTTTACGCACGATTTGCAGCTACATAAACTAAACTTTTTGAGCAATTGTATTAAAATAGTAGTTTATGTAACTGTTACGTAATAAGAGTCCTTAAAATACGAGTGTGGTTTTATGAAACGAGCCGCACGCGAGTTTCATAATAAGATCACACGAGTGTTTTAAGGCCTAATTACGTACAGTTGTATACACTGCTTTATCTACACTCATATTATATATTCTAAATGAAGTATTCGGAAACCATAGAATGACCGCCATTGCACCGCCATTGGCCAACTCGATTGTGCCGGCGGTCGCGCGGGCGCGTGCCGTTGGTCAGTAAGGACCACAGGATTTTCATTATGTTATCAAATTCGATGTTCGGAATATTAAACTCATAAACTAAACTTTTTGAGCAATTGTATTAAAATAGTAGTTTATGTAACTGTTAAGTAATAAGGGTCCTTAAAATATGAGTGTGGTTTTATGAAACGAGCCGCAGGCGAGTTTCATAATAAGATCACACGAGTGTTTTAAGGCCTAATTACGTACAGTTGGATACACTGCTTTATCTACACTCATATTATAAATATATTCGGAAACCATAGAATGACCGCCATTGCACCGCCATTGGCCAACTCGATTGTGCCGGCGGTCGCGCGGGCGCGTGCCGTTGGTCAGGAAGGACCACAGGATTTACATTATGTTATCAAATTCGATGTTCGGAATATTAAACTCATAACGTATCAATATATGAGCATGTAAAGTTAAAATTACGTTACTGCCACAGATAAAAAGCTTATCATAGTAAAATCGGTTGTGGTAATGCTAGCCATTGCCTACCGTTTTTGAACACGTTTTAGAGGACTTACAATGTGAGTGTAGATAAAGTTCTTTATTGCGTGAGAATAGGGATTATTCAATGGTTTAAAGTGAAAATTTAGCTGAAAAATGAGTACCTATTGTAATAAAACTGATAAAAGTGCTAACCACAAAATCAAGCATTACGAAGCCGTTTATCGGATACAATATAATTGAATCCAACATAATTAACGAAATAGACACGGCAATAAATAGTAGTCATAAAAGTGCACATTAAGAACTTGTTCAACGCAATTCAAGTTGCAATTCACGGATGACAACTTTCGTATTAACATTAATATGTTGCATAATAATTTATGTAGAACGTTTATAGATCAGAAGATGTTTACAGAACAATGTATAACTATGAAACAAGTTGTACAGTATCTGATTTAAAAAATGTTAATAGCATTTCCAATCCTCATATTTCTTTTTTTCGCAACTCACAAGATGCCCAAGTTCGCTTACACCCATTAAACAAATTTGGTATGACTCATTGAAAATTAATAAAGTGTATTATAGTAAATAATAAGTACTAACACAAAGGTTACTTATCAGTTTGATAGCTACATATCACATTTAATAAGATTGGGAACGTGTTAAATATATCTGACAATCACGACTTAAAGGCGCTTTGAAGTAAAAAAGCTACGAGTAGAAAAACTAGCGTATAACAAAATAATAGCTATAATTGGTACCTATATGATATTCAATTTAAACACATAATAATACACTTAAAGGCACTGCTCCTTTATTTAAAAATAGTGATTATCGGTCATGGATTATTATAACTCTGATCGATATATAACATTTCATGTGTGCCCCAAATCGAATTTACAATGGATGTACTCTATTCCGGGTGGGGTGACCAAAAACCGGGTGTCATTACAAAGACATAATCCTTGACCTAATTTCACGAAATGCAGATACTTACCGGTTTTGGAGAGCAATCCCACACAGGTCATATTACTTATTGTTTGCTACGTAAACGATGGGAAAGTTTGTGGAAATTACGAGATATGTCTTTGAAAATGACTGAGTCTATATCTCCGCTTTCACGTTGTTTGTTTTTAAAACAATATTTCACTAGACTTTGTCCCAATAACATACAACTTAAGAACTTAAGTCACAACTTTTTCTCGTTACTCCTTATTATCCTTTGTTGCCTTCTCCTAGGGCACTCTTAAGTCTAAAGGCTTAAAAGCCTGGATTTGTGGTATTGAAATTACCTCAAAACGCATTCTTGTGGTAGTTTTGAATGTTTTAATTCCGTACCCTAATAGGCCATCTACCAAGCAAAGTGGAACAACATTCCTTCTCCCAAACTCTGCTACCGATGTTGCTTGGCTGAGACAAAAAAAATAGGTGACCGACCCAAATAATATACGATTACGAGTATGACTTTTTCAATTATTCATTTATACTTTAGTCCTCACACACGATTTCAAGAATCAAAATCTTCCATTTATTTTTCAGTTGGCAACTAGTTTCTTCCATCATTTCTTTAATAATTTGATTGAATATCGTTATATTGCTAATAGTGGAGTACGACCTATAAAAATGACATAAATCACAAGTCCGATTTTATTTTGTGACCTGTTAGAATACTTTAAGTACTAATAATAAAAAATATTTTCTAACAATTGTTAGCATTGCGCTTGGTATAATACATGTATTTATTTGCCACACATAGAAAAGATTATGTAAGTTTTATTTTTCTCCATCAGGCTATCGCTTTTTACTATTGCAACATAACTTCACATTTTATAACGGGTTTGTCAAGAGCATATGTCGTCTTAGCCATTTGTAATTCGTTTAAAATTCAAGGTCACTTATATTTTGACAAATTGTTTTCGACTATGCTTACATAATCTATTGACCAAACTGTTATAAAATGACAGATGATGTTGAAATAGTTGAATGCAATAAGTATGGTAAAGGAAAATATACATTGTATAATCTTTTCTCGTTGTTATTAACAAATATCTATATAATACCTAGCGCGGCGTCAAAAACTGTTAGAAAATATTTTTTACTATAAGTAATCATATCATATTCTCTAACTAAAAAAGAAAATCGCACTTGTGAGTTATCGAAGCTCAAAACTGTTCGCGTACTGTACTATAATAAACACTATAGAACAGGAAGAACTAACCGTTTGACACACTTTAGTAAATGTTAGGTTGTATCTTATAATTCAACACGTTTCAATCGTCATCCTTAATTTAACTAACAATTAAAAAATTAAACCGTCCGGATAGTTAACTTGGATAACTAACCCACATTTTTTCCTGTAACTATATTTATTAATTTAACTTTGGGAAACCCTACTATTTAGACATAAATTTTATTAATGAGGTAATCATGTGGTTTAGCTGAAACTACGTAAACTCTCGTTGGGCTGTGGTTTTATGGAATAAATTTAGAACAACACCTTTATAAAACGCGTAGTATTGTTTTCTTATGTATGTAAGTAAGCCAAAAAAGAATTGCTTTTTGAATAAGTTTAGTGAGAGAATTAAATCGTACAGAAGGCAAACTTAGCGCTATATGAATATTACATGAAAATGAAACTGTTGTCTTTAAGAATTAATTTAATTTTCAATGTTAGCAGGTATTTGCTGAAAACCTTCTGATTTAAAATTTCATAACAATAATATCGTATAAAACGTAGAGAGTGTAGAAACGATCATGTGTTTCAATGACAGAACTTGATGACGTTCCGTTTTGGAATTTTAAGTTAATTTTCTTTGAGTTGGTAACGCAAGTACGTAAACTAAGGATTCTATGGAAATTCTATAACTCAGTGGCTAACAAAAGTCCGGGCCGCTTGATCTTAAGCAACCTTTTACTTACACTGTATTTATTAGAAATAACAATGATTATACTCACTCAAATAGTACGCAATTGTTGTTTAATAATCGATTTTCCTTGACACATGACATAGTGATTTACATATTTCAAATTACGTGTGCACGCTTAGATAGGTATTTAGGTACATTAATACAGCAAAAAACGTACATAACATTTTTTGGGCTTAACATAGTCATCTATCATTTGTTTTTCTATTAGGTTGTTAACAACGGAGATAGGAATATGAATGTATTTCACATTCAAATATTAAGTTAGGTAAGATTATATTGTCATATAGAGCCAGATTAGAGCTTTTACGAGGGGCGTCTGATAAGTCCTAAGCCTATGGTAGAAAAAAACAATATATAAAAAATAACTTATGTTTATTTTTAAATATAATCTCCCTCTAATTCAATGCATTTTTTACATTTTTTATACAATGCTTTTAGGCCGTTAAAAAAATATTCTTTAGATTGGCCTTCAAAATGTTCCTGTACAGCCGCCTTCATCTCTTCGTCACTGCCAAATCGCTTTCCCCGTAACTCTCTCTTTAAATTACTGGACAGAAAATAATCGCTAGGGGCTAGGTCTGGACTGTAGGGTGGGTGGTCGATTTCATCGAAGCCGATTTCCTTCAGAGCCTTCCTCGCAACCCGGGCGGTGTGAACGGATGCATTGTCTTGCAAAAACAAAATGCCTTATCTTAATTTGCCCCTCCTTTTCTCAACTACGGCTTCTCGCACCTGTCTCAATAGATTGGCATAATAAAGTGCATTTATTGTCGAACCTTTGGCCAAATAATCTATTAAGAGAATGCCATCACTGTCCCAAAACACAGTGGCCATTAACTTAAATGCCGATTTTTGCACTTTAAACTTCTTTGGTGGTCTTTCACCCTTTTCAATCCACTGCATGGATTCAGACTTACACTCCGGATCATACTGCCTGATCCATGTTTCATCAACAGTTACTATTCGGGAGCAAACTCCATCTATACCATCTCCGCACAGATCTAAAAACGCCTGGGAAGTTTCAACACGACGTTCTTTATCGAACGCTCTCAGCATTTTCGGTACCCAGCGAGCACTGACCTTAGTCATGTTCAAATGTTCATGTAAAATCTCCCCAACCCGTTCTTTACTAATGCTTACAGTATCAGCTATTTGCCAAACCTTAACTCTCCGGTCTTCTAATACAATTTTTCTGACTTTTCTTACATTTTCTTCAGTCACCACCGATATTGGCCTCCCTGAACGGGGATCGTCTTCAATCGACTCCCTACCCAGTTTAAATAAGCGACTCCACTTTTTGACCGTAGCATAAGAAGGCCCAGAGGCACCATAAATACTAGCCATTTCTTCAAAAATACATTGCGGTGATTGAGCACTTTTTGTAAGGAACTTAATTACAGCACGGTGCTCAATTTTCGTTATATTTGTTGATAATTCAGACATAGTGAACTTTGCCGTTGAATATCTCAAGAAAAATTCAAACAAATATGACATGATTTCGTTTTTAATAATTTGTTTTTAAACGGCCTTTCTAATGGCCAGTACCATAAACGCATATACGACCTCGAAATACCATAGGCTTAGGACTTATCAGCCGCCCCTCGTATTAGATATAAAATACTAATGATGCTTTTTGCGATCAATTTAAAGGACAGTTAAGTTTAGTTGCACCATCGATTGAGATTTTGCAAAGCACAATGTATATCATTTTTATATTTTCCATGAACTTTAGGATGACCGTTCCAAGGCTTTATCATATTATTCTTATGTTAAGAACAATCTGTCCAAATAATATCCGAAATATTTCAAAACATTGTTTAAACGTTTGCATTTAATTATGTTTTCACAATGATTCATGTAAGTAGTACAGTGAATCATTTTTTAACAATTATTTTAATGCACGTGGTGAGATATGGCAATTCATTTATTTACTTGTACATAATAGTCAAGAGCAAGATGTTGCATCTATACATTTTTAAAGTCCAAGGTTAATTTCTACTAAAACTGAATGACACAATATGAATCTCGTTTCTTCACATATCTAAGCTTAAACTCAAGTTGCATGTTTTGTATAAGATTTTCAGTCTTAAATTCTTGTTTTTCTCAGATAATTAAGCAAAGTCTTATCTGGTTAAACTGAAATGAGCAGTCAGATAAAAAATGGGGCAATCGAACTGTCATTTTAACATCTCTAAAATAAAATAAGAACTTTGGCTCGGTTTGTTACGGTGCAAAATTAACTTTCCTCATGCGTACTACTCTCTGACTTAATTATCATGCACCCTGACAAAGGTTTCACACCGAGGGAATATGGGATTTACCTACATGGGATTTTCCAAATAATGTACGAATGTAGTTGACTGATGCAAGTCTATTTGACGTCAATGTTATTATGCCAATCAACGACAACTATTATAACATTAATGATGTTATTTGACAAGAAATAGTAATAACAGACATGCAGAACTGCAGCTTATTAAACTTTGAAAGTCCATGACGCACCAGCACCAAAATCCTAGTCACGGAACATTAGTACAACATTGGCCACACACACTAGCTTCCTGCACACAGACACACCAGCGTCACGGCCATGTTGCGTAAGCGTCGCGCCGAAGGTCCTCCGACGTGTCCTTGGCCCTCCCCAGCCCTCGGGTCCCAGAGCAGGACCGTTCGGAAATGAGGATTCATTATTACAAAATCAGTAAGCGGACGGTGACAACGCCGCCCACGGCGCAACGTGGGACGACACGATGAAGATATGATTGGTGCAAAGGTGGACTTGTGCGAATGGTAACTTGTACAGTTACTAGATCTGAATAAGCATCGGAAAGACATCAATTCTTCCAACTTCAACGTACAAAATAGCAAAAACCGAGCTTCGTACGCACAGTGATCAAACTGTTTGTATATCAACAGGTTGTTGTTCCTTTTTCAATGTAGGCCAGAAGTTCCTATGTGACACGCCTCTCGAGAAAGGCGCAGCAGAAAAGCAAGAGAGGGCAAAATGCCTTCTAGATAAACTAAAAGAGTAACTAGCTAACTAGTAGCATACAGTTTATTAGCAGAATACTGAAATGACAAGAAATTTGATGTGATCGCGAATTTAAAACAGTTAGTACAACAACATCGTCAAATGAGATCTATCCTCAGTTCTACATGTTACGTAGGTAGGTAGTAGTTGTCGTTAACAAAATTGTCTGGCATTTCGGCAATATCAGTTACAGCAATTGAGGGTGTGACTTTTCAGATAAGTAAAAAAAAAACATTTGAAAACCAAGATTACAAAAAACAATCAAATCTTCAACTGTCTTATCATTTATAAAACATGTCGTTACGTTTCGCCTGCAACTCGCCTGAAGTTGTCACGTCCCGTCTAATCACGTTGTTATCAAGCAAATGTGGAGTGCGGTAGGCCTACCAAATGTAAGGTTATCTAACAAAGATAAAACACGTGCCCGCATTTTGGCCCGATTTCTGGGAAGCGCATACTTACCTAATCATAGCAACATAAGTTTTATACAATCATATTCTATTTAATACGTGGAATAATAGAAAATAATGTAGAATAGGTGATTAGATATCAGTAAGAAATATAAATCCTTCTATGATTATGATTAGAACCGTTAACATTGAAATATATAAAAATTAAACGCTCGAAATATATTTAAAAAAAGTGCACACAATACTACTAAACTGGTTGGTACAAGACACTTAACCTATCCTCACATCTGCGCGTCATCGAATCTATGATAAAATAGTTGGGTTCGATTTTTAAAAGTATATTCGCGGCATGCGCTACGCTCGTCTCTGATTGGCTACTAGGATTCGGTAGTCACGAGTACGGAAACGCAGAGTATAACAGAAAGATTGTAGTTGTACTATAAATTGTAGAGGCGACCTTCATACCTACGCGGTGCCATACAATGATGGTTGTGAGATACAACGAAGCGTTCCAATAAAAATACACGCGGAGTTTGTCTTAGAGTTGGAATAGTTTTTGTTAAGTTTTTTTCAAATGCACGCCTATTAAATTAAAATTCAAGGTGAACGAGTTAAAAACAAATGAATACGATTCAAAGTGCAAAACAACATTGTGCATGGTGAAATTGACAACAAGTGACATGTATGAAATTAGAAGTTAAGTGCTTACGCACCTTATAACCAAATTTTCTTGTCTAATCCGAATCTAATTTAGATGATCGGTAATTCACCCGCAGTACCCGCACACATTTGGGCCATTTGGCTAAAGTATCAACCGGTTCAATTTAAATGTAGGTAACTAGGAATAGGCCAATCTAATAAGAACTATAAAAAGCGTATTGAGGGATTAATTTCCAGCAGGTTGGAAATAGTTTTAATACCTTCATTTAGTCCTAAATGCGTGTAATCCAAGTTTGCCCAATCCCAAGTTGTGCATAACTTTTGGCAAAATAAATGCGAAAAGTTCGCTCATTTCTCAGTTATTTGCTTGTAGCTCAAAAACGGTAGTTCCGTCGGAAAAAGTAAATTCATTCAATGTTAAAGAGGGTTAAATTCAGCTGCATTTGGGGTAGAGAGGCCAGATTGAAAGTTGGCATTATGAGGAATATTGAGACTATCTCGTGGCGGATTATGTCCATGTAGGTCTCATTGGCCTGAGGTGAATATAGGGCTGCCAGGAATAGTTGACATGCTGAAATGAGGTCCTCAGGATCAACACAGGAGCAAAATTTTCCCAAAAATAATGCACATCTCCTGAGATTGGACAAACTCGGATTACACGAATTTAGGACCAAATGAAGGTATTCAAACGATTTCCAGCTTGCTGGATATTAATTCTTCGAAAAAGTCAAATTAGGCATAGACACAACACAAAACACAAGCATTGTGGCATGGCAGTCATCGGGTACCTATCTCAAAACTGATGGCCAGCTGAAAGATGAACAATTCAATTCAAACACATTCCAACAAATATGAGCTTATGTTACGCACTGTACAGCTTAAAATGTAAATGCCCTGAGACATCCGCAGCGGCGGGCTGCACAGAGTCGGCGCGCACGCAGGCTAGGTGCTAATCGACCGCCACGGCCGCCGCGGCGCGGGGCCACAACGACAGTTTCTATGCAAATGTTAATGCGTTACGCGACCAGTTTCGCCGAGTTCCGGGCCTACTAGCCATCTATTCACGCCCAATTCACTAAACTGGATTTTACGGAATTAATTAAAAACTAAGCCCTCGTTGGAAGGGATTCTATTCATGCTTAAGTATTCATAGATGGAAACGTCTTCATGAATGATGTCAGACCGTGAACCGGTCGTGAGAGATCTTGAAAAAATAATTAATGATGCAATATCGGTTAACAAAAAAAGTGTAGATACGAATGTCTCATTATCAAGTTCAATAGCCTCAAAACGACAGCACGTGTATGCAAAACCAAGACACCGGCGCAGTAGTGTGCAAAAATGTCCTCTGTAGGAAGCAAGTTAAGGTGCATTCTACCGGAACCCCTCGCTCTTAAAATTTATCGTATACTACGTATCAATACAATTTGTCAATGCCAAATCGCAGTAGGCACTCATTAAATCTGTTTGTATGGGATGACTCCTTGTTTTGGGGCCTTTCTACTACACTTACGCACTTCCTGGTCCAAATACTTTTCTAACGCAAATTCATATGCTTTCAAAAACGTCTCGTTGCGTCTTGACAACAATAGACAATACTTTCCTCGTATCCATGTTTCCAATTCCAGAGTCCTTGAATCGTTAATAGAAAACCATTAGAGCTCAATAGAGCCGTGCACTCATAGTTCGTATCACTGCAGAGTTGCGTTTCGTTCACTGGCGTTTGGTATCACTGTGGCTTACACTTTAGTTTGGCACCGTGTGTTCACTTCCGCATGTTGCCGCGCGCCGCGCCCGCGCCGTCGCGTCGTGATAGTCGCTGGGAGCCGAGCTCGCGAATGCGACCGCGCGACCGCCGAAAAGTCTTCGCGCCGAACGAATGCAGAAAATTCGGACGCGGCGAGTGGGGGGCGCTCTACGACTAGCCGAAACGCGTACGTGCAACGCTTTGCTATGAAAAAGTCCAAGGTTAACCCGCGCTGCCAAAAAAAGACGCACGCAAAATAAAAAATGATGGTTAGAGGCGCCTTCGCGGTGGTGCAGGCGTGCAGGCGTCTGCCGCGCCCGTCTGTGCTGCGTGCTACACAGAAATAAACCTACTTTGCACGCTTGTTATTATAATACCTACAACCGCAACACTTTATAGTTGGCCTATAAGCTAAAGCAGGAGTTCCCAACCAGTGAAAGTGTAGCGCGTTCGTCATAGAAATGTAGGATGTTTTCAATTTTTTTGTTCCGAAAATGTTATGACAACAAGTCGTTGTTGTTGAATAGTATCAGACAAGTTGGTACTGCAACTATAACAGAACAGAATCGCGAGACAAAACGTTTCTGATGAACACTAGTTGGGTTAAGACTGGGTGCCGTGGGGGAAGAGAGATAGGACTCAAAATTTAATACTGAGTATTAAGGAGCACCACACGTTCTTCGATCTTTTATCTGCATTTTGTAAAGCCAGATTGTGTTTTTTTTTTTAATATCACTTAGCGTGTCTAAAAACTGACGGGAGATTTAGGTTTGAAACTAATTACCACATAAGTTATGGCCGGAAAACAGGATTGTAGCCTAAATTAGTTCAAATTTGATGCAAAATATTTCAAATTATGAAGTAAAGATGGGATACTATTTCATTTAAGGCCGTTACTGTTAATATGATATGCCATAAAAATCGTTAGAAAACTAAGGTCATTGGCGCCAGGATAAAAATTGCTGTAACTCAATTCAACACAGCTTAAATTTAATTTTGGGAAAACTAAGCAACGTCAGCAGTACTCAGCAGCAGAAAGCAATCTTGGTGACAGGCCGTTTCCCGAGATTGAACGACAGCTCGCATCGAAATGGCAGACGCAGCGTGACCATATATAAGGATGGGGCATTATCCCGAATCTAACATAGATCATTGGTGGACATCTTTGCAAAGTCTAGATGATTTTGGCAATTTTAAATATTTCGTACTTCCGTAATAGGGCAATATCATTTTGTAATGCACGGTCATTTTTTGTTTCAAATGTTATTATTGTCTCTCAATGTCACAAATAAATGTTTTTAATATTTTTTTATTATTATTAATAGGTGACCAGTTTCAAAGGGTTATTGAGCACTTACCTAAGTGTTACTTAAATAAGTATTGTGTATTCAATGTAAACTTGTTTTTTTTTAATTATTAATTCTTTTTAAGTACTTAAGTGTAGTTCTAGTTAATATTATTCTAGGCTTATATTATTAGCAGTAAAAATGATTCTCCAAATAATACATATAAACATAACAGAAATACTCTTTTTCCTTCCAACTTAAAGTTGTCAAGAGCTGTCGTTAGAATAAGACTAAAAATTAAGGTATGTTTGCGCTATTCCATTAAAATTTACAGCAGCGCTTGTCTTAAAATCTCTCAATCGTAATGCGTGGAATTCCTAATTTAGACTTGAGTCTTAAATAATTTAGTTACCCAAGAGTTGTAACATAGCGAACAGGGGGGCGATTTTTGAGACTCGAACGCTCGAATCTGACATTTAATAAAACAAAGAAATAACGTTTTAAAAATAACAGCAGTAGTAATTTAAAATCACGGTGATTCATACTATTAATTTCATGCGTAAATAATGGCGACAAACTGTTGTGTGCGATTTTATTCGAGGTTAAATTTCGGGCGTTCGAAAGTCAAAAATCGGCCGAACCGTATAAAACGCCATTTATGTGATTTCCATCTCTTTATTCATACCACACCAAATCTTGAACACATAATTATGCTTCATATTAATATATCCTATCCTAAGTCAAAATGTTTACTTTGATTGTACATGAAAACGCGGTAAATGCCTATGAAGCCCATAATCAATAATACCTTTTTCCTTTGTTTTGTTATATACATTATGAAACCTACGCATAGAAAAACAAGGTTTAAAATCGACTGTAGAATGTCGGATCGCCTCAGCCCTTTAAAATTTTAGTGGCCTCGCATTCTAGTTCCGTATTGTATATAATATGTGTACATAAATATTAAATGCAGTATAGTATAAAGAATTACAAAATTTTGTCAGCTCTGTCCCCTTATCAATAATAGCAAGGCCACGTGAATTATGATAACACACGAATTAGAATACAGGCTGTTGTTTTTTTTTTAATATAGAGATTAGGGGGCGTCCATTAATCGCGTCATACTGTATAGGGTGGGAGGGGGTCAAGAAAAAATCACTCATGATCACCACAGGGGGGAGGGGGGTCTGGACACATATCACGTGTATTTTTTTTGTTATTATGGCCAATAAAATAAAAATTATCAACTTCTAAATGAATCAATCTGTCAAAAGCAGAGTAAAATTGCACTAGCACTATGATTGTAAATATTTTTTAATGGATATTATTTTGTGAAGTAGGTTTTTAGGGTTCCGTAGCCAAAGTGGCAAAAACGTAACCCTTATAGTTTCGTTATGTCCGTCTGTCCGTCCATCCGTCCGTATGTCACAGCCATTTCACTCGGAAATGATAAAACGTATCTTAATAAATATCTACATATAAGGTGTGTTTTTGTATGCTGCTACTTAGTTTTGTAGTAAAATTGCTGAAAAAGATATTTTAAGGAGGGGCACTACTCCATACATGTAATTATTTGTAAAAAAAAATTTTTTTTACCAAATATTGACATGATACACATCACTCTGTAAGTCTCAAAATAACATTGAGGTATGTTTGTTTTTTTTATTTAGTGAATATTTTAAGAAAAAATCACATCGTAAGTCTAAAAAAATTGTGTCCTCCCTGTCACTTTTGAATCGGAGATTGAGAACATTATCGGTTTAGAAATTATTGAGTTATCTCCTAAAAACTCATTTCATACTCAGATACGACCTTTTGATATTAATTTTTCGATAGTAGGTACGAAAGCGCTTGGCCCGACACGCACTATTAAACAAAAAAAATTCTATTAAAGATAATTTTATTTTATATGTATACATGTAGTTTCATTCTTTTACCCTTTACGTGTACGTACGTTACGTAAGTAGCTTCACGTGTTAGAAAACTGTACTTACTTTAGTTTGCAAAAAATTACACGTCATATTGGACAGGGGGGGAGGGGTCCTGAAAATATCACCAAAGATCACCATGGGGGAGGGGGGGTCTAAAACAAGCTAAAAACGTATGACGCGATTAATGGACGCCCCCTAAATAAAAAGAACGTGACAAACAAAGATGATGTCGCTAATAAAACAGTAGTTTATGTGACTGCTGTAGGGCATTAAAATACGAGTGTGGTTTTATGAAAGGAACGAAGTGAGTTCCATAACATAATAATATCACACGAGTATTTTAATGCCTGATTATGTATTAGAAATTCTCAATGGCGTGTTCGGAAACCATTACAATGACCGCCATTGCACTGCCATGGCCAATTGGATTGTGCATGTGCAGGCGGTCGGGAAGGGGGATAACCGCGGTCGGGGAGGGCTAGATTTCCATTACGAGCGATGTGGTAATATGAATTTTCGTACATTATTAGAACACTGGCATAAATAATACACTGATGTTACATTACTGGTTGCAATAATGGTGGTTATTATTTATGGGTTCCGAACGCAAATAGGGGATTTATGATAAAAATAAAATATATTAGGTAATAATTATTCCAAACCCCAGGAGCTTTTGTAGAAAGCTTAGAATGTAATACCTTTATATAACATCAATACAATGTCATACGGATATTTTTCGCTTATAAACCAAGGTACAGAATGTGTCATGTGAAACGCCTACCGTATCCTACATATGGGAGATGGGAGATTACAAGTCCAGGGTCTAGACAACCGCGTTACCAAACCCGAATTTAAGGCTGAATCACTCCAAATGGAGAAGAAGTGTGCAACCCGAAGTTTCCCCTCCCCATCAATTTCCAGTATCCTTATGTGATGAAGAACAAGCATACAAATTGCCATTCACACCGGCTGGTCGGTCATCGATCCGTCAGAGCTGGAAGCCAGAAAAAAATGAGGGGGGAAAGATGAAAAACAAAATCCAACGTATCAGTTCGAGTTGCACAGGGTGGTTCCACAACACGTAGGGAGTTAAATACCGCTAGCCATCCGACTGCCTCTCGGAGACTGTAACTACGCGCCATTGCTATAACTATGATGCATAATGCATCTGGTATGTATTGCCCTGTAAACTGTAAAGCTTTTCGTGAGTCCCGAGTATAGCAGTCGTGGACGCAATAATGAAACTAATTGGAACTCATTGACGTGACCGAAATCGCAACTATAATTAGTTAATGGGGTGGTTGACTGTAGTTTGATGTAAGGCCTCACCTGTCTAGGTCACCAGTTCGTCTGAACTGAATGTTCCCATGTTGTTCACAACATTTTTAAAAGTAATCATTTTTATTTTTATTATACAATAAAACATTGTCTAATTTACTTAATAATATGAAATCATATCTTGATTTGAAGTCCACAATATTGTTAACAGTACAGTTAAGATGCGTTGTAGAACCTTTGTCAAGTATGTTTGTTATTAATCTACAAGTAATATGTAGCGTAAGTCCAATATCAAAGAATCCCCTCGCAGAAGCGAAATCGAAGTCTATGACAGGATATTCCGGAAATAGAATGAGAATAAAATTGGAGATAAAAAAATATTTGAAAAACAAAAACAAAATTTTCATACAAGTCTCAGATACTAAACAAGGTTTTTTTTTCGTTGCCTATTTTTTGTACACTCAAACATATCTTTGACGTCGACTGTACACCTCTGAGGGATAATGTGGCTCCACGTCCGTAGGAATTACCTTAGATAACCTATACGTGTCCCTCGGATGGTGCTAAGAGCGCAACAACTTTGACTGCAGCATCTCTTCTTCTGATTTTGCAGCCTTCTCTACTTGGAAATAAATTCGAACCTAGTAAGGCACTGGTCCCACCGCGGGCGGGTAACTATGAACTATCGGCTATTTTCTAGCCCAAGAAACGAACAAAAGATAATCGTTCCCGTGTAAATAAAAGAGAGAGATGTATATTTATAGTTCATCGCAGTGTGAACAGCCAGCGATGAACTATAAATATATATCTCTCTCTCTTTTATTTACACGGAAGCGATTATCTTTTGTTCGTTTCTTGGGCTAGAAAATAGCCGATAGCTCATAGCTTACTCGCTCGCGGTGGGACCAGTGCCTAACTAATATTTAATTTCCTTTTCTTGTTCGGTAATAAATATATTTTTTAAACTATGTTATATACCGCCTATATGAAGCAAAGGGCTTACTAAATTCTTGCACAGCTATCTAATCAGCGTAGACGCACACAAGTGCAAGGTTTATCAGTGGGCGTTAGAATAACAGTTTCTTGGATTGACACTGAGCCCTTAGTTATATAATTACTGATGAAAAATTTGTGATACAGTCATTTTGGGACAGGTATAATAGCAAAAAAAATGCGGGGATTTTGGTTACTAAGTATGAAGAGAACTCTTACTTTTCTACAAGCAAATGAGACGAGGCACTTTCAGAAATAAAATCGCCGAAAATGTTGTAACTATTTGTTATTTGATTGCTTTCAATCCAATTAGGTTTGCGTTTAGTTTTGTAGAAAGTAAAGTTGAATAACAAGTAACTCTCAAAAATATTTTATTTGGTAGACTTTTATTGCTGACTGTATCTAGTAGATAGAGATTGCGGAAATATACCAAATTTCAGCTCAATCAGACACCGCGAAATAATTCAAATTTAACTTACAAGATTTGAAGCACATGAATATATGAGGTCAAGCTAAATAATAAGTGTGTAAAAAATACGACGATAACATAACATAACATAAATACTCTTTATTGCACACCTCAAAATAAAGAAACACATAAAATACAAGTTACAAACAGAATAATCAGAGGTAAAACAATTGGCGGTCTTATCGCTAAAAAGCGATCTCTTCCAGACAACCTTTGGGAAGCGGAAACCATTGAAAATAATCAGAAATACGTAGGTGTTGCAAATTCAAATCAACAAGCTAAACAATAATAAACTTACGCATATAAAATAAAAATAAACTTACATAAACCATACATATATAAATAAAAATTGATAAATTAAGAACATACAATCTAGGAGCAAGATACACGCTACTTGCCAGAGGTAGTTACAAAATCCGTTTAATGGAGTTACAGGATAACGTATCATGGGAGAGACAGATAATATTCTTTAAGGTATTTCTTAAACACAGCAAGAGATTTAGCACGCCTTAAGTCTGAGGGTAAATTGTTCCAAAGCCTAACAGCTTGAGAAGTGAATTAACTGCTATAAAATTTAGAAGAAGAAGATGGGACACTGAGTAGAACATTTTGAGAGGATCTGGCCGAAAGCAGGTAACTAAATCGTTCTTAGAGGTAACGAGGAGTTGCGGGATGAAAAAGAATGGTGAAAAGTTTATGTGACTGCTACATAATGTAGGGCATTAAAATACGAGTGTGGTTTTATGAAAGGAACGAAGTGAGTTCCATAACATAATAATATCACACGAGTATTTTAATGCCTGATTATGTATTAGAAATTCTCAATGGCGTGTTCGGAAACCATTACAAGGACCGCCATTGCACTGCCATGGCCAATTGGATTGTGCATGTGCAGGCGGTCGGGAAGGGGGATAACCGCGGTCGGGGAGGGCTAGATTTCCATTACGAGCGATGTGGTAATATGAATTTTCGTACATTATTAGAACACTGGCATAAATAATACACTGATGTTACATTACTGGTTGCAATAATGGTGGTTATTATTTATGGGTTCCGAACGCAAATAGGGGATTTATGATAAAAATAAAATATATTAGGTAATAATTATTCCGGGGAGATGGGCCTCGTTAGCATTGTGCTGCAACCTGTCTAGGAGAAGGTAAACTCCAAAATATAACCCGGGGAGATGGGCCTCGTTAGCATTGTGCTGCAACTTGTCTAGGAGAAGGTAAACTCTGAACTAAAACCCCCAATCCAAGGTGTAAACCGACCCGTGCTCAAGGATGAGTGGCCAGAGGGAGTCTGGTTTTTAACGGAGGGTGTCTGTGTTGGCGGTCACAGGACACTACGTAAATTCGCCTTACCTCAGTACAGGGCTCTGCTGGGGAGGACCTGTAACCCTTCTACTCGTGGGAACGCTATGGAGAATTATAATAATCATCCGCATGGCGGCGATGCGGTACGCCACCCATCACGTCTCGTTTCTCGCGGGGGCGAGAAGTGGCTCACGGAGAGCGGTTTTGCTACGTTGAATGTTGGAGGGGGGATGAATGACAAATTGAATGAGGTTTTACAGATGATGGAAGAAAGAAGGATAGATGTACTCTGTGTGAATGAGACAAAGCGGAAGGGAAGTGACACCACCACCCACGGGGCTTTTACCGCGTACTGGTCGGGGGTGCCAAGCTCAGAGCGAGCCAGTAAGGGAGTCGGTGTTATACTATCCGCTAGGATGGCTGAGTGTGTGAATGAGTTCAAGTGCGTGAGTCCCAGGTTGATCTGGATCAGAATGAAAGTGGGCCTGATGAGGATTTTTGTTGTTGGGGTTTACGCTCCTGTAGATCAGGGAGCGGAAAACTCTCAGCAAACACAGGATGAAAGACGAATGTTTTGGGACGAAATGAGAGACGTTTTAAGTGCGTGCAGGAATAATGAAAGGTTAATAATGCTCGGTGATTTTAATAGTTGGATAGGAGTAAAGCGAGATGGTTTTGAAAGGGTCTTAGGGATACATGGTGACGAGAGAGTGAATGAGAATGGAAGAAGCTTGTTAGAGATTTGCCTCGAGTGGAGTCTTTGTGTAGCAAACACAATGTTTGCTCACAAACGGATCCATATGTTCACTCGAGAGGCGGAAAACGTTAGGAAAAGTATGATTGATTTTGTAATAGTTGATGAAAGAATGAAGAAGAATGTTCGCGACGCTAGGGTGTATCGTGGGTCGGGTATGCACAAGCGGGATTTCGAAAGGGTATGGGATGTACGGATCAAGTCTTTTCCTTACGATGCATAACCGAAAAGTACTTGGCCAAAGGTCAAAAGGTCTATTGCGCTTTCGTGGACTTGGAAAAGGCTTATGATAGAGTGATGAGAAATGAATTGTGGTCGGTAGTGTCCATGTATGGAGTAAACAGTCGGCTTGTGCAAGCGCTGAAGTCTCTCTATGAGGATTCCAGTGCTTGCGTGAGGATAAACGGGTCATACACTGAGTGGTTTAGCATTGAAAAGGGTGTTAGACAGGGATGTGTAGCGTCACCGTGGCTGTTTAATCTATTCATGGACAGTTGTTTGCAAGATCTGAAAGATAATGAATGTGGACTGAGGATGGAAGGGTTGCTAGTAAAATGTCTCCTGTAAGCTGACGATTTAGTATTACTTGCGTCATCGGCACAGGAGTTACAGTTGATGGTAACAAGAGTGCATGAATCTTTTGAGAAGAAGGGAATGAAGATGAATGTCAGTAAGACGAAAGTAATGGTATTTGAAAGAGATGAGATTATGGTAGATTGCGAAATTATGATTGGTGAAGAAAGACTGGAACAAGTGAACGAGTTTGTGTACTTGGGGACTTTGTTTACAAGAGATGGTAAAAATGAAAAAGACATTGAAAGGAGAGTGAATGCTGGGAATAGAGTGAATGGGGCACTGAACGCTTTTATGAGCAGTCAGAAGGTGTCGCAAAAAGCACGCCTGGCTGTGCATGGAGGAGTGTTGGTGCCTACACTTATGTATGGTAGTGAAAGTTGGGTGTGGCAGAAAAGACATCAGAGTCAAGTGAACGCAGTGGAAATGAGAGCTCTAAGAAGCATGTGTGGTGTGAAGTTAACAGACAGGATCAGAAATAGCGTAATAAGAATGAAATGCGGAGTGGATGAAGATGTAGTGACAAAAATTGAGATGGGTATGTTGAGATGGTTTGGACACGTAGAGAGGATGGATGAAAGAAGATTAACGAAGAGGGTGTACGAAGAAAGAGTGGAAGGGTCAGTTCGAAGGGGAAGACCTAGGCGAACTTTCCTCGATCAAATCGGGGAATTATTGCAAAAAGGCCAAGTCAGAAGTACTCTAAACCGACGAGCATGTATGAGGAATATTATGAAAGTGGGTGAAGCGAAAGTAGTTTGTCAGGATCGTAGTAAATGGAAATCCGTGATCTCTGCCTACCCCTCTGGGAAACAGGCGTGAATATATGTATGTATGTATAATTATTCCAAACCCCAGGAGCTTTTGTATAAAGCTTAGAATGTAATACCTTTATATAACATCAATACAATCATCAAACACTTAAGAGCCATGCTCTTTTCGGTGCAACTCAAAGTGGGCTTTCCATTTGCTTCGGTCCCAGGCCTCCTCTTTGATCTCTTGGTACGACCTGACCTTAACATTATTTTTAATTTGGTCTATATAATTAATTCTAGGTCTTCCCCTTCCTCGCCTATACAATGTCATACGGATATTTTTCGCTTATTTATAAACAAAGGTACAGAATGTGTCATGTGAAACGCCTACCGTATCCTACATATGGGAGATGGGAGATTACAAGTCCAGGGTCTAGACAACCGCGTTACCAAACCCGAATTTAAGGCTGAATCACTCCAAATGGAGAAGAAGTGTGCAACCCGAAGTTTCCCCTCCCCCTCAATTTCCAGTATCCTTATGTGATGAAGAACAAGCATACAAATTGCCATTCACACCGGCTGGTCGGTCATCGATCCGTCAGAGCTGGAAGCCAGAAAAAAATGAGGGGGGAAAGATGAAAAACAAAATCCAACGTATCAGTTCGAGTTGCACAGGGTGGTTCCACAACACGTAGGGAGTTAAATACCGCTAGCCATCCGACTGCCTCTCGGAGACTGTAACTACGCGCCATTGCTATAACTATGATGCATAATGCATCTGGTATGTATTGCCCTAAAACTGTAAAGCTTTTCGTGAGTCCCGAGTATAGCAGTCGTGGACGCAATAATGAAACTAATTGGAACTCATTGACGTGACCGAAATCGCAACTATAATTGGTTAATGGGGTGGTTGACTGTAGTTTGATGTAAGGCCTCACCTGTCTAGGTCACCAGTTCGTCTGAACTGAATGTTCCCATGTTGTTCACAACATTTTTAAAAGTAATCATTTTTATTTTTATTATACAATAAAACATTGTCTAATTTACTTAATAATATGAAATCATATCTTGATTTGAAGTCCACAATATTGTTTACAGTACAGTTAAGATGCGTTGTAGAACCTTTGTCAAGTATGTTTGTTATTAATCTACAAGTAATATGTAGCGTAAGTCCAATATCAAAGAATCCCCTCGCAGAAGCGAAATCGAAGTCTATGACAGGATTTTCCGGAAATAGAATGAGAATAAAATTGGAGATAAAAAAATATTTGAAAAACAAAAACAAAATTTTCATACAAGTCTCAGATACTAAACAAGGCATCTCTTCTTCTGATTTTGCAGCCTTCTCTACTTGGAAATAAATTCGAACCTAGTAAGGCACTGGTCCCACCGCGGGCGGGTAACTATGAACTATCGGCTATTTTCTAGCCCAAGAAACGAACAAAAGATAATCGTTCCCGTGTAAATAAAAGAGAGAGATGTATATTTATAGTTCATCGCAGTGTGAACAGCCAGCGATGAACTATAAATATATATCTCTCTCTCTTTTATTTACACGGAAGCGATTATCTTTTGTTCGGTTCTTGGGCTAGAAAATAGCCGATAGCTCATAGCTTACTCGCTCGCGGTGGGACCAGTGCCTAACTAATATTTAATTTCCTTTTCTTGTTCGGTAATAAATATATTTTTTAAACTATGTTATATACCGCCTATATGAAGCAAAGGGCTTACTAAATTCTTGCACAGCTATCTAATCAGCGTAGACGCACACAAGTGCAAGGTTTATCAGTGGGCGTTAGAATAACAGTTTCTTGGATTGACACTGAGCCCTTAGTTATATAATTACTGATGAAAAATTTGTGATACAGTCATTTTGGGACAGGTATAATAGCAAAAAAAATGCGGGGATTTTGGTTACTAAGTATGAAGAGAACTCTTACTTTTCTACAAGCAAATGAGACAAGGCACTTTCAGAAATAAGATCGCCGAAAATGTTGTAACTATTTGTTATTTGATTTCTTTCAATCCAATTAGGTTTGCGTTTAGTTTTGTAGAAAGTAAAGTTGAATAACAAGTAACTCTCAAAAATATTTTATTTGGTAGACTTTTATTGCTGACTGTATCTAGTAGATAGAGATTGCGGAAATATACCAAATTTCAGCTCAATCAGACACCGCGAAATAATTCAAATTTAACTTACAAGATTTGAAGCACATGAATATATGAGGTCAAGCTAAATAATAAGTGTGTAAAAAATACGACGATAACATAACATAACATAAATACTCTTTATTGCACACCTCAAAATAAAGAAACACATAAAATACAAGTTACAAACAGAATAATCAGAGGTAAAACAATTGGCGGTCTTATCGCTAAAAAGCGATCTCTTCCAGACAACCTTTGGGAAGCGGAAACAATTGAAAATAATCAGAAATACGTAGGTGTTGCAAATTCAAATCAACAAGCTAAACAATAATAAACTTACGCATATAAAATTAAAATAAACTTACATAAACCATACATATATAAATAAAAATTGATAAATTAAGAACATACAATCTAGGAGCAAGATACACGCTATTTGCCAGAGGTAGTTACAAAATCCGTTTAATGGAGTTACAGGATAACGTATCATGGGAGAGACAGATAATATTCTTTAAGGTATTTCTTAAACACAGCAAGAGATTTAGCACGCCTTAAGTCTGAGGGTAAATTGTTCCAAAGCCTAACAGCTTGAGAAGTGAATTAACTGCTATAAAATTTAGAAGAAGAAGATGGGACACTGAGTAGAACATTTTGAGAGGATCTGGCCGAAAGCAGGTAACTAAATCGTTCTTAGAGGTAACGAGGAGTTGCGGGATGAAAAAGAATGGTGTATAAAAGAGACAGAATGTGGGAATTACGACGAAGACGTATAGGAAGCCACTTGAGCTGAGAGCGGAAGATAGAAACGCGATCATACTTGCGTAATCCAAATATAAATCGGATGCATAGATTTTGAATGCGCTCAAGCTTGTTTAGCTGCTCTTCAGTGAGGTCGAGGTACGAAATATCGGCGTAGTCCAAAATAGGGAGGAGTAAAGTTTGAGCGAGCGCAATTTTGGTGGGAATGGGAAGAAAATTCCGGAGTCTTCTTAAAGACCCAACCGCGGAAAACATCTTCCTACTGACTTCGCTAATTTGAGGAACCCAAGATAATGATGACGATTTACCTAATTGCCTACAAGAAATATTTGTAACTAATTTCTATTGGTTTTAAACGGTGACTATGTAATGATGCAATATTAGTAATTTCATTACAACTTTCCTTAATTTGCATAGTTTCTAACTTTTCAGTTCTGTATATGACACAATTCCAGCACTCATAAATTGAGGAATTTAAAACAGAAAATGCATGGCTTTAATTCAGAGAAAACTACATTTTTCTGATGTTGATGCAATATTATAAGGTACCAAATATTCAAAACCACAAACTTCTCATGCGCATGGGTAAGTGCGTGACTATTAGGTATTTGCATAGTTGCGCCAATACTCGTATTCAATCAATATAGTGCTACGAAAACAAACAAAAAAACATACATATTTATTTCAAAGCCACATACCTATTTACTATGGAAAATTACAATAAAAGTCAAGTACTTCACGAGTTTATCAGGATTTCATGGTCAGACATCGCTGTTCGTTATATGTATAATTCGTCGATACCTATGTAACGTATAAAATAGAGATTAACAGTGTAAGGTAGCCGGACTCTGGGCTCCGAAGCAGAAGTTGTTGGCAAATGGGATGATTACCACAAATTAGAAACAGATGTCCATTGCAATGAAAAAATCAACTCACGGGATAATAAATATGACAAAAACTAAGATGAGTGAATTGAAATAAGGTATCTTTTGAATTTTTACTCGTCTCAGATTAACTTGTATTCAAAAAACTATTAAGATTAGATTTATAATCCATGTTTAAATACTCGAATGGAAAAGCAAGCTTAGTGGCAGAGAGGAAGATCTTCAGAAAGGCCCTATACAAGGCTAGAAGATGGCTCTTGGAGAGTGAGGAAGAACTTGTGGGCGAGCCCAACATCATCGGCGAGAGCAAGGCTGCGCGACTTCGCTGGCTTGGCCATGTGGAGATAATGGGAAAGGATCGTGCGGCCAAGTGAGAGCATACCTGGGACGACCAATTGGGAGACGTCTAACGGAATGCCTAGGTATCGGTGGATCGACGACGTCCAGAGAGACCTGTGCGACATTCAAGCGGCTGAATGGTGCCCGATCGCACAGGATCGAAATGAATGGCGGAATCTAGTGTCGGAGGCCAAGATCCACTTTGGGTCGCTGAGCCAGCGAAGTAAGTAAGCAGTAAGCATAATTAAATGCCAAGTTGATTCTGTTGATTTACAAAAGCGGACGCAAGATACCAATATACAAAGCTGTCATTATCTTTATATTCATTCATCGGGGGTTTTTACACAAATCAACCAAACTGATATACCCGTCCAAAACCGATCTTATGCGATTGCCTTCTGGCAATATCACATGTCTTTCTATATCTATCCACATATTTTTCACATGTCATATTTTGTCATCAATGTAAGTTTTATTTCATTCCATTCTCTTACCGAAAGCTATTTAGATCGTACGATTCCTTCTTTCATCCATAACGTTTGCACGGGGGACCATGCTGCTCTGTTACTTCTTTTCGAGCTCTGGCGAATCGAATGCTTCCACCAACCAATTTAACCTTAAACTCGAGATCCATACTAACTATTCGTAATCGGAGAGATTTTATACTGGTTCGATAAGTACTTGTCTCGGTTAGTCCTGTAAATAAGTCCAGAATCGCAATAACGTAGCTCGTAGAATACGAACACGCTTATTTTCCTTTACCACTATTTGCAGTAAACCAGCATTTTCACATTCCGACAATAGATACTAATACTATTATGTTTGAGCTCCCTTACATAAACATCGATTATGTTCTGTTCGATAGTAGAATGTAAAAACTTAAAGGGGTTCGCCTGGCATCTCAAGGAAGTAAAAAAAAACGCTAATTATTACCGTAGGATTTTTAACATTAACAATAAGAAAATCATATTTTCCGGTACTGATATTTGAAGAAAGGAGATCGTCATTTTTTGTTAGGCGAGTTGCCCCAGATCATAAATGTGCGTATAATTAAGAAATCGATATCAAAACATTCGCCTTAATTTCTAGATCAGGGTGGTCATAAAATAATCATGAAATCTAACGGGAAAATTGAGAAATCGGGGATGAAAAAACATGAATGCGATAAGGACAATATTTAAAAGCGTACATGTTTATGATTTATAGTACAGAACAAAATAAATACCGATTTTTTTAAGAATTTTCTAGTTACCTATGAACCACTGTTTTTCACGGTAATAAGGTTAATCTGTGGGCAGGGAAAAAGTACAACAATTACACCCACTTTTTATACATCCATCCATCCATCTTTTTATTTCTAAATTATTTGTTATGGCAGTTAACGTCTTATTGACAACCGACATTGATGAAAACCTTTGATTGAAAACGTCACATTATCATTTCAACCAGTGTTTATGACATGTCTCAAACCTGCACGGATATATGAAGCCCGTTGAAACCCCTATTTTAAGAGCGCATGACAGTTAACGTTTTCATCTCTGTAGCTAAATGTCAAATTCAGGAAGGAGAATCTTCTGTACTTGTACTATTACTTATTATGTGATCATAACGCTCTAAGTCAAAACTTTGTGGTCGAAGAGTACACTCCAGTTTAAAATTATAACTTCATGCGGCAGACATGGCTGACGGTGACGTCATTCATTGACAGTGTCAAACTAGAATCATAAACAAGATTTGCAAAGTAAACGTAACTCCTTACTGAAAATGTCCGTTTCGTCTCGGTCCAGGTGAAGTTAACCTTATGTCAATGCTGTAAAGACGTTAACAACTTATTTAGCACTATTTGGTTCGCGGAAGGATCAAAGAAATTACTTTTTATTTTGTATATCTAATTCCCGTTTCATTTTCATGCAATATTTTGTCTACTTTCGTAATAAAATGGGTATTTGCTTAAGATTGAAGAAAAAACCTTATACGAGACCATATCGCGAGTGGGCCCGGAATTGACGATCTCCTTTGTGTTTCTTTCTTAAAATACTCGTATATACCTTAACAATATTTATTGGCGCTACAAATAAGAATTTTATGAAAGTATCGTCCTTCCAAAGTCAGTTCTGTCCTTTCCCAAATTTTAAATTACGCGCCGTGGAATTTTAATAAAACGCAACGATGTATTTAAACTATAATACTATGTAAACATTGTGAATATAAAAGTGGCGCCAAGTATCGGCATAACGTGACAATACACTGACTTACAACAACAATATTTTCAGTCACACTGCCTATGCGTAATATTGCGTGTTCCAAAACGTGCGCTGGTTGGTGGCAGCACCTATGACGAATAAAGACCTTACAGTTACGGCTTAAGGTTCATTTTAGGGTGGCTTCGGGCCGAAAAGTGGCGCCAAGTATCGGCATAACGTGACAGTACACTGACTAGTAATACAACAATATTTTCAGTCACACTGCCTATGCGTAATATTGCGTGTTCCGAAACGTGCGCTGGTTGGTGGCAGCACCTATGAGGAATAAAGACCTTAGAGTTACGGCTTAAGGTTCATTTCAGGGTGGCTCGGGCCGAAAATATACGTTTTACTCATGTATGCCAAGTTATTGACTGGACTTTTATACAATGCCGCAATGAAAATTGATAAGTTTTACCCTCACAAAGTGCGGCGCATTCATAGGAATTTAATTGATTCATTAACAAATTGTCTGTACAATACAACATTTTATTAAGTTTAATAAGAGAAACCAAAAATTAAAGGGCATTCTAAAATTCAAACGGCCGGTTTGTTAACTATTTTTTCACGAAGGCATTTCAGAGCAGCCATAACCAACGCTTGCCGGGCAATAGTCTCGAGATAACCATTATTAGAAAGATCTTCCATTACGCACATTTGTTACTGATGTCTTATACTGGTTTGTGCGTCACCAATGCTCACCTACGTACAGTAAGCGGTAGGCATATAGGCAACGCTACTCGCACTTCCCCATCTGGACAAATATTAGCGCATGCGTACATACAAGCGTTCAATGTCAAACTCTTGCATCTGACTTGATAAATAGGTACCCGATAATGGCACCTGACTTCACATATTAACTATGTTATTACTTTTAATATAAAATGCCACGAAATCATTTCCTAATCACTGTAAGTTCACTTTTTTGATAGGCCTATGTATAAAATTAAAAACGTTTGTAGAGTACCGGCAGACAATGTATCGGTCTTCCTACATTTTTTTTTATAAGTACCTACTTCTTGACAAATCTTCGTATAAAAAAAAACATATACCTAGTGTACTGGACATGGTAGACTTGTAGTTTGTTAGTAAAGATATGTATATTTTATTGTTATTTCAGATAATAACTTACATTTTTTTCTTACGAACGGAGAATTATAATAAACTGATACAAGCAACTGATTAAAGAGCAGTTAAAATTATTAAAACATATCCAGATTAAAAACTTTTTTAACGAAGTGATATACTATATAAATATTTGCATATTTAGAACTACTCCTATTTTAACCACTTCTTATTTAACAATTAGGGGTTTAGGTCCGGATGTTCTAATAAATTATATAACTTTATTAGGAAATGCGTTAGTAGTTATTTAGGTATATAAAGTCCTTAAAATCTGGCACGCTATGTATTTACCGATGTCATTCAAATATGAATAGGGATTTGATATCTTAGTAGGGGTGTTATTTACTACAATAAATATTTGGTGAGGAAGGAGATATTATTGTTTATTATTCTGTTTTACATACAACCAGACCAGAACAAGACAATGTCGCAGGTGTCGTGAGTTAGTGTTTTTTTTTTATTTATTCTGATAACATGCACTTCAGTTATAATAATTATCAAAAAATCAAACCTTATTGTACCGAATGACCATGAATAGGAATCAGCGGACAAAGGAAATGCACGTATCCGCTTTATAATACTGCAAACTGTGAAACGATAACACGCCGGATGCTGTGACAGCACCGCACCGAAACCGCAAACACAGAAAATATGCGGTACTCACGTTGAGTTGTCACTCCGCCATCGGCGGACAAGCGGGCGAGTCTGGTCCGAAGGCCAGGTGGGCAGAACTCGGCCTGATGCTGCGACGCCGCGGACGCGCGGTATCGAGGAAGTAAGTCCGGGCAAACTGTCAACGCTCGTGCGGAAATCGGGCGGCGTCCGCACCGCGCACGCGCGAGGCACCCGTCAACAGCCGCCCTGCAGCCCGTCCGGGGGCCACCCCCTACGCACCTACCCTTTAAATCGAACGTCATATCCCGCCACACCGTTCGCCCCACCGCCCGCCGTAATTTCTGAAAAGCGCTGACTGCCCCCCTTCGACCCTAAAAAATGCATTGCGTAACGGTTTTATAAATTCCCAAAGTCTTTGTTTGTCCAATCAATTATCCACCTGTATCGGAGGGGCATCGGTGCGGAGACAATACTATGTAATCAGTCCCCGTAATTGTGGGTTGCGGGTTTTTACAGTATATTTTCAACTAGACGGTGCTCCTAAATGTTTTACTCATGTTTTATTAAGGTATTGGTGGATTATTGTCCCAAAATCTCTGGTGGTTTTATAGCTTCGCAGACGGAGTAGCGAGGAGGAAAAATGAAATATGCGGGGACTGAGGAGATATAAATATTGCCGCAAATTTCCCTTTATTGAATCCTGACAATTTTCGGTCGAACTAAAGACGTTCGCAATTTCCTCGAAATATCCGTCAACGTTAGGGAGAGCTTCGTACAAATTTAAATGGAGAATGAAGAGAGCGTAGATGTAGGCCTATAATAGGAAAAAAATGTAATATTTCTCTGTGTTCATAAATGAAATTAAAAATCTGTCATAGAAACATAATTTTGATGTGCCGATTTATTTTGTTTTATTTGTTTAGCGAAAGTTATTCTTGTCGTTCTCTTCCCTGCAGTATAATAATAGAATAAAAATAATATCAACCTAGAAAAGCAACAGAACAAAAACCAAAAACCTATCGAACTTTTTTCAAACTACACTAATGTTTTCATTGCTCTTGAGTGTAGTTTGAGAAAATTCGATAGGAGTTTGGTTTTTGTTCGGTTGCTTTTCAGTCTCCTCAGGTATTATTACTTAATAAAATTATAACAAGCTGAAAGGGTTTAGTTAATTTTAATATGAGAGCCATTTCCAAAGCCCGAAGGAATTGTGAAATATTTTTGTTGTACCGAATTTTCGACACTAAGTCTTTCCACGTGAATCGTACTCTTTTATTTACGACGTGGGCGATTTTCTAGCTCTTACTTAACTGCAGTATGAGAGGTGAAAAACAGTCAGTATACCTACCTACATACAACTTTACGACTATCAAGTACAGATTTTAGGACGAGAACATTTTCTCTGGCTGATCTTTAACGATTCTATTCTATTTATGTATTACTTGGGCCAGTTGCGTACTCAGAATCGCGATCTCATTCGGTCCTAAAGAAGAAAAAAGTGTACCGAGATTTCCATATATTTTTCGTTACTTCCATTCAGTTACCGCCATACAAATCTTGGGAAACTTTTTTCTCATACCAGGATCGAAAGAGGTCATGATTCTGAGTCAAGCAATCAAAATTTCCAAATTAGAAAAGGGTCTCTTTAAATAAAATCGCCCACTTAGGTAATATGTCACGCTTTCTTAAAGTAACAAAGTCAAATAAAACTTCTTAAGGAATGCGCGGCATTAGAACTTTACAAATTATTTTATAAGAATTATATCACTCCTATCCTAGCGCACCTTGTTAACACTAACACTTAAGTAAGAACGAGCGAATTGCACTGCAAGTGATGATGACAGAATACGATCGAATCGATGTCAAAGGAGATCGTCAATTTTTGTTAGGTGAGTTGCCCCAGATCATAAATGTGCGTATAATTAAGAAATCGATATTAAAACATTCGCCTTAATTTCTAGATCAGGGTGGTCATAAAATAATCATGAAATCTAACGGGAAAATTGAGAAATCGGGGATGAAAAAACATGAATGCGATAAGGACAATATTTAAAAGCGTACATGTTTATGATTTATAGTACAGAACAAAATAAATACCGATTTTTTTAAGAATTTCTACAAAATCTGTTATGATAATAAAACGGAAATCATAATAAAATAATAAAAAGTAATATTTTGATCCTACCGCTGATTTCTTGTATTTGGGTAAACATGATAGCTGTCAAACCATCATTGCTACTATTAACTAAAAACAATCTTAGCACTTATTACAAAGAGATAAGGTTTAGCACTGTTAGTGCGGTACTACTAGTATCCATGAAGTTATAATTTCAAACTGGAGTATACGCTTGGGCCACAAAGTGAGGCCGAAAGAGAGAGTAATATAGGGAGCTGCGTCTCGTTTTGACTTAGGGAGTTATGAGGTCATTAGACAATAATGCCAGCATGACAACAAGTCAAAATGTCAATGTGTGCCAATTTTGTAACGAGTGAGAGTGAGACACCGCCCCCCCCCATATTATGCCCTCTATCGGACCATTTTTCTAGTCACCTATGAACCACTGTTTTTCACGGTAATAAGGTTAATCTGTGGGCAGGGAAAAAGTACAACAATTACACCCACTTTTTATACATCCATCCATCCATCTTTTTATTTCTAAATTATTTGTTATGGCAGTTAACGTCTTATTGACCACCGACATTGATGAAAACCTTTGATTGAAAACGTCACATTATCATTTCAACCAGTGTTTATGACATGTCTCAAACCTGCACGGATATATGAAGCCCGTTGAAACCCCTATTTTAAGAGCGCATGACAGTTAACGTTTTCATCTCTGTAGCTAAATGTCAAATTCAGGAAAGAGAATCTTCTGTACTTGTACTATTACTTATTATGTGATCATAACGCTCTAAGTCAAAACTTTGTGGCCGAAGAGTACACTCCAGTTTAAAATTATAACTTCATGCGGCAGACATGGCTGACGGTGACGTCATTCATTGACAGTGTCAAACTAGAATCATAAACAAGATTTGCAAAGTAAACGTAACTCCTTACTGAAAATGTCCGTTTCGTCTCGGTCCAGGTGAAGTTAACCTTATGTCAATGCTGTAAAGACGTTAACAACTTATTTAGCACTATTTGGTTCGCGGAAGGATCAAAGAAATTACTTTTTATTTTGTATATCTAATTCCCGTTTCATTTTCATGCAATATTTTGTCTACTTTCGTAATAAAATGGGTATTTGCTTAAGATTGAAGAAAAAACCTTATACGAGACCATATCGCGAGTGGGCCCGGAATTGACAACATTGAACAAAGCTCTTCGATTCAGCTACGACCACATGCATTCCGTCATTATCGTGTTCGTCCTCCACTATTTACCGTATTTTAAAAACGGCAGGCCACAGTGAACGATTAAATTAAGAATTTTAAATATGTCTCCAAACTAAAAATACCTAGTATCTTCTAAAAGCAATTAGGTAACCGCATTAAAATACGCACCAAACAAGTTGTGGCACTCGAATATCCTTCATTTCGCAAATCATTGGCCCTGACATTTAGATAAAACTGAATGCCTAAATCCTTAGGCTTGATGTCATGTAACAAATTTAATCTGTAGACTCGTCGTAAATCCAGCTGGTGGAGTAATTTCGATTGACTACGTTTTTAGAGCCAAGGTGGCTCTAAAAACGACGTCTTATTAAGCACATAACGACGCAGGTTTTGAAATAACTCCACATAATTTGAATATTAAATAATTACTTTTAATACCAAATCAGATTGGGAAAATACCGATTTGGGAAATACCGTAATTTATCAACGTTCCTGATTTTTTTTCAATGTCCTATTTTTTGTTATGAAAAATGTTTTTTTCATCAAGAGTCCGGTACACTTTCTTTTTTATTTTGCTCAACTTTTTGATACTATTTTGCAGTAACATTTGTATACTTATGTTGAAAGTACGTTTCTTTTTAAATTCTTGTTTCATTTATAAGTAATTGACCCTAATCTAACACCTATTTTGTGATTTTTGCTTGGAGAGGTGAAAAGAGTAAGTAAGTTTTTATTGATTAAAATTAAGTTATACTAGTACGTAAAATACATAAATACGTTGGAAAATGAGTCGTCTGAGGAATAAATGGATCAGTTTTTTTTTTCATTTTTATATATATTTTTAAGGGGAGTATGTTTAGCTAGAGCAATTTTATGAAAAATTGCCGAAGTTTATTAGGTGATATTATTGGGAAAGTATTAAACCATTTTAGAAAAGTAAAAATACAGAAATAAACTGTACTTCATGCTTTAATCAGATAATATAAAACATATTAGGGACCATAGAAAATAATAACTAATAATCAGGCGACAAGATTGCACGAATCAACATCTGCACTAAACAAGCTCTGTAAGAATTCAGTTTTAGGGTATTAAATATTAATATATATATAGAGTCAAAGAACTGTTTTACAATAACAAGGCTTCAAACTAACTTATCCAATGCGATTCATGTGCGTAATTTCATTATTAGCGATTTTCGTTTTCAAATCATTACCGGATTCTTAAGAGGGCGTCGTACAAAATCAGCAAAAACAGCAGTCACCGTTTAGGTTCCTGAGTTCACAATTCTTTACAAAAATCTATATTTTATATGTTATTATAACAACAAAGAGTGTGTTTACAATTAAAAGTAATAAGTACTCGATTATTATTAGTAGTTAACTCAATACAACGAAGTAAAGTTGTACAAAATCTGAGAAAAACGTTTATGCGGTTTAGGAAAAACATGAATTAAAAATGCATATGATCATTAAATGGTTATAATATTTTGAAAGCCAGATAAATGCACTAGAGAATAAAGGGTTACTCATATTTTTCCTTATAAAAATAACAAAGAAACTCGATTATAAATATAAACTTTCGTGAAATTCCCATACATTCGCCACATCAGTCAAATTGTCTTTCTGACTCAGATGCCCCACGGGGCCCGTCGCAGGCGGACGTGCTGCTGAATTTCACACTTTGACATTTCATTTTGACAATTATTTTGACAGAAAATCATATAAGTACACGAAAAAGGATACCAGTAGCCAGAATGTATTCAAAATTAATAGGGAAAACAAACAGAGACCGTGTGTCATATTAAATTGTATTTTTTTGATGTTTACATGTCGTAATACTAGAAAAATACAACGAACGATTTCATAAAAGAAACGTTTCTACCGAATCCTTATAATTCGTTTCTTCCAAAGCTATTTAATGCGAAAAGAGGTTTAGTATTACTTTTTATTTACGGAGTTTTTATTTATTATGCTGGTCATAATATTACAATTATTTTACATGTTTTTAAAGTGGGGCATTCCACTCATACAATAGTATGTTATTCAATCAAATACAAACATTGAAAACATTGAAAAAATAATCAACCCAGCAAGACTTGAACTTGCATCGATACGCCTTACCGGGGCTCGATCGCTTTACCAATTAAGCTATGGGTCAAGTTACTAAGTTGACGTAATTCTCAATGCCTTCAATCATCTTTTTGCATTTATTTTTACATCGACTTTATAGCAGCCGTAAGCGACATCTAGGTGCTAACTACTAGAGTTAGATAAACATGTAAAATAATTATGAGTTGATAGCAGCGCCATCTATTATTTCCGTTGTGACACTTGCAATAGGGTCGGCGGGAAGGGTATCTAACTCTAGTAGTTAGCACCTAGATGTCGCTTACGGCTGCTATAAAGTCGATGTAAAAATAAATCCAAAAAGATGATTGAAGGCATTGAGAATTTCGTCAACATAGTAACTTGACCCATAGCTTAATTGGTAAAGCGATCGAGCCCCGGTAAGGCGTATCGATGCAAGTTCAAGTCTTGCTGGGTTGATTATTTTTTCAATGTTTGTATTTGATTGAATAACATACTATTGTATGAGTGGAATGCCCCACTTTAAAAACATGTAAAATAATTATGAGTTGATAGCAGCGCCATCTATTATTTCCGTTGTGACACTTGCAATAGGGTCGGCGGGAAGGGTATCTATCTGTAGTAGTTAGCACCTAGATGTCGCTTACGGCTGCTATAAAGTCGATGTAAAAATAAATGCAAAAAGATGATTGAAGGCATTGAGAATTTCGTCAACTTAGTAACTTGACCCATAGCTTAATTGGTAAAGCTTTCGAGTCCCGGTAAGGCGTATCGATGCAAGTTCAAGTCTTGCTGGGTTGATTATTTTTTCAATGTTTTCAATGTTTGTATTTGATTGAATAACATACTATCATAATATTACGACATTAAAAAAATGTATACGAACGTCAATAAACTTGATTGACAATTTTCTTAGTACTCAAATCTTATTAATAAATAATTTTACTTAGCATACGCGAAATTTGTATAAGATATATTTCCGCAATATATGATGGAACCTATTTCTTGTTGGCCGTTTGTGATGTGATGAGATAAATAAGACCAAGAAATTAAAATAATAACTAGGCCAGCAGATATATCGAGTTTTTGCACACAACATACGTGCATGCGTAATGAAGAACGTCTCTGTCTGCAGCACATACAAATCGAGAGGCGCATGAATCGGTTGTCGTTCCTATACGGTACGAGTAGGACCCCAGAGGTACAGATGGACACGCCTCTCGTCTCGATCGTCAGGAGCGCTCGTAACATCGCTCCAGGTCATCTGAACGGCTTCTTCTCAACTGAGCGCCACCGTGAGTGCACGGGACGACCAGATCTACGTTCGCCTCCTGGATGGGACCCAGTTGAGAGCGGTGTACGTGATAGTTTTCATCCCGGCGGATTGTGTGTCTGAACTATCTCCATTATCGCTTAGCGATTTCACTTTGCATGAATCTATCACCTTTATAAAAATGTACCTATTTATAAAATAAACCAATAAACATTGTTGTTTTCTGATTTTAACTTACACCATTTATCCGGGACTTTTTATTTAGTCATAGCTGGAAGGGAGAAAGTAACGTCGCGTTCGAAACCTCAGGCGAAATAATAAAAGTAATTGTACAAAAATTCAGTTTTTATTTCATCAGTATTCTGTGCAAAAATTATCTATTGGGAAGATAAGTAAATCATCTTTTATTTTAAATAACTAAATAATCCGTAATTTGTTATTTTGGATTTATCTATATCAGTTTCATTTTTATCTAGATAATTATCTTCGAATAAATTTATTTCAAATAATTATATAGATAAGAAATTATATAAATAACGCCAAACTCTGGACTGAACGAAGCATGTAGTGTACAGTCGCCATCAGATATATCGGAGCGGCCAAGGTAGTTACAAATATCTGAACGACACCTCTTTGTTAAGGCGATAAAGTGCATGTTCAGATATTTTTGAGTACCTTTTCCGCTCCGATGTATTTGGTGGCAACTGTACCAAAATGTTAAAAGGCAACTATATACTTCTGGAGCCAGCCATACTGTAAATTTATCAAAAATATTACCGGTTGGCTTCTTTATGGCATTGTAGAGTCCATCTCGGTGATCATGAAAACGGGCCTTAAATGGGCACTAGCAGTGTTGTACCATTCCCGGGAATATTCACCTCGAGGGAATATTGGGGAATTTTGAAATAGTTGTATAAACACGTATTATATTTTGAAGGAATAGTTTAAACGAAGACCACAAAACTTACCAGGACATCAAGCACAGTACCTCCACCGGAAAACTAAATTCCCAATATTGCCAAGTAATTACTCAATTTGGTTAAGGGAATCCATACTTAATTTTATAAATGCGAAAGTGTGTTTGTCTGCCTGTCTGATACCTCTTCACGCTGACACCGCTTAACCGATTTAGATACAATTTGGTAAGTATGAAGATAGTTTGAGTCCCAGGGAACGATATATGATAGTTTTATCCAGTGAAAAGGGGGGTGGAAGATTGAATGGAATTGTTGCTCACTGTAAACTTAAATAGCATGTGCGTTAAATTAATATTTGCTATGAGATTTTACTACGGCGTTTCATAAATTCCTTCTGGCGAATCAGGGACCGGAAAACCCCTTCGTTTGATGGTAACCCTATTAAAGTCTTACCCTGATGTTATGGTTACCCTATCGATATGGAAATCATTTTGAATAGGCTTAACCCTTTTCAATGTGGTTTCCGAGTCGAATAGGGTAAAGATAGCTTCAATATTTACCGCTTACCTTTTAATAGGGCTACCCTTTTCCCGTCTCTTTTCCGCGCAAGCAGGCGGTTTTATCTTTCTCATTTGAAATGGAACAGGAGAGGCGACGACGGCGGAACAAATTGAGTGAATATCAGATTTGCAGTCGTCACGCACATACACAACTTTAATTTAAATAATTTATGTTAAAGAAATGTTTCTTATCTTCAGTTTATTTTTGCATAGTTTGCACGTATTGATGATTTGGGCAAACTTTTTTTAATAAGAATTTTAAAAAAACGCATTTTTTATTCTTATTTAAATCGATTTGAATAAAATTTATTCTTGCATTCGTTATCCAAAATTAAATGAATGGGAATAAATGACGTGAATCTTATTTAAAAATAAATAATGAAAAACTGAATAATTATTCTAGGATTTATTCCAAATAACGTTTTATTCAACTAAAATGTTATTTGGAATGAAGTTAAGTTTGTGGTACAAACCAATACAACCATCCTCCTAGCGTTTGTCCCGGCTTTTGCCACGGCTCAATTGAGCCTGTGATGAAATTGGTGTAGGGACTAATAGTCGTTTTCAGCTAATTAGGGGTTCTAGATTTCGAGAATTATATCTGTTTTATAATCCAAGATGGCGGTTATATACTTTTTCTGGTAAAAGGTCATGGTAGTTATTTTCGGTTAATTAGGGGGCATAGATTTATTAAATTATATCTGTTTTAAAATCCAAAATGGCAGCTATACTTTTTTTATGAAAAATCGTCATGGTAGTCGCTTTTGGCTAATGAGAGGGTATAGTTTTCGAAAATTATGCCTGTTTTAAAATCCAAGATGGCGGAAATACACTTTTTTGTATAAATTGACATAGTAGTCATTTTCTACTTCTATTTCGGGTGTGTAGATTTCGAAAATTACGTCTGTTTAAAACCCAAGATGACGCCTATACTCTTTTTTTTCTGAAATATCGTCATGGTTATAGTTTTTGGTTAATTGGGAGGTGTAGATTTTGTAAATTACGTGCTTTAAAGATGGCGTCTATACTCTATTTTCTGAAAAATTGTCACGGTAGTAATTTACGGCTAATTAAGGGTTTTATTTATTATTAAAATTTATGATTTACTGATTTTACTTTTTAAGATTAAATTATTTCTCCTCCTTTACCTTACGTAATTACTTATCAAAGTACCACCTAAGACAACTTAAAGTGACCCCTACTCTAAGAACATAAGAGAAGATAAGAATCTGAAAACAAACTCAGCCCTCGGAAAAAATAAGACTCAAACAAACCAATCTTAATTGGTTAAAATTGAACATAAAATGTCAACAATTGTACCTTTTTAGAAAGCTTATAAACTGAAGAACTCGTTTCTGTAATTTGTACGCAAAGTGTAATACCTTTTTTTTAAGTTATGCCTGTAAATGTAAAAAAAATTGGAGAAAAACAGAAAACTTGTAATTTTAAATCCTTTTCTTTGTACAATTTTGGCAATTTTAGGCGTGTTTTTTTTACTTAACGTAATCACTGGTTCATCAGCTATTTGACAAATGCATTTTTGCACCAAATTAAAGTAGTTTATTCACAATTGTCAGGTTTAGGTCGAGAGCCGGATATTAAAAAAAAAACTTGAATAACTTGAAAACCAATGCGTTTTGACCCCTAGTTGACTGGACTTAAATCATTGCAAATGAGCTAAAGAATAACCCCTTTCAAGGCATACGGCGAATTTCCAATCATCCTGTAGTACAGTCACGTCTGAAAATATAGATACTTTTAATGTGACAAAAAAAAGTAGCCACGACTCTATTACCAAGGCATAAAGTCTTGGATATGTCACATTAAATGTAGCCATATTATCAGACGTGACCGTACATACAAAGTTTAAGACCATTGTGGTGGGCGCATAATATTTTAAAACCAATTGAAATCACTAAAATTTTTTTGGCCTTAATTTATTAAAAAAATTTTGATCTTCAAAATTCACAGTACATTAAGTAATTTTAAGACCCATTCAACAAAACACAAATACCAAGTTTAAAACCATTCCGGTTAGTCCGTAGTGTACACTTTATTATACGGAAAATAGTGATGACGGAAATTCCTTTTTCAGAGTTGTTTCTTTTGGCTCTTAGATTAATTTAAAAAGGGGAGATTATCATATTTTTTCATTTAAGTTATTAATAGCCCTACTTTTTTTCATTTCAGAAAGTATACATACATACCTACGATATATTTTAAAGAGTAATGTTAAGTATGTGAGCGAAAAATAAAATACTCTTACGGAATAAAATTACGATATTGCTATTTTTACGTTTTTTTTACGGTACTTATACCTTTATAACGATATACAGCCGTTATAATTTCGGTAACAAAATTATTGACCGTAGCTTTTACGATGTAGGTACTTGCTACGGTGGCGCGAGCGACGGATACAGGATATGAGCATGAGGCGGGGCACGGGGAGTCGTTTAAGAAAACGGTTAAGGTATCGCAAAAAATTGCAGTGCCGTTATATTTCGGTACAGAAAATTTCGTTTGCGCAACAGAAACCATACCGTAACAAACGGCATGACATCATACCGTTTTAAAACTGTAAACCTGTGTGTGTACCTTTATTTTTCGATTATGATGTCCCTGATCCTTTCGGCGAATAAGGTCCCTTCAGACAGTTTAAGACATTTAAGTTTATAATGTGCGGTCTGAAACGCCCGCCACAACACTGTATGGAAGCAAATCGCTAAGAAATATGATAAATTTAAGTACCCGTGGCTCCAATACTATACTAAAATAAATTCACACGAAAGAAGTATGCCAAACGTAAGTTAGAAATAAAATTTAAATGGATTGAAAGTAGAATTATTGGTTATTTAGTACTGCATGTAGAACCACGAATATGTATCACTCAAATCTGGAGCAGAGCACCTTACAGAAAACCACAGCCAAATAGTACTAGACCCCACCCATAGTGTGGTGTTCCTGCTGGTGAGTAAGCTTTGTCAAAGAGCTCAAAGAGGACCCAGTGTATTGACGACCAGGGACCCTCTTGTTCCTTTAGCCGTCAACACAGTGAATCCGCCTTTTTGTAAAGGGTTAGCAACGCGCATGTGACACCTCTGGAGTTGCAGGAGTCCATCCATAGGCTACGGTAGCTGCTTTGGTAAGCAGCTACCGTAGCCTATGGATGGACTCCTGACGCCTGGTGGTCCAGGCGAGCCGTATGCTTGTTTGCCACCGTCGTAGTATAAAAACAATGTATAAATTAACATATTTCTTTTGCCAATTTCGCACAGAAAATTTAAAACTGTAGCTGTGTAGATATTGTACAGTCACGTCTGAAAATATAGATACATTGAATATGACAAAAATATGTAGCCACGACTCTATTACCAAGGCGTAAAGTTTTGGATACATGTTTATGTCACATTAAATGTATCCATATTTTCAGACTATCAGGTCATTTGATTTTACACCTTATCGAGAGCCATATAAAGTGGTTCTTGGCATTGTCAATCTGACTTCTAAAGATATCTTTACAAAACTCGTATCTCAAAAACGCAACTAATCATTTAAATATAAAATACATTATTTCGCTGTCTCCTTGGAACGCATATATTACCTATGGTTTCAGTTTCTCAAAGGAGGTGACGTGTAGTCAAACTTATAATGGCAACCGAAAAAAATAGTGGTCAATGACCTGTGTCCCCAGAAGTGTGGTAGTGTGCTTGAAGTCTGGTAATGTGTGTATCTGGGTAATTTGACAGAATCTGAAAATTTACCCTCCTCGACACAGTCTTAAAACGAAAGGGATGCCGATTTTTAGTGGAGTAATTTATATTTGTTTCACTATTAGAGTTACCATACACCTGGTCATTTCTCATTTCTTAAATGAGAATTGGACATAATCAGATAGAACTTTGCGTGACAGGAATGAAAATGTCAGACTTCCCAACGATATTAATTTATCGACACAGCCTTTTGACAATTATGATCTACATATATGTAATATGAATTTGAAAATTGTAAATATTATTATACAATATGCAGCATAAACTTTTCATCCATTATGTGTTAGCAGTTAAAACTATTTTTAGTTTCAATTTTAAAATTTCATTTATATGCTAAACTGTAACATATTACCATTACATAACTTCGTTCATCAACATACAGGTTAATTTATACATTACCTGGTGAACTTGAAATGACACTTTGAAACTGTTATCGATAAATTTGATATCGGAAGGAATTCCCTATTTTTGAAATAAAAGCTTATAAAAATTTAAAGCTAATGCGAAAGAAAACATGTGAATTGCAGATTGCAGATTTTATACCTAGATTGCAGATCAAAAGAAAAAAAACTGAAACTGAATGCAAGCCTTAATTAAAATATATACTCGTATATTATAATCCATTAGTCGTCAAACTGTAAGAAATATCACTACACTATGTCAATTAGGTTCATGTTAATTCCACTAAAGTTAGAAAATACCACAAAGATCTCTTGTATTTTTAAGAAAGTATAAGGTACATGCAGCTTTTTAAACGTCAGGTAATAGACAAAGGATCTCAGGGCTGACGCGCACTACAAAACCGGGTCACTATGGCTGCCCAAAAAATAATGCAGCTGCTCTCTATTCAGAAATAGACCGATATCTGGGTCACACGATGCGATGGATAATTTCGCTACTTCATGCTGTGCGCGGGTTAGTGATGACCCTTAAACGGATAAGCGATGTTTTAGTTACATAAGTACCTTATTAATTCGATGCACATAAAAGTCCGACAATCTGGGCATATTCCTAGAGAACCGGAGGAAAAAGACTACTGTGCAACATTGGATGTCTTTGGACTGATGTGATGATCTATTACAAAATATGGCAAGACTGGGGTCACAATTTATGCGATGGACAATTTATCTACTATATGCCGCAAGCGATTTAGTTATAACCCTTAGTCAGAACAGTTTTTATCGCAGTAGCAGGTATCTACATAACTCAATTAACATAAAATTCGAAATCGCCAGATGAAGAGGGACAATCTTTGTGGAGATATATTGAAAACCACGATCGGTCATAGTCGATGAATAGGGTTGGCAATCCGGATACGTGTTGTATGAAATTATCCGGATTTGGATACAGATACACCGATACATTTTGATACAGATTGTAATCCTATCTGTGTAAAGAAGTTAAAGATAAAGATGATGCTGTATACCTAGGCAAGTGAACTAACCGATTCTAGTTTGGGGTTGTAATTTTCGAAAATCATTAAATTGTCCATTCTGCGTCTTGTTTTATAAGTTTATAGTCAAGCCGAATTTACACTAATTATGTAACCAGGAATTTAATGGGACTGATCATCGGGAAATCACTAAGATGAAGAAGAGAACATTAGATAGCTAGGTGAAAGTAGGCAACTGCTGGGTGATAGCAAAAATTTAGAATCCAGTGCAGTAACATATTCTAGTTATATTATTTATACGTACAAATATTTAAACTTGTTAAAATAGACCGCGCAGTACAATTAATAAATCGGCCAGATTAAATCCCTACTTCTCAAAACCCACACACTAATATTTATGGGTTTCTTGTCACTATTTAATGCACCGAGTATATTTTGATATTTATAGTGACACGAAATATTCTAAGAAAACATGTCAATTTAACACCTTGGATTTCGGTGAAGACATTTTTTTTATTGTGCATATTGGTACCTTTATATAATTGCAATAAAATTAGAAATACCCAAATACACAGTGATATTTAGATAAGAGTATGTGTATTAATCGCGCCGTGGTAATATAAATTGAAAAAGTATTGTTTTTAGGGTACATCCCGTACACATGAAGGGGCGAGGGCGAATTTTTTTTTCGCTCCAACCCTATTGTGTGGGATGTCGTTGAATAGGTCTTTTAAAAAGAAAAAGGGTCATTTAATTTTTTTTTGGATATATCTGATAGTAAATAATAGCTCCAAAACTTTGCGCCCCCCGCCCGGTACCCCTTTGAACCGATAAAAGTGAGGCCTAATAAGTACTTTTAATGAAAACTATATTTAATAAAATCGGTTGAGTCGTTTTTGAGTTCTAACTCTCAAACGCCTAGTAAAAATGACGTTAGTGCCGCATAGTAAAATGACGTAAGTGCCGCTGAATATCATATAATAAACAACATTTTGTTTTGAGTGGGTGTGTTGTGACGGGCCGGTAACTACAGAACCCTAAAAATAATTCATAGGAATCTATGAGCAAATTATACTAAGCTCCAACGGAGTCAAAAATGCTTTTCAACCGACTTCAAGATTTCGAAGGAGGACTTTAATATATCAATTCGTCGGGATCTTTGTTTTTTTTTTGCTATTTTTTTATGTATGTTCCGATTGTTGGAAGACGGCTGGACCGATTTGGAAAATTATTTTTTGGTTTGAAAAAGTATACTTCACAGTTGGTCCCATTGTAACCAGGTCAGGATCTGATGATGGGATCCTGGAGAAATCGAGGGAACTCTTCAACTATTATAGCCACACCTATAGTGATTTGAGTATTTTTTACAGCAGTTCGAGCATTTGCTATTGGAAAGGTGGATGGTAAGTGAAGTCGGTTCTTTTTTGTTTAAAGTTATATATTACATTGTTTGCCAATTAACACCGGTAAAAACACACAAATCAGTATGAATTAAGTAGTTACTGTTTTTACCAAAAAAGTTACTAGTTATGCAATATTATAAGACTTCACCAATCTCGACGTCGACACTTCAAAAAGTTGGTTTTGATACTTTGTTGTTTTATTTTTTGTTCATTACGTTTATGTAATTATATGTAAATTTTTACGCGTACATTTCGCAAGTAGGCCTACAAAAGTATCGTTAGCATAAAATTTGACCTCCGCTTTGCAGCACACGCATAAATCTTACTGTTAATTAAAGATTAAGGTCACATCGTACAAAAAGTATGTCAATTGACTAGAGTTATCTAGCAGAAGTATGTCAGTAACTTAAATTAAAAACTCAAAAAACTATGATCCATTATAATTTACAACGTTACAGATTAAAACACTAAATTGTAATAATTACAGTCTGTGTTAAGTGTTAGTTCGAGGTAAACACTGTATCACATTTTTATTGGGCTTGTGTCTATTTCTGGTAAAAATGACCGCTTCTTAGGCGTACTTTTTCCCAAAGAAGGTTTAAGCTATTATACATGTATTCATTTTAGTATTCTCCCATGTTCTTCCACAGATTTTCACAAAATTTTACAGAGTTGCTCAGACTTTTCTGCTTTGTTGCCAAGATTTTCTATCAACATTATTTTCTTAATTTACTAAGCTAAAAATTCTTACACGTAGCTTCAAAAACGTGTCCTTGCCCATGAAAATATAATAGCTGCGTTTGTTTACTTGCTTCTCCATCCACCTGAATTTAACCAACTACATCATCCGACATATGTAAACTGTTATTTGATAATCCTTGCCTGCTCTCATCGCCATCTAAACATTCCTTGGCAATCAAGCCAGTAATTTTTTTCTATGAATAGTGCCCGGTAAGAATCCTCGACAAAGAATGCATCTGCGAAACATCCGTGTCGGAAATAACCCTAGAGCGCAAAGTGGGTCGATCGCGATTCTTCATAGACCGTAAGGTAAGCACTTGCTGGCGTTCAATTATATACGGGTTTGACCGATTGGGTGATATTGGATTTGATACTATACTGTTTCTTGTTCTATTTTTTTGTCAATGGCCATTTCAATAAGCTGGGCACTGGGCACATTATAAATAAGTAAGTAGTATTAGTTACCTATTTATAATCATATAAAGTGATCCCGTTATTTTCCTTATAATAAAAAGTTTGGCAAGCTGCACTTAGGCCCACAGTCGGTTAAGTATAAGGCCTCTTGTCCACGTCACGGTTTATCGCCGTGAAAATCTACGGTTAATTCGCCGCGTGTAGGCACGGTCGTCAGTGTTGTATGGACCACTATGAAAGCTTGTAGACGTGCACGGTGCGCCGTGTGCGCCGTGACTGCCCCTCGGCGCGCCGCGTCTACGCACGAACCGCCGTGCACGTCTACAAGCTTCCATAGTGATCCATACAACACTGACGACCGTGCCTACACGCGGCGAATTAACCGTAGATTTTCACGGCGATAAACCGTGACGTGGACAAGAGGCCTCATTCCTTTTTTCCATTTATTAATTTATATTTGTTTGAAATAAAAAACCGGCCAAGTGCGTGTCGGACCACGCATAGGAGGGTTCCGTACCTTCAATGTAATAAGAACCAAACTAATACTAAAAGGTCGTATCTGATGCCTATGGAAGAAGTTTTCTGGAGATAACTCAAAAATGGCTGAACCGATAATGTTCAAAATAATTTTCGTAGAAAGTATATGATAAGGCACATCGTCTCAAATTTTTTCATAATTTTTCGACTTACGGTTCGAAAGTTACATGGGGGGGGGACACAATTTTTCTGACTTTCGAAGCGATTATTTCCGAAAATATTCACTTAATCACAAAATGGTCAAATAAACCTCAATGTTATTTTTAAAGACCTATCGATTGATGTGTCACATGTTGAGATTTGGTTAAAAAACATTTTTTGAAATTTAGTTACATCTATGGAGCGCCCCCCTAAAAATATTTTTTTTTTCAAATTTAACTCCATAACTAAGTAGCGGCATACAAAATACACCTTATGTGTAAATTTCAGATACGTCGTATAGTTTCCGAGTAAAATGGCTGTGACATACGGACGGACAGACAGACAGACATGACGAATCCATAAGGGTTCCGTTTTTTGCCATTCGGCTACGGAACCCTAAAAAGGGTTACATATACTTACTTATATAAAAATTAATAGATCAAGAGTAGGCGGTAGGCAACTCTCTCGTCAAATAGCTGAATTTGCCTTATGTAGGGCAATGCAAGGTAAAATCTTATGTATTTTAGTACCTGGTAGCCTGAGCCAAAGTTGGAGCATTTTAAACAGTCAGCAAAACATGACCTTGTTTTTTGATATAAACTACTTCATTTACTAGCAACGGGGCACGTCCACGAAGCTAGCGAAAATATGGTAGCACCATGCAAACTTAAGGTAACATTTAAAGATTTTTTCTTATGATACTAGGTTAATAATAAACTTATATAAATGTCATATACAATGGAAAAAGTGACATAGGCCTCCGGTGCCCAGGACTGGGATCGAACCAGCGTCTTCTGAATTTGCGGCAGAACCAGTGGCACCACCTGGTGCCCTGGTTACGCAGCCCTGGGCACCGGAGACTTAGGTCACATTTTCCTTTGTATATATATGACATCTATATAAGTTTATAATGTAAATAGTAGTGTGTCTACTTAAAAACAAACCAATCAAAATATTTATTAAAATAATTTGATTTGTTCTTCAGTTAATAATAGTAAATTTTTAGGTTAATTATTTCAATGCAGCCTCTAATTTTTGGGCAGTTGTTGATAAACAGTGTCTTATGTACTGCGTACAACTGCATTTAAACCATCCCGTGAACTCATTTGCACGTCGTACTTGCATTATTTAGTCGACTTTTACCTTAAAACATAAAACTTGGCTGAATAACAAAAGCTCCAGGTCGGCTACCATTTTTTGTTATTACCAGGATGACTAGTACTTTCGAATGAAATCAGGTTCAATTTGCTACTCGATGAGGTAGATTTTATAATCGTATTTTTTAGGGTTCCGTAGTCAACTAGGAACCCTTATAGTTTCGCCATGTCTGCCCGTCCGTCCGTCCGTCCGTCCGCGGATAATCTCAGTGACCGTTAGCACTAGAAAGCTGAAATTTGTTACTGTTTTTTTATTTTATTAGGGTTCCTCCCCTAAGGTGGGGAGTGATTTTTTTTTTCATTTCAACCCTAACGTGTGATATATTGTTGGATAGGTATTTAAAAATGAATAGGGGTTTACTAAAATCATTTTTCGATAATGTAAATATTTTCGGAAATAATCGCTCCAGAAGTAAAAAAATATGCGTCCCCCCCCCCTCTAACTTTTGAACCATAAGTTTTAAAAATATGAAAAAAATCTCAAAAGTAGAACTTTATAAAAACTTTCTAGGAAAATTATTTTGAACTTGATAGGATGAGTAGTTTTTGAAAAAAAATTACAAAATAATTTCTGAACTAAGTTTGTAATTTAACCGTATAAGCAGGTGTTTATTGTACCTGTAATTTCTACAAAATTACAATGAAATGACGTGCTTTCAAATAAAGTAAAAACGGTGAAAATCGGTTCACGCAATAAAGAATTATTCCATAAAAATCATCTTCCATACTTTAAGCTCGCGCGCAATAGTTTACTTAATTTGCCGATAGATGTCGCTGTACGTGGAACTCTCGTATCATATCCTACATGGCGGTGTTATTAACTCTTAAGTGGGGACACTTACTGTGACGGACGGAAAACTACGGAACCCTACACTGAGCGTGGCCCGACACGCTCTTGGCCGGTTTTTTGACTGTACAATATGCTCCAAGTTTAGTTCAGGCTACCAGAGTGCCAAGTAGTAAAATATGTAACTTTTCACCGTGCATTGCCCTTACATAAGCCGAATTCTGCTACTTGATGAGGCTGGTCAGGCTGCCTGCTTTTGATCTATTGTATTTTCGGCACTTTTTAATCGACTTCAAGAATTCGAAGGAGGTTCTCAATTCGTCGGGATCTTTGTTTTTCCAATTTTTTGTATGTTGTATGTCAACCGATTATTCGAAGACCGCCAGACCGATTTGGAAAATTCTTTTTGGTTTGAAAGAGTAACTTCACAGTTAGTCCCATTGTCATCAGGTCAGGATCTAATGGTGAGATCCTGGAGAAATCGAGGGAACACTTCAACTATTATAGGCACACCTGTAGTGATTTGAGTATTTTTTACAGCAGCTCAAGCTTTTGCTTGGAAAGATGGAGACTAAGTGAAGTCGGTTCTTTTTCGTTTAAAATTAAACTATATCGCTTCTCGGTGTCTGATTGAGCTGTGGTATTGTCGTAATTTGCATGGCAATACAATAATATACTAACACGAAGCTGATCTGATAATGCACTCAAATGTTGATGTCTCCTCGAGGAAAAAACGCAATCACATTGAGTTAGGGCTGACTTGAAAGGTATCGAAGAGTTTTTGATAGGCGTGCAAAAATAACAGGAAGTACAGTTAGCAATAAAAGTGTGTAAAGATTTTTTTGGCAGTTACTTGTTAAGTGGATAAAACATTCTAAAATACAGATTGGATTTTCTAAATGGGTCATGTATTGGCAGATACCAAATGATCTAAAAATACATTCCCATTTTTTTACAATTTCCATTTACTTAAAAAGTCTGTGAAAAAAAATACATTTAGCGAGAATTTTTAATGTGCATTTTTTCTGATGCCAATCGATTCACTTTATATCAAGGATTAACAAACTTTTAGAGATCAACCCCGGCCATGGCACTCAGAAAGTAACAAAAATAAATAAAATATTTTACATACATTTACTATGGAATAATTTAGAAACAAAATATACTCTTTTATAACATTTACCTATGGGTCAATTTACCATAATATTATGAATGGAGAATTTAAAGAATGGACTAGACTAAACAGACAAGCCGGTGGGAACCGAGTTTTATTCTACTAATGACTAAACTCACAATCGATAGAAAGTGATATCCTAAGATGTTTACATTGCACGCAACGGGTCACACTTGCGTCCCCATTACGGACTTCACAGAAATGTGGGGCAGTGACGTGGCTCAAAGAAATGTTTACTCGAAACAACTATAAGAAATTAAAATAATGCTAATAATGCTATAATGTTATACAATGTTAAAAAAACTTATATTTGTACGATACAAAAGAGGAAACAGGTTGTCAAGCTCCAAAACTGCCTATCAATAAAATATTCTTAATTTTTAATCCTCTACAATAATTGTAAACAAAGCTAGGGGGCGTATTCTAACTTTAAAACACGCGAACCAACTTCAATGCAACTCTAATACAACGTCAATATTGTTGTGTGTTAGAGGAATGTTTGAGATAGATTGTGCTTTTACTGTATTATTTATGTAATTTAAAATTAGAATACGCCACTAGGATTTTTACAAACATTATCCCTTTTTAGAAACCCTCCATATACTCGTAGACCGTAAGCCAGGAACAAATTTCGTTGGTCATCGCGTCCCAGGCGACAACTTGTGAAGTGGTTAAGGGCGATGTGTAATGAAGCCTCGTGAAGGTCAGCTGCCTCTCCGTTGGTGGGTTGAAGAACGGCAGACATTTAATCGATTAAAAATAAAATGGTCATCGCGGCCCGATTGATACTTTGTCAGATGATAGTTTATATCCTATTATAAACATAAAAAATCGTCAGTCAGCTGTATCGCAGTGAAAAGACCGTCAGCTGGTCACGTGAACATACGATCTTCAGGGCATCAGCTGACGGTCTTTCCACCTAGCTACAGCCGGCTGACGATTTTTTATGTTTGTAAGAGCATATAAACTATCATCTGACAAATTTTCAATCGTGACGCGATGACCGTTTTTTTTAAATTGATTAAATAGCTGCCGTTCCTCAACCCACCAACGGAGCGGCAGCTGACCGTCACGAGGCTGCATTATACATCGCCCTTAACCACTTCACAAGTTATCGCCTGGGACGCGATTGGTCATTGTCAAAATTCTTAACCAATTTCAATTTAGTTAACATTTTAGTATAGCTGAATTTTTCAGGATTAGTTTGATGTATAAAGCATGGTCATTATTATCTATTAAACATAGAAAACCGAGTAAAGCTCAGGGCGGTTCGATAATATGGAATTATACTAAAAAGTATCATTTTAAGATGCGAATATCTCGGACCCCACAGCAATCCGAGACTGGTCGCCATACAAAACCTTTTTTGTCTTTAAAATACCTATCCAACGATACCACACTCATGTCCATTGGTCCGGGTACCAAATTGTCCCTTCTCCTTTGTTCCTGGCTTACGGTCCAATAATTCGACAGTCAAGTAAATATTAATCAAACATATAACACTGCACTAATTCACACTGTCCTGAGTCCTGACTGTCCCCACACCGCCTGCGCCAAATTGATTAAGGAATCAAAAATTGGAACTTTGACACTTGTTGACCGACTTACAGTCGCCATCTGAAATACTAGTGGAGTACGGGAACGCATTTTTAACCTATAAAAGTTTTAGTCCAATTTTATTTTGTGACCTGTTAGAATAAGTTAAGTACTAATAATAAAAATATTTTCTAACAACTGTTAGCATTGCGCTAGGTATAATACATGTATTTGTTTACTACATATAGAAAAGATTATGTCAGTTTTATTTTTCTCCACCAGGCTATCGCTTTTTACTATTGCAATATAACTTCACATTTTATAACGGTTTTGTCAAGAGCATACGTCGTCTTAGCCATTTGTAATTTGTTTATAATTCAAGGTCACTTATATTTTGACAAATTGTTTTCCATTATGCTCACATAATCTATTGACCAAACTGTTATAAAATGACAGATGATGTTGAAATAGTTGAATGCAATGGTATGGTAAAGGAAAATATATCTTGTATAATCTTTTCTTGTTGTTATTAACAAATATCTATATAATACCTAGCGCGACGTCAAAAACTGTTAGAAAATATTTTTTACTATAAGTACCTAATCATATCATATTCTCTAACTAAAAAAGAAAACCGCACTTGTGAGTTATCGAAGCTCAAAACTGTTCGCGTACTGTACGATACCGGCGGAGACAAACAGGCTTACGGCCCACCTGATGGTAAGCGGTCGTCGTAGCCTACGGATGCCAGCCACTCAATGCAAGGGTGTTACATACCATACATTGCTTTAGGCCCCTTTCAGGCATTTCTTGCACATTCATATATTTAACAACACTTTATTGTTGAAAATGTTTGCCTTTTCTACAGGTGACTCTCCATTACTGAAGGTTGGCCGTTAGCTTCTTTAATCTTTTTTTTTGTCGAATGCCGATCCGAACTGTTGCTTTTATACCACGACGATGGCAAACAAGCATATGGGCCGCCTGATGGCAAGCAGCTACCGTAGCCTATGAACGCCTGCAACTCTTATAGAGGTATCACATGCGCATTGTCGATAATATAAAGGAGAATTCACTGCCTTGACGGCTCAAGGGACGAGCGGGTCCCTTGCCGTCAACAAACTGCATCCTCTTTGCGCTCTCTGGCAACCTTAGTCACCAGGAACATAACACTATTTTGTTTCTTAACATGTCAACACAGTAAGTCCTTATATACTTCAAGGGTAGGGAAGTGGAGTCACCACTGTATTTCCAGGCGCCCATTTGCTACGGTGGTCACTCCTCAGGCAGGACGCGTCCGCCCACCGTCGTATGCAAAACAAATGATGATGCTTTTATAAAAAGAACAATACTTGTAATTACAGTTTACGTATCAAATACTATTGCGCATTATTTTTCGGTTTTGCATCACGTTCAAATTGTTATGCTAAAACGCGGAACCGTGGGTAAAGGTTGGCGTTACAATGAAAAATTATCCGTTTCCAGTACTTTTTATTACTCAAAAATATTGTGTGTAAAATTTTATATTCTCAATGGGCCCCTGTAACAGTTTCGATAAGATTTTTTAACGATCACTCGTTAAAAAATCTTTGTAAAACTTTAATATAATTGTGACTTTCATACATATTATTGTCACTTCTTTGGAACGTATGCGTAATGTAGGTATACTGTACGCATCATCATCATTATTACATAGTATAAAACAAAGTCGCTTTCCGCCGTTTGTCCCTATGTATGCTTAGATCTTTAAAACTAAGCAACGGATTTTGATGCGGTTTTTTTAATAGATAGAGTGATTCAAGAGGAAGGTTCATATGTATAATTCATGCATAATATAGGAAAGAAACACTGATAATTTTAGAAGTTTCTAATGTGTGTCGTAAAAAAAAAATTTTTTTCGCGATTACATTGCAAACGCTAGCTGAACCCTACGAGATAGATCAAAAAAATGTACTACAGTATTATACACCTTAAAAAGGTCTACAAAAAATTCCGCGATGGTATATGTCTATCTCTTAGGGATAACCCACGTAACCATTTTTCATCCCGTGCGAAGCCGGGGCGGGTCGCTAGTAATATATAAGACATTAGTGTGAACTTGCACATAATTGATTACTTAATTGCATAGATGCATCCTTTTTTAAGTTTTTTTTTAAGATAAATATTTAGCACAAAATATTTTTGTATATACCTTTTGGTTTATTTTAATCCAAACAGATGTTGCAGTGCAAAGAAAACGGTCCCACTTTGTCGATATGGACTCATTAGTTGTTTTATAAAACTACACAACTACGCTATCTATTACTTAGTGGAAGAATGGATTCTATATGTGTATCTACAAAAAATGGGACCTTTCACTAAAACTCGTTCACGAATTATCACGACCTCGAACTACGAAAAGTGTTTAAATTCATCTTGTCACACATAAACTGAGAAAACAGCCTCGCGTCCATTGCAATTTTCTGATAAATACTCAGTTAATTCAAATTGCATTAATTGCATGCACTTCAGTGCTACGCCGTAGCATTATTTGCGTAGCTGTTGATGTATTGCAATATCGATTGCATTGTTACATTCTTATCAACGATACCGAGTTACAAAAGAAATCATACATATGTACTCGTACTTATAATAACTTTCATCTCTTTTCTGGCATAAAATAGTAAAAAAACAAAAAAGATCCATACCATTTCAAAATAAAAATAAATATCTTGCATACATATAATAAGTACCTTAAATAATATCAAGCCCACGATATTCTTTAAGTTGCTCTGTAAAATCGGTGCAAATTTTGCTTTATTAATGGGCATTAAATTACAGGTTTCTAACAATAATAACTATTAATTACAGCATAAAAAATAGTCACGACGCACACGAAACAATAAATCACACAGATAAGCCTACGACACGGCCGCCAATTTAATTACTAACCAACATTTATCTAAAACCTAATCAATTGACATCCAACCTTTGCGTAAATGCGTGCATGTGTTCAAATTCAAATCGAACGCGGGCGGCGGGGTGGAGGCGGCAGCGGGGGAGGGGGGGCTGCGCAAACACGATGCATACAATGCCTGCCAAAGATCGCATCCACATGCCAACGACAAAATCGCGGCACGTGTAACGCCGGGTACGAATTCGACAACTCAATTTTATAATGCACTTCATTAAAAACAATCGCCAAAAAACTAACCAAAACAAAAGTTTTAAAGATTCTTTCGTAAGAAAACATGACATTAGTTTTAATGAAAAGTGATTTAGAGGTAGTTTCATTACAAAACATTAAAGCGTTTCCTTGTTTACACACAATGCAAGCAGTCTGTATTTCAGCGAGCGAGCGCGCACCCAGTGCGGCCCTGTAATCGCATTGTGCGATAACGTCATTCACGCACACACGCAACGGATAGCCGAAATTCGTGGATGTATTTTTCTAGTCCGCTTCAATGTGTGCACCGCAACGCCGGTGGCGGCGCGACGGGCTTACGTGTTCCGACGCGAGTGCGAGCGGGAAGGAACCAGCGTTATATAACGCATTATTTTTATAATTAACAAGCAAAAATTGAGAGATACGACCGTGCGGCCCTGGGCGCGGGCAAAGACCTGAGCGAACAAAATTTGCACAGATCAGATGTGGCCGATGTGGGCGACCTCGGCTGAGCTAGTTGCACAGCAAATGTGTGCGTTTCGCGCATGCACACATACATGACAGGGAAAATTCTCGAGTTCCGCATAGAGCCTACCTGGTAAACTATTATATATATATGTGCAACCTCTATCGATTTTATGCGCTCCGTCGAATTTAAATCCCTAGTCGAACTTCTCTAATTAAACAGTTTGGGGAAATGGCGCCGAGAACATGACGTAGCGATTTCAATACGTTAGTCATATGTTTTTCGGCTGCACATATATGAAAGATATGATAAACTTCATATTATCGTTGCGGAAAAACGTTCGTTAGAACGCTTTATTGTGTATATTTCCAATCAACGCCATTAGGAACGAGTTTTGTATAGGTACGTTCTTGCAGCTAGTCCGTACATACTTGTGGGTGTGGTATGTCCACTTTTTGCCATACTTGTATCGGATGGTAAAAACTTTGTTTCTAAGAACCGGATAACTTTTATTGAATTATCTCGCGTACTGAATATTTTTATTTGGATGCACGTATATATTTTAATACCTCTTGATAGGTAAATGTTGTCTATTGTAGATTTTTCATATTTCTATTTCGTACAAATTTCCCTGGTATTAAAATATTTTTGTCCTAGTATTATTATTTATTATCTGTCTTAAGTCTTTATTACTACCATAAGAACGCCATTTGTATCTATAGATTTTTACTGTTTTATTATTTTATTTTATTGGTTTACCAGTAACTGTTACACTACTGCATGTTTACATAAATATTGATTGAAAAAAACTAAGAGCTAAGTGTACAATAAAATGGAGGTGAACCTACATGCAATCACGAAAGTTGTTTAACCAAACAAAATGATTAAATTTAAACTTTCGTGAGACATACTATCACTATCTAGACACACGGCAGTGTATCCGCCAAGTTCGAGCAAAAAAAAAGCGACACACCGGCCGTGGGTTATATTACACGAACCATTTCGGGCCAATTTCGACCACCCTATAACTCAAAACATATTTTATCTACGCATATGAAATTTCGAGTGTCTGTTGACATCCCCTTAATTGTCTAGAATACAAAATTTCATTATTCTACCTATAGCAGTTCTTGAGATATTGACGTCAGAAAATCGCTATTTTTACTATACACTCACTCACTGACTCATCAAAAACCTAGACCACTTCCAATGGTCGTACTGACTTGAAATTTCGCATGGAGATAGGTCTTAAGGTCAAAGTAAAGGGAAAAATCTGAAAACGGCCAAGTATGAGTCAGTTTTGAAAATAGCGAAGGTGTAACTTTGTTCTACTATGAAGTCATAATGAACTAAATGGGTCTATCTTCCAATGGTCGTACCGACCTGAAATTTGGCTCGAAGGTTTGTCTTTAGGTCGAAATAAAGTAAAAATCTGAAAACGGCCAAGTGTGAGTCAGTTTCGAAAACAACGAATGTGTAATTTTGTTCTACTATAAGTAGGTATGGAGTGGAAATGAGATAAGACTTATTTAAATTTAGGTACATACCAATTTAAGACAATACATGTTTGTCTTAAAGACAAGAACAATAAAATTGTTCACCACTCTGTGTGTGTCTGTTGCGGGAACCGAACCCACGATTTACGAAGTGCAACGCAGGTCACTAGGTACACTAGGTGCGCTAAATCAGTCAAACAAAAATGAAAAGACTATTTTTTCTCGCATAGTCTAAATAATTTCTAATTTTACAACTAATAAAATCGCAGATTCAAGAACATGGAAATCATATCTACTCTAAGATGGAATTATATATACTACTGCCCATCTCACCCTCCGATACGCCACGGGATGAGATGGGATGGTGCACTTCTACATAATAGGCCACCAATTATAATACCTACTGGTAGGTAGGTATTACCAAGTTATTAATTATCTATGTAGGTAGCGTACTTACAAACAGAATAAAGTACGTTATTGATGTATGTAATTATATGTAAGTAGGTACATTTTATAGGTGTAGGGAGCCAGTTTATTTGTAAAAATCACCTATAAATAAATAGTAAAATAGAATTAGACGCTTAGTATAAAGGGTTATAGTATAAAGTACATACCTAAGTGGAATGAGACATTTCCTAAAGCAAAAGTGATAAAAAAATATTAAGAACCTACACCTAACAAAAATAAATGGAATCCCATCAAAAACATAAATGTGAAAGGCTGCCAAGTTCGATACTATGGGAATGCTTCGCCTATAAAAGAAGTGAGATCTGAATAAGTACCAAGTTTCATAAAAATACCTCAAATCATAAATAGTTACAGGAATGCACACTTGATTTCCAGCAGTTTTTAAGGTACATTTTGAATAAGTATCACGTTACATAGAAATACCTAAAATTATAATAGTCAGAGAAATACACACCGGTTTTTTTAGCAGTTTCCTGATAACATTTATTATTTTCAGTACTTTTTAATGATGTAACTTGGCAAGTTTTAATAGAAAATTATATACTTGACACATTGCAGTCCAAAGGTGTCGATTCATTGCATTGAAAAGGTGTGTGGTGTGTGAAAACTTGCCAAGTAACATCATTAAAAAGTTTCCGCCCCCATACTAAAATCAGGCAAATGTTACGCTCTCCAAAGGATAGTGACCCGATACGTAACCCAGGCGTTTACGAAATACCTTGCGACTGTGGTAAGTCCTACATAGGGGAAACCGGACGTAACTTGTCAACGAGACTCTCGGAGCATATACGGAGTGTGAAGAAAATGGATTGCAGCAACTCGGCGGTAGCAGAGCACGCTTGCGATGCAGGCGCGTCACATTTCCTTCGCTTTGATAAAGCTAGACTGCTGGTTCGTGAAAAATGCTACGTGCCACGCAAAATACGCGAGGCGATCGAGATTGGGCGTCGTCCGAATTTTAATCGAGACGGGGGCTGGGGCGTACCGTCAGCATGGAAGCCTGTAATCCATGGCAAGAACTTCAGTGTGTGCTGTGAGAGTTTAGTGGACACAGTGAGTGTGGTTTGCTTATCGTCGCTCATGTCGGATGAACCGAATGCGCTGCAAAGCACGGTAGCAGCGCCGGCGCAAGATCACCCTCAACAAGCTTTGTCAGAGCGGTCGACACGAGCTGCGCGGCGAGCGGGACGCAGGCCAGTCGGCAACGCGTCGTGCAACAGCGCGCAACGGGCCGGTTCGAAATAGCACTCTTAGTGCTTGAAGATGGAGTCCTAAGCTCTCCGAAGTGACTAAAGTGACGTGAGTGTAGCCATTATATTTTATAGTTATAGCCAAACAAAATTTGTAATTACTAATTTTAAATACATACATATATATATATTTATATATATATATATATATATAAATATAAGAACTCTGATATTTCGCTTACATTACTAGGCGTAATATAAACTAGAACTTCATAGATCAAATATCTTAAGCCCTGAATAAGTCTATCAATAATAACATTTACCTAAGTGTTGATTTAGTATAGTGACGTCGTGCTACGCACGGCGTAGCGCTCGTAGACCCTAGACTTGACAACGAGACCTAGATTCTAGCAACGCTACGCTGGCAATAATTATTATCTCTTGCGTAATCTACGTGTTTTGTTTTTGTGTACAATACGTACCTACTAGTATTCTAGTATTCATAATCATTAACAACAACTTGTTTTAAAATATGAATGATATTTATGTTACGTACGTATTTTTAAATGTATTTAGGAATTCTATAATTATAATATTTATAATGAGTAAACCTAATATATGTAGATACAAGTGAAATAAACGGTTGCAAGAATATATTATCAATTCAATCATTACTAGTAGTCCGCCATGAACTGAGAACTCGCGATTTACTTGTAAACGAGTTGACCAATATAACAAGACCCTTATAAAATTAAATAAATAAATAAAAATAAAAAGTTTTTATTACAGGCAGTTAGTACCCATCTAAATATATAAAAGAAGAAACTGACTGACTGACTGACTGACTGACTGACTGATTGACTGACTGACTGACTGACTGACTGACTGACATATCAACGCACAGCCCAAACCGCTGGTTCTAGAGATTCCAAATTTGGCACGTACGTTCCTTATAAAGTCTAGGGAAGCACTAAGAAAGGATTTTTTTAAATTCACCCCCTAAGGGGGTAAAATGGGGGTACAAAGTTTGTATGGCGAATCAAGATTTGTTAGACTATTTTATTCGAAACTTCACAGGAGTATTTCTAACGATAAATGAGTAAATACGTGTTTTAGGTTTTTTGAAAATTCAACCCCTAAAAGGGGCAAATGTGGTCACAAAGTCTGAAAATCAACATGGGTATCGTATCCTTTTTGAGTACTTATAGAACGCGGGCGAAGCCGCGGGAAAAGGCTAGTAGTGCATACAAGAATAACTTAAACTAAATTGACACTGTAAAGGGGTGCCACTCATCTTAAAATTAAAATAAAAATAAAACTATACATATTTAATGCACATTCAGTGCCCAGTCATTTTTTATTCTGGTCCATGTGAACAGAAATCCAGCGCTTATACATTGGACTTCTGATATCGTCAGAAACAGCCACCAGTATTGCGTTGCCAGAACAGCGCAGTCTTCTCCAAAACGAGGCAACCCGGGACCTGATTACCGCGAAAAAGTCTGAGACCCCCGCATCAGCGAACATGCCCAACGCGCTGCAGTACCTCGGGAGCCGCATTAGAGCCCGGAACGCGTCATTGTACTGAACTCTGCTCATTGCCTTCTGCATGAACGTTATCCACAACTGGGAGGTGTACATGCCTAGGCAGTACGCCTTGAAGAGTGTGGTTTTTATGTCCTTGCTGCAAGTGGCAAACCGTCGCGCGAGCATGTTGCCTCTGACGGCGAGGGCCCTCCTCTCGCGCTCATTGTCCTGCAGCCGTTCCGTCAACCAGTGTCCTAAATACTTAAACTGCTTAACAACATTAATTTTCGACCCGTTTAAGTACACCCCGGGTATGTTGTCCGGCCCTGCACCCGACGCGAATACCATCATCTCAGTCTTGGAAACATTATATTTCAGTCCATGTGCATTACCATAATGCTCACAAACCGAAAGAAGCCTCCTCAACCCCTTGATTGAGGGGCAGAGGAGCACCATATCGTCGGCATAACTAAGGTTATTAACACAAACATTTCCCACATGACAGCCGATATTGGTGCTCCTCAGTTCCTCGATCAGGCCATTCACGTACAGGTTAAACAGGTCCGGAGAAGTAACCCCCCCTTGGCGGACCCCACACTCTAGCCTATACTTGCTAGAGGTTGCGTCGCCCCATTTCACAACATTTGTTTGATTTCCGTACCAGAATCTCAGCAGATTAACCACTCTATTAGGCACCCGAGACGCACGTAGCTTTGCCCACAGGTTGTCATAATTGACCAGGTCAAATGCGCGGCTAAGATCTAAAAAACACGCATAGATCGATGTTTTACGCGTCGTGTAGTGGCTAACAGTGCTTTCCAGACTGAATATAGCGGCATCCGTTCAGAGGCCGGGACGGAAACCAAACTGCGCATCATCAATTTTAATGTTCTTAAGCAGCTCAGGATGAAGGAGACGCTCCAATATAAAGATCGCTTTTGCTCCTTCTAGATATGCTATGATATGGAATCCCCGCTCAAAGAACTCTCAAATTACGGAAAACCTTTACCAAAGTTATCGCGAAACAACGATTCAAAATCAAAAAGCCATCAAAATGCAAGGACGGCTCGGTAGCCAGCTGCCAGCTGACAGTTCCGTGTCCGAAGTTGTTTGTAAGAACTTCGCTTCGCTGCACTCGCTCGTTAGATAAACAATATATTTCAAATTTAAAGAAGAATAGGTATAAAAATTACATAACTAGGACGAAAAGCTATTTATACCTAACGATGGTTACGTTTAAAAATGCCTTCAGGCATAAACTTGGCTTTGACTTTGTTAGTCTCGACAGAGCTGGTACTGCTTATCATAAACAAAATTATATACATTAATAGGTCATCGAACTTTAGGTAAAGTTTCAGCATAAACAATTTACATAAAAGGAAATCAGTCAAGTCTAAATTGTTTGTCATGCACTAAATTAAACTGCACTATACATATTCGGTAACAGGCAAAACATAAAGTTTACTCATTCAATTATTAAAATTATATTGAATTTTATTATATAAGCAAATAAGATATTTCTACTTCAACGGATATTATTTAACAAGGAATCGAATCGCTAGCGCGTGTGCCTAAAAATATTAATTAAGGTTCATAATTAAAACATTGGTTAATATTCTGGAGAGTAGCGGAAGAGAGGGGAGGCCTTTGCCCAGCAGTGGGACACAAAATAGACGATCACAAAAATAAAACAAAATATTATACTTTAAGTATTTAGTTATGGTCGAAGAGCTGGCCACGTCAAATATGACACAATAATGAGAGCAAAAACACCCGTCTGGTTAGATTGCTATACTATCCTTATTGCTAGATCCAGGCATCTGGTAGCTTTAATAGGTGGAGGACAGAGTACATGACAGACAAGCAAAATTTTTGAATTGGAGAATAGTAATATCAAAATAGGTAAAAACTGCCGAAGTTGACTCAGTTATATAGGACAGGGCCTATATTTTAACATTAGAACAAAAAACTTATTATTACAGAAACAAAAACAGTAGGCGACAAACTATGAATTACAATATACGTCGTTTGTCACTACTTTCCCCCAACCACAACTTTTGGCAACGATATATTATAATCGAATTATTTATATAATTTCTCATAATATTGCATCAAACCCAGAACTCTAGGATTTGTTTTCTTGAAGTGGTTTGCATTCTTTGACCTCTTTGGTCTAGAAATAAGCATAGTATAGCAAACTGACTAGAGGGGTTTCGTTGCTCTCATTATTGTGTCATATCTGACGTGGCTAGCTCTCCGTCTATTACTTAAGGTACATAAATAGTTTCTTATCGCATTGAAAGACATCTAATCTGTACCCTATACCTAAGACAATGATAAAAACAATGTCAACCTTTTATATACTTCTCACTATTGGACACGAGCCTCTTATTAAGGTTTCAAATGCAAATTGTGTAAAAATATTTTTAAACAAAAAAGAACCGACTTTACTAAGCATCCACGTTTCCAAAAGCAAATCCTCGAGCTGCTATAAAAAATAATCAAATCACTATAGGTGGTGTACCTATAATAGTTGAAGAGTTCCCTCGATTTCTCCAGGATCCCATCATCCCAGATCCTGACCTGGTTACAATTGGACCAACTGTGAAGTATACTCTTTCAAACAGAAAAAGAATTTTCCAAATTGGTTCAGCCGTCTTCGAATAATCGGTCAACATACATTTTAAAAAAAATGCAAAAACAAAGATCCCGACGAATTGAGAACCTCCTCCTTCGAAATCTTGAAGTCGGTTGAAAATATATAAATAATATAAGTAAAATGCGGTTTATCTCCCGCTTCACTGGCGTGAAATGGCACGTTATATGAGCAAGTGTGATAAAAAATAAATGTCTTACCTAAAACAATATTCTTAAAACATTTCACCATAACGATTTGATTTCACCCTTCATCGCTTCTCAAAGGTTCGCTACTGAAATAAACTGAGCATTTAGGCGAAGAAGTTTGTTTGACCCTTTCCAGTACCTATAATTAATCACCTTAGTCCCTTTAGGACCCATTATTGGACAGAGACCTGGATTAGTCACTAAGTCTCTCAATATAAAGAGCTAGACGTTCCTCCGCCATGCGATTACCTGCTCTGTCTTCGAACAAATAAAGTTCAGAATTGTATGACTTGGAAGTTTAGGCGCACTTTTACAGACGGTTGTACAAAATGTCTAGCTTATCTGAAAACACGTGAAAACAAGTGTTTGTAATAGATCACTATCTTTATGCAAGTGCGTAGTATTTATTGATAAAAAATAAAAACATTTTAACGAGGAAACTAGGTGAAAAGTAAGATATCATAATTAGTAATTATTAATTACAGGGAAAAGGTACTACTGTACACAATACAATTCAACTTTAGCGGTGCACAAGTGATACTTTACATAATGATCTAATTATGACATCGCTATCAGTAAATCATTCTAGCACTGATGAGTGACGATTTAGTAATCAATATGAGATCAAAATGATATCAATTTGTGAATAACAAAATAGTTACAAATAAAAAACAACACTAAAAATTTGTAAAAATAAATGAGACGCCCAACGTATTTTCCTTATAACTCACATTAACAGGGCTAGGATAAATTTCGTAAAGATTTTTTTCGTTCTTTCTAATACTATTTCAGATTAAATAGAAAAATCTTATAATATATGAAGTTATTACCTAAATACAATATTGCGTTCTACATAAAACCATAAAATAATTAAATATATTGGGTTATTTCGGGGTTTTTTGCGAAAACCGGTTCCGAGCCCTGCTTCGTATTAAAAAAAACTTTAAAAGTATACAAAGAAACAATATAACAACTTTTACGAGTTACATCATACGTATCTACGCAATGTAGGTAAATACAATGTTTTGTCCGCAATTCTTAGAAACGTTTTTAACGTTTTCGATAAAATTTACAATTAACGATTTCAGAGAGGGGAAAACCAGTATTTTTTTTGTTCAGCTATATATTGCTGCCGTTTTTCTATAATATGATTGAAGTTTAATTAAATGTATTGTCGCAAAAATATTAATACACAGTTAATTTATATTATCATACGCCATAGAAAAATTGCCGATTCATATTTTAGATGCCCGAAAAATTATAAGCCATTAATAATAACGTGGCACCGTACATTTGTTGAATTCACAAATAATCGCCCCTTAAGGCTGCCACCAGAGATGAGCAAGGATGTGTTGCGAGTTGCGAGATTTTTTTTAAGAACCAATAATATTACTTCATTAACTTATACACACACTAGCTTTTGCCCGCGGCTTCGCTCGCGTTAAATTCGGGGTAACACGGTTCCCCTTTCCAGATTGCCCCCGGAATGCTCCATACAAACTTCCACCCCCCATTTTAGGGAAGTGGGGGGTTAGAAAGAGACAAAAAGTAGCCTATGTCACTCTCCATCCCTTCAACTATCTCCACTTAAAAAATCACGTCAATTCGTCGCCCCGTTTTGCCGTGAAAGATGGACAAACAAACACACACATACACTTTCCCATTTATAATATTAGTATGGATTGCACAGCGCAGCTCTAGGATGTGTTCTTAACAAACACATCCTCGCTCATCTCTGTTGGAAACGCAGCTTTAAATGTAAAACTCATTTTGACCACCTCCCTCTCTTAGCTCCTGCAGCCCATTATAAAAAAAAACTATAACCTTTCTTGCTTAAAAAGCGATAAACGCTATCAACACGATAACGAAATCACAATCGAAGCATTGCTTGCTCTTGTTCATTGTCTCAAATCACTTCTTAGAAAAGTCTTAGATATATACTCTCACGTCTAAATACTTGTACACGCTGTGACACCTATACCTTTCACATAAGGTTGAAAACTGCACGTTTATTTCTAGAGCCAACAATAGAACTTCGCAGAGTACGTTTCAGAGGCATAGGTATGAACTTGCCGAACGACCATGAACTAGGGTGACGTCACTAACCGACTACTTGCATTACATTAGCAACACTTCCTAGTAGACTGTAGGTTTTATTTGCATTGTAAATGCCATTTGTTTAGCTATGCAGGTTTTGAGGCCCCAAATATTCTGCAGAGAAGTGTACAGGTGTAGTATGATGATAAACTCCCTTTTTAGTATGTCTGTTTCTAAAAAACAAAACTGGCAAAATTGACAGATAAGGTCGAAACATAAATTAACTAATGACGACGAAAGAGAGACGTTTATGAATTAAGAAGGTTAGTTTTTAACGGTAGTACATATACTGAAAATAGATGTCATATACTTCAGAAAAAGTGACCAAACCCTCCGGTGTCCGAGGCCAGATTTGAACTGGCGTCTTCAGCTTTCGCGGCTGAAAATATCTAAAAATATTTAATTATTAACAAAAAAAAAAAATTGCAAATCAAAAAAAAAATATTGAACAAAATAATTTGATTTGCTTCAAGATTGGTAGTACATATAGTTTATTGCCACATTAACTTCCTTGTATCAGTAACAAACCGGCCAAGTGCGTGTCGGACCACGCATAATGGAGGGTTCCGTAGCTTCAATGGAATAAGAACCAGACTAATGCCAAAAGGTCGTATCTGATGCCTATGGAAGAAGTTTTTTGGAAATAACTCAAAAATGGCTAGACCTATAATGTTCAAAATAATTTTCCTAAAAAGTTTATCATAATGCGCATCTTCTCAAATGTTTTCATATTTTTTAGACATACGGTTCAAAAGTTACAGGGGGGGACGCTATTTTCCGACTTTCGAAGCGATTATTTCCGAAAATATTTTCATTATCAAAAAATGATTTTACTAAACCCCTATTCATTTTTAAATACCTATCCAACAATATAATACACGTTAGGGTTGAAATTAAAAAAAATCACTCCCCACTTTACGTATAGGGGAGGTACCCTAATAAAACTGCTGTACTGAACTGGTTTACTATTAACAATTTGCTACTTAATGCTAAGAAAACCAAATGTATTAGATTTGTTTTGCCAAACGTTGCACCGGTGGACACTAAGATTCTCCTGAATGGTGAATGTTTAGAGATAGTAGATAAAGCAGTGTTCCTTGGTTCGACGTTGGACAAAAATCTATAATGGAGTCCTCATATAAGAAAACTCGCTCTTCGATTAAGCTCGGCCGCTCATGCCGTTAGGAGAATTAGACAGTTAACGAATATTGACACAGCTCGCTTAGTTTATCACAGTTATTTTCATAGTTTAATGCCATATGGTATTCTGGTTTGGGGCAAAGCAGCTGACATACAGACTATATTTGTTTTACAAAAAAGAGCCATCCGCTTTCTGTATAACTTAAAGACAGGTTAGAAAGACAGTTAGAGAACTATTTAAAGAAATTAATATTTTAACTGTTGCTTCCCAATATATCTATGACAATATTATTTTTGTTGTAAAGAATATACATACATTCAAAAAAAATTCTGACATCCACAGCTATAACACTAGAAATAAAAACAAGCTTGCTATCAGAAGTAGTCATATCCGCAAAGCATATAAGTAATTTTTTGGTCAAGGTATTCACATTTATAACAAGTTACCCGTCGATGCTTTAAATTTATCATTTCCCGCTCTTAAGAAATATTTGAAAAAAAGTTTAATGTCAAAGGGTTATTACAGGGTCGAGGACTATATGACGGACAAAGATGCATGGCCCAAACCAGAAAATACTACTAAATCATCTAAATCTAAATGAAGAATAAATATCTTTTATCTTTTAAACATTTTTTTCCACTTTTTATTTTACCACTTTGTCGGCGTGATTGATATACATATTAGTACTTACCAAATTTCATCTTTCTAGTGCTAACGGTCACTGAGATTATCCGACGGACGGACGGACGGACAGACATGGCGAAACTATAAGGGTTCCTAGTTGACTACGGAACCCTAAAAACAGAGACTATAGATATATAGACAACCACAGTCTATGAACTTTTTGAGGCTCCAAGTCTGAAGCGCCATCTGTCGTCCCATTGTAACCAGGTTAGAATCTGATGATGGGATCCTGGAGAAATCGAGGGAACTTTTCAGCTATCATAGACACACTTTTAGTGATTTGAGTATTCTTTACAGCAGCTCCAGCGCTTTTCGAAAGGTATCTAAGTGAAGTCGGTTCTTTTTTGTTCAAAATTATTGTTTAATTATTTATAGCATTGGCAATGGCATCTGCATGCCTTATTCACCGATAATATCTATATTATCTATACATCTATCACATGTATACCTTCCCCTAGGGGCCCTAAGGCCTAGTGAATTAGCAGTGATCGGAATAGGTAGTGCCATTTCGGGTGAATGACCTTAAACATTGTACAGAACATGGATAAGACTTGAGATTCTCCGACTCGTATTTCTCACAGAAAATTTTCTTCAAAACGCAAAAGTAAAATTTTTTAGTCATTATAATACATCATTCATTTAAAATTACTTTCGTTATCATAAAATAAAACATCGACATCACTATATTAAATGAACATTATTAAATTATTAGTTATTTATTTAACATCTTTTATTCCTTACTTTCTTTGAAATTATAGTAGCAAACCATATTTGTTCAGAGCATTTAAATCTATAATATATCAAAATTTTAGGGCATTTAACTGAAACCACATTTTTCATATGTTAAGCCCGCAGTTCTTTAAAACATTTTTTAAACCAAACACAAGCTTTGAAATTTTCATATCAAATCCTTGGGTTAAAAACTATATCCATACTAAGCTTACGCACCGAAGTCCCGCGAAATGGCACTACCAATTCCGATCACTGTGAATTAGTGAAGCACCACATACATATACAACAAGCCTAAATAAACTAGCCTACATTAAGCTTGTTTTATCTTAGTCGACTTTTGTAAGGTTGTCCCATAATAATTATTTATTTATTGGCAACATGGCCATCAGCTCAAATCAAATGCCTTAGTTCACATCACACGCCACGTCATGATGACATTACAGATTGCGCAATTGAATCACACACGCTAAGATGAATGCGTATTAATGAGGGTTTCCGCGATTGAGATTTTCACTAGATGGCAGCACCGTGACGACAGGTCTTTTTGGCAGTAGCTGTCAAAATCCACCAATCAAAAAATATATGGTTAAACATGATTGGTGGATTGTGACAGCTAGACCTGTCGCCACGGTGCTGCCATCTAGTGAATAACTCGATCGCGGAAACCCTCATTGAAACTTATTCTCGGGCTACATCTCGTTTATTATTATTTAATCTATGACACTTTTGACAGGTACAGTCACCGGCAATAGTATCTTCCTACACGGAGGCCGCAAAAATATGTAACACGCTCTTATACCCTACAAATGAGAGCGTGCCACGATACTATTGCCGGTGACTGTACCTATGGGCCTTGCATATATACATATGTAAATAGCATAGCTTATCTGTCTATGCAGAACATTGGTGCAACATGGATTCCTACTTAGCTGACTTCAGCTACTACTTAGCCTAACTTCAGCTAACTAGGATAACCTAAATGTTATGAATGGTAGTATAAAAAGTACCAACCCGAGGATTAAAGATTCAAATTGGATTCAAATTTCGCACGCCAGCGACGTTTAACAACCAGAGAATCACAAATCCGTACATATATGAATATGCGATTATGCGTTAACAAATCGTTACCGATACACATTACCTCATTCAAGATTAGACCGCAAGTGACATTATAAAATCGGTATCACTTCCTGAACCACGGAGGCACCTATCTTGCAGCCTTGCCGGCTCAATTCTGACATGACGTCATGGGCCTAATGCGTATAAAGTTGTCGAGGTTCATTGTTATCATATTGGTATAATGACAACTCAAGCACATGCAACATGTCATAGGCAGTTCAATGCTGTTTGACGCTTGATCAAGTTTTGTCCCTTGTACTAAACAAGTAACAAGTGTAAGAGTCTTTCATTCGAATCTTACACGTTCAACCACCAGCATTTGCCGACGACTTAACCACATCCAAACATATTGCATACATAGTTCCACCCTCCATTTCATCCCCTTAAAAATATTTTCGAGTTGATAGTAGGTATTACTCGTAAGTACATCCAGTTATAAAGTAAGTCTAATAGATGCGTGCACTTGTTCATGCGAAACAAATTAATTTAACTAAGAGTACCGAAATGTTTCCCTGTAGCAAAGAGGATTAATTGGTTCCTGTATATGTGTCAAATAAATATAGCGTGATACATAAGGTGTCAAATTAATACCTCTATCGTGTTGCATAATTAAAAAATTGTACTAGTTTAGTCAACTTTATATCTCATACTAATAAAAATGCTAAGAATAATAGGGACCATAGTATTCAAACAAATAATTTAAGATATCAAATAAATTAAAACATATTTTTTCAGCGCAGAGCTGGGCCGCGATTCGAAAAATAAACACACACACTGGAAAGACACAGCTCCAACCCAACTCAACTCAACGCTATAACGACATTGACATTTGCTATTCGAACAGATATTCATTCAACATTGGTATCACATTGGTCACACATTGGTCGCACATTGTAGCAATGTTGTACCAATGTGAGACCAATGTGAGACCAATGTGATACCAATGTTGAATGAATATCTGTTCGAATAGCAAATGTCAATGTCGTTATAGCGTTGAGTTGAGTTGGGTTGAGTTGGGTTGGAGCTGTGTCTTTCCAGTGTGTGTGTTTATTTTTCGAATCGCGGCCCTGCCGTGTACAAATAGCCCCAGAGCTTTTGAGTAAGTATATTATTTTATAATTTGTCTTATACTTTCCCGTGCGTATTAATTAAATTCACTTAAACACGTGACCACCGCCATCTTAGATTCAATCTTTAGGACTTGACCTTTTAAGTAAACCATGACCGTGAACATCGATTCAAGTTCGTTACGTAATGCTATGCGCTCAGCACTTCACGCTGTATTGACACTTACTCGTCTATGTTTAGAGGTCACAATCGTACGCGGAAGTGCGGTACGAGTAGTCACTTTATTTGTAGCGTTTTAAGTATTAACTTACATGTTTTTTTCGTAGGTTTATACGGACTTTTGTATGTTTGGATTTGTAAAATGTGGAGTTCCTAGATTTGCAAGCGAAAGCTAAATAATAAAATATTCATCACATGCAAGGTCATTGGTTCCAGATATAGAATAGAATGCTGATTTGAGGCCTGATTTGGGGTATGCGGTTTGGAATTATGCAACAAGGTTTGATCCTTGATTTTTGAAAGAAATGTCCACGTATGTACGGATTATGTCCTCCTATAATTTGACTCCTAACCTATGGTGCACAAACGTGACCGGTCACCGAAGCGCAAAAGATCAGGCTGAAGGTTTGCCAAAGAGCTATGAAGCGCAGCATGCTAGGAGTAAAACGGATCAATCGAATCCGAAACTCTACGCTGCGCTCAAAAACTGGTATTGCAGATGTTGGAGACAAGACCGCCAAGCTGAAATGGGACTGGGCCGGCCATGTCTCGCGTATGCGTCCACATAGGTAGGCTAAGATAGCCACGGAATGGTTGCCACAAGACGGGCGAGGGACGGACAGGCCCAGGCCGAGATGGCGAGATGACCTGGACGCATTTGTTACCGACTGGCCTGAAATCGCACGGGATCGAGACGAATGGAAATCGAAGGCCTTTGCCCAGCAGTGGGACGCACTATAGGGTATTAATAATAACAAAATTTTAAATTCGATATTGGTACATAAATTGAAAATAATTTACCTATTACGGGACGGACAGGCCCAGGCCGAGATGGCGAGATGACCTGGACGCATTTGTTACCGACTGGCCTGAAATCGCACGGGATCGAGACGAATGGAAATCGAAGGCCTTTGCCCAGCAGTGGGACGCACTATAGGGTATTAATAATAACAAAATTTTAAATTCGATATTGGTACATAAATTGAAAATAATTTACCTATTACCATTTCTTAATCCTCATTGAAAGTATTGGATTTAAACTTTCGTGACACATGCTAACACTATAAAAGTTTTATGGTTAAATGTGAGTGAAACCGTAAACTTTTTTATCTCCACTCATATTGTAAGTCCTCTAAAATGCGTTCAAAAACCGTAGGCAATGACATCAAACGATTTTACTGTATAAGTTTCTTATATGTGGCAGTAACGTAATTTTAACTTTAAATGCTCAAATATTGTTAAGTTAAGAGTTTCAAATTTGGAACAGCTGTCAAAACCAACACAATTTCAATGGGTTCCTATTCTAGTATCCATATAGATATTAAAATGTTGTCGATACGAAACACGTCAGTTCGATATATTTTTTGACATAATTCGCACGACATTTTGATCTCGGATCGGAGAATAAGGACTTCGTTCGTTTGGCTATGATTAAAAAAAACAGAACTCGACAGAAGTTTGTACGGCCGCCATTTATGGTGTCAACTTGTCAGTTGTTTGTTGAACTTTTAATTACGAAAATCTAAATGTTTACTATTAACTATATTATAATAAATAAATATAGTTTCCTTATCAGTTTTAATTTATTTCTTTTTATTAATCTTACACCGGTGGGTATGTTTCTACTACACTTGTATCTACTACACAGAGATCTACTAGTAATGCACGTCATTTGCCTTCGGCTTCTGAACCCATCTTTGAGTACTTGCAATATGTGTGTGGATAAAGTAATGTATGCAACTGTACATAAATAGGCCTTAAAACACTCGTGTGATCACATAATAAACCCCACTCGTGTTTTAAGGCCCCTCATTATGTATCAGTTGCATTAACTACTTCTACTACTACTGAAAGTATTTTTCAACATAAGTACTACAAGTGTCAAGTGTAAGTAGTCAAGTGGTATCCTCTTAACGTTACTTGTCTTGTACAATTTAGGTTTTAAACGCCAAAAGTAATCGCGTAGGTGGAATCAAACATAATATATAATATAATATATATATTTATTTTCAGAGTTGCATCCATAGTTACAATAATAATTTTAAACAAAAAAGAACCGACTTCACTAAGCATCCACCTTTCCAACACCAAATGCTCGATCTGCTGTAAAAAAAAATACTCAAATCACCATAGGTGTGCCCATAATAGTTGAAGAGTTCCCTCGATTTCTCCAGGATCCCATCATCAGATCCTGACATGGTTACAATGGGGCCAACTGTGAAGTATACGCTTTGAAATCGGTCCAGCCGTCTTCGAATAATCGGTGAACATACATAAAAAAAAATAGCAAAAACAAAGATCCCGACGAATTGATAACCTCCTCCTTCGAAATCTTGAAGTCGGTTGAAAATAAAAATTGTACACATCAAATTACAAAATAAAATTAATTAAAACAATAAAATTAAAACTTAACTAAAAATTAAAACATAATGTACTTAATACAATACGGAAAAGCATTTGAATGGAAATGTAGAAAACAAAAGTAAGTTACTTAATTTATAATGTTAGGCTTTAAATTAAAGGGAATAAATGGATGAAGAATACACACTTCGTGGTAAGGCCTAATGGAAGTATTTAGGTACTCACCGACCTTTAGGTTAGAATCTGCGTAAAATCTGGAATCAAACAAAAACAATTATCAACTAGCAATTACGAGAGCTTAATTTATATTGGTATCGTTTTGAACTCGTTTCGTGTTAAACTCTAAAGTGATTCAAAATGAAACAAAAGAATCCACGTGGCAATAATCAATTATTTTGTTCACTAAGGCCGTAGGCACTGCAAAGACAAAACCATGCCATTATCCCTGGGTCGTTACACCCAAGTTCGAGGCTAGAAAAAGTCGTTTATAAGTTATGAATGGAAAAGTCATTTAAATCCATACGCGGACAGAACAACAATTACGACAAGGTCGCAACAGAAAGTATGTCATTATACCTGACTTTTGAATACATAATGACAGTTCCGTATACCTGAAGATCATGTTTTAACTAAGTTGCTGGTTTACACAGAAAATACTTCAAGCTAGAAGCCACAAATGCACGTACTCGTGTTATTTAGTTGATCAAGGATCAACTATCCAAATGATGAACAAGTGATGTTCCAACTATACTCTAAATAGAATATGATCTTAACGTTCAAGAAATTGCAATTATTTTCTTTTCCCTGACTCATCATCATCATTAGTGGTTCCCTCGGAGCTGAGGATCGTGATATCATGTCCTTCTGTTGAAGACCAGGTTCCTCCATAGACTTCTAACCGTCACTAAGCGCATGGCTTCTTGCAGCTTTTCCCTGACTAGTTCCAATGTATTTCAGGTCAGCCGTCCTAGTATTATTGCGCAACATCGTGCGATTATGGGTTGTCTCGTATCTCTCACGTCATTGTATATTGTTTGTAGCCAGATCGATTATGGTCTTCCGCGGCTTCTCTTCTTCTCCTCTATGTTAAGTTCTCTTATGGTCATATGGTCATCATCTCATCGCATTACGTGACGTGCATCTTCTATTCATCTGCCTTTCTCGTGGGCAAGCACTCTGACCTATAAAGTAGAGCTTGTCTTCGTGCTCTTTTGTACCCATTTCATTTGAATTTCCGAAGAAGTTGCAATTATTCATCCTAAAATGTAGGCCGAGTAAATGGTGATTGTTCCGCATCAATTTACGAAAATAGGTACGTATTAAGTAAGTATGAATAAATCGGTACGCACGGTTTCATACCAGGGCTCGTCACCGGTTTTCGCAATAAAACCCCGAAATAACCAATGTTTAATTATTTTATGATCTTTATGTAGAACTTATGGCTGCCCAGCTCAAAACGGGGATCTGGCAGACCTCGTCAGCGATGGCGAGATGAGTTAGACTCCTTTTTAAACGAATGGCCGGATGCTGCACAGAATCGGGAGGACTGGAAAAACCGGGGGGAGGCTTTTGCCCAGCAGTGAGACATTACAGGCATCCTAATAAATAAAATCTATACATATAATAAAGCTGAAGAGGGTCGAAAGTCTGTACATGGAAGATAATCGAAAAAAAGTTGGCTGGGGATACTTATAATCGATAACAGAACACGTTCCAACAATTTTTAGAATTTTTGTCTGTTTATCTGTTTGTCTGTTTATCTGTTTATCTGTTTGTCTGTTTATTTGACCGCACATCACGTGAAAACGGCTGAACGGATTTTGATGAAATTTTGTATAGATATAGTTTGAGTCCTGGTAAAGGATAATATATAGTTTTAATCCCGAAAATCAACCCTGGTGGGGGTGAAAATGGGGTTGAAAGTTTGTATGGAGAATTTTTAACCGCTGAAACGATTTAGATAGAAATGAGTATGGAGATAATTTAAGTCTCGAGAAACGTCAAAGGATAGTTTTCAAACACTTGTGGGGGTGAAAAGGGGGTTGGAAGGTGGTATGAGGAATTTTTTACCGCTGAACTGATTTAGATGAAAATTGGTATAGAGAAATGACAAAGGATAGTTTCTTTTTCAAACCCCCCCCCCCCCATCTTACTTTCGAACCGTAGGTCCAAAAAATTGAAAAAAAGAATGGAAGTGACGCCTGTTACCCGTCGATGCTTTAAATTTACCTTTACCCGCTCTTAAGAAATATTTGAAAATGTCATGAATGTCAAAGGGTTAGTGCAGGTTCGAGGACTACATATGACGTACAAAGATGCATGGCCCAAACCAAGAAACTACTACAAAATCATCTAACATTTATAGGACACCATTTCCTACCTAAAGGAAATAGTAGTTTATCTACACTCATATTGTAAGTTCTCTAAAACGTGTTCGAAAACGGTAGGCAATGGCTAGCATTACCACGACCGATTTTACTATGATAAGCTTTTTATCCGTAGTAGTAACGTAATTTTAACTTTTCATGCTCAATTATTGATGTGCTATGAGTTTTGATAACATAATGTACACCTGCACGCTCCCACGCGGCCGCAACATATCAAACGTTTTGTGAAGCAGTCAGATTAGGATTTATTTTTCTTTATAATTAAACAATAGGTACATTATCTGTCTCTCAACCTGTTTTGATATGTCTTCTTGAAGAACTACGCCTTATTTTGTATCTTTAAGATCTAATAATGTATTACTGTTTTGAAAAAAATAAGTCCCGTCGAATTTCTTTTCGGTCATAATACTTCTTGGCCCAGAGGTGTAGGGTTGGAACCGGTGGTAGTTTTGGAACGAAGTTCCTTATCGGACGGTTCGCGGATCCGGCTAAGGCGAAAAAAAGTCACGTGACAGTCACGAAAAAGCGCCACGTCACGAAAACGCGACACCCATACCATTGAGAAACATGTAAAATGGAATGGAATAAAAAATATATAAAATAGAATAAAGTGAAGTGAAGTGTAGTGAAATTGAGAAGTGACAAAGTGATAAAAGTGAAAAAAGTCGAGAACCTTAAAAGTCGAGAATTTTAAAAATGTCTAAAATGTCAAAAATGTCAAAATTTCCAAAATTTCCAAAATTCCCAAAATTTCCAAAATTTCCAAAATTTCCAAAATTTCCAAAATTTCCAAAATTTCCAAACTTTTCCAAAATTTCCAAAATATCCGAAATTTCAAAAATTTCCGAAATTTCCAAAATTTACAAAATTTCCAAGATTTCCAAGATTTCCAAGATTTCCAAAATTTCCAAAATTGCCAAAATATCCAAAATTTTCAAAATTTACAAAATTTCCAAATCATCCAAAATTTCAAAAAAATGCAAAATTAAAACTACAAAATTAACGAAAAAGTCAAAATGAAATAAAATAAAATAACATAACTTCGTTCCAATCTCACTCGATTCACATACTTTCCACGACACTCACGTATTTTATTTTTCTCTGACGTTCATTAGTGCATTGTAATGTGCTTACATTGACGAATAAATATCTTGATCTACACCAATATCATAAATCCTCTATTCCGCGTTCAGAACCGTATGTAATTAATTACCAACATTATTGCAACCAGTAACGTAACATCAGTGTATTATCTGTGACAGTGTGGTAAAAACGTATGAAAATTCATTACCTACGGTAACGTAATGAAAATTCGCCCCCCCGACCGCCGGCGCAATAATATTGGTCATGGCGGTGTAATGGCGGTCATTCTAATGGTTTCAATGGATTTTTAATATGTGTGTAGGTAAAGCAGTGTATGCTTCTGTACATAATTAGGCCTTATTACGTGACAGTTATATCGCCATGTCCGTCCTGTCCGCGGTCTAGCTCAGTTACCGTTCGCACTAGAAAGCTGAAATTTGGTGAGGCCTGATAAGAACTTTCAATAAAAACTATATTGAATAAAATCGGTCCAGCCGTTTTTGAATTATTAGTCAAAAACGCATAGTGAAAGGAAGTGCCGAATAGTAAAATGACGTAAGCGCCGCCAAATAAACGACCTTTTGCGGATGTTTTGTAACAGGGCAGCATCTACGAAACTCTTCATGGAGCATCGCCCGACATGCTCTTGGCCGGTTTTTTTTTACATTGTTATCCCGGAAATCACCCCTTAAGGATTACTAATTCCAATTCCAGAAAATCCCCAGCCAGGTTATACGTAGCCTATAAAAATTCAACGTCTAAAAGGGGGGGGGGGGTAGCCACTACACTCGATTGAGTTAAATTTGCATGGGTCATGGAACTCCCTCCTCCAAGTGCACCTCAAATAGAAAAAATCATTTCTGCATTTGTGACCCCCCCCCCCCCCCCCCCCCCAATTTCAACCGCGCCTGTTCTTACCTTTCATGCTTTGACTGATTTGACGGGAGGATCGATTTGGATGATATTTGCAGTAGACATAAACGTATAAAAACAAAAGTGGTCCTGTATCGTCCGATATACACCTACTATACTCTCTATGTCGTTTAAATCATGCCAAAAAAATTTAATAAAAAAAAGGATTCACTTATGAGTGTAGTTTCATTTAGTGGTAATTGTAAAATATTTTATTAGGACTACTGTCCTCTAGCGTATCCATCAGTCAACTTTACTTCAAGTTCCGCCTCCAGGGTAGCGGGAGAGAAATTAGGGGTGAATTAGCCGCTTACTGACACAGACCGAATTCCACGCGGGCGGAGCCGCGGGCACAGCTAGTAATAAAATATATGTAGAACTTAATATTGTATTTAGGTAATAACAATAACTTCATATTATTAGATTGCCGATAACATATCAAATTATAGTATTTTAGTATGAAGCACATACTGGTTTCCGAGCACTGTTTTATACTATTGATTGCTTGGTTCTTCTAGCTTAATATTTGTTCTGTGGTTGTATAGGATCTCCTCTTGTCTTAGTGCTTTAACGATTTCGCAGTAAAGAGCGGGGTTCACACTGTTCTATTAATTTATCATGTTAGGCTAAGTAGACTCTGTTCTATTACAAAAGCGACTGCTAAGAGGGGAAGCGTTATTAGGGTTAGACCCAGATCTCATGGCGTTTTCCTTTACCGAAAAGGAAATCATGACCAATGTCGTCAATCGTTTCAAGAAACTTACTGGTACAAGCCAGGATGACAGCCTTAGGGCTAGTGGCATTAGTGCCACTAGGCTACCAGGAGCCAGCACTCTATTAATTATGCCAGTAGATAACAGTATATCCTACGTCAATGTTAACATTATATAGAAGCCGCTGGTACCGCAACTGGTCTTATATGGTCCATCGAGTTGGAACCAAAGATTGTGTTTGCGAAAGCTTACAAGCCAAAGCCTCGATTATCCTGTCATCGTGGGAAGCACTTCCGAAAATTGCTTCATAATCTTTTGACGCAGTGATACAGTTGCAAACGCTAAAATAGACGATGATTAGACACCTTTTTAAAGGGTCTGGATTTCTTCGAAAATTTCATTATAACTTTTCTTTGTTTTAATGATAGATAAATAAAAAAGAACTCCAAACCACTTCATGTGCCTATTTCTGCGGTATGACCTGGAACCTGAACAGTTAAGCGGATTTTCTGATATCCATCCATACTAATATTATAAATGGGAAAGTGTATGTGTGTGTTTGTTTGTTTGTTTGTCCGTTTTTCACGGCAAAACGGGGCGACGAATTGACGTGATTTTTTAAGTGGAGATAGATGAAGGGATGGAGAGTGACATAAGCTACTTTTTGTCTCTTACTAACCCCCCACTTACCTACAATGGGGGGTGGAAGTTTGTATGGAGCATTCCGCAATTTTCAAGGTAGAAAGCTAAAAATTGGTATGCGGACTAACTATTTGTGACTAACAAAAAAATCGTGCACAAGCTATAAAGACAAATAATATCGTCTACAGTAGCGTATTAAAATAATATTCTGTTCCGAGTTCTCTTCTGTGTTTTAAATCTGGAAACGGGAACCGTGTTACCCCGAAAAGCTAGTAAATAATAAAAAAAAATATTTTTCAATAATCGCACTTCACTTGTTTCACTAAGACACACTTTCGTCGACATCGTTTTAAACAATCACCCAGAAACCACATCCCCTAATTGTCACCGCGTAACGGCGTAAATAATCAAGTTTTCCGTATGTACAATCGTACCGATACGGAAATTAATTATTTATCGCTCTGAGCTCGCATTTGGATGGCGGGGAGAGGCTTAAAATCGGGTAGCAAGAATCCGTCTCCATGGATACGATCCCTTTGATGGATTTCCAGGCCCGCTCTAGTTCGCACACTAATTTAAACGTCCAGAATCATACTTTGGCGAGGTTTTTTGGGGCGTAGTAATTTGCGATTGGGATTATAAGTAAAGTAGTTTACCTAGAAACTATTATTTATGTGTTTATATTTTCGAGTGATCTCAAAAATTAACACATTTTCAACTGACGACTGGAGACCCTCCATCTTGTCTCTTAACCGTCAACACAGTGCAGCCTATACATTAAAGGATCGGTAACACGCATGTGATACCTCTGGAAATGCAAGCGTCCGTAGGCTGCGGTAGCTGCTTACCATCAGGCGGGCCGTAGACTCGTTTGCCACCGTCGTATAAAAAGAGCCAAACATTAATTTGAAAAATTAAAGACCGTTTATTCTGCTGGCTATTTTCAAATCTAGCAAAGAGAAAATTTGCTCGCTTACGTTTCTCGCTAATCGCTGCCTCAAACAAACAGAATCCATTTTATTTCAACATTTAAAGGTACCGAATAGATTAAAATTATTTTATAGTCATAGTCATAGAATAGACAACACCTGTGATCGATGGAGCTATCAGTCACCGCTGAACAATCACCCCGACAGAGTAACTAGACGGTTATTATAACTTGGAAAGTATAACACAACTTTATAATGGGGATGGGATGGATTGAAACTTTTTCTAGACTTACCTACTGGTAGTAACATACCTTCCATCGAGATAATACTACCATATATAGACACGCCTTTCATTATTTTAGAGATGCTGGATTTTGTAAACCAGAACGTTGTTTTGCAAACCAAAGAGAGCAAATTTCTGTTATCCGAATTGAAAATTCAAGACAAATATATTCGTATAATCTCACACGTGAACATTAGCTGAAGTAATAATTATGCTTAACAAACAGTTCGATATCACTTTGATACGTCAAATTCGCATGCGAGGCTCTAAATTATGCTCTAAGTTTCCAAAGACAATCTCAAGCCAAAGAATGGACACAAGACAATAACATAAATACAAAACTCGACTCGTGTGGGCACACGGTCATGCCAAGTTGGGACAATTTATAGTGCCTTTCATAGGCCTAGCCGAACGTAAGGGCGATCATGGTTTTTGGAAGACGCGTCTTCACATGGTCACCCTACGCTTCAAGCAAAAGAGCAGCACGCAAAACTGTTTTTTTTTTCAATTTAACCTTTATTAACATGTATCAAGGTTGGTATTGGTATGAAACCGGCATAAAATTACTGCAATTTCGTTCTGGGTATAGTTATATCAATAAAAATGTGACATGATGCATGACGTATCAATCTTGATTTTGAATGAGAAGATGTGATTTGAATCCTTTAAAGGCTGGTTCGGCAGATAAGTGGCGATGCGAGTAGCAATATTGAATATAATTAAGCCATAGATTAAGATTTTAAGCGAGAATTATGAAGATACGTCATGAACTATGACTCCACGAGGCATTAGGGTGACAACTTAGTCTTTTCCTGTTTACATCGGATGAGACAGGAAATCTAATTTGAATAAATAAAACATTTATTCGCGGTTACGTCTAGTTTCAGTAATTGTATGTAAAATTTGAGATAATCCAAACACTGACCGCATTCCAAAATATGCATTAATTTTAGTAGAATCAGACTTTTACGCTTAGGTTTAGGTATTGGCGTTAGGAAAATAATAAGAGTTCCTTGTACTGTCCTGTTATCTGTTTTCTTTTAAAGCGCTGTTTAACATAAAATACTAGAAGAAGATAATAGCAGGAACAAAAATAAAGGAACGTTTAATCATTTTCCCCGTATTTTTCTGAACCAGCAAATTTTCTTAACAAAAAATTTCGCCTTCCGGTAAAAATAAACTGCATTAAAAAAGCTCGGTCACCCGTATTAGAACTGTGCCCCGTCTAACTAGCATTGCCCGAAGGGCGCGGGGCGCGGGGGCGGGCCAGTTCGGAGGCCCGGCGCGCACAAATAGCGAACTGCGACTTGGCATACAGCGAGCATCCCATGCAGGGCCGCACTGAGCGAGCTAGAGCAATAGATAAACATGTTTTTTTATATATATAATAAAATTAGACACTTAGGATTTACTTTAGAAAAAAAACTTAACTTCTTATTTAAAATTTATTTCACAATTTTCGAGAATTTATGTGTTAATTAATTAGAAATAAACAAACACCTTGCTTGATCCAAAATTGAATTATATTAATGTTAGGTGTTCTTTGATAAAGATACTTAGAGACTTAATAATGATAGAGAAACCAGGGGCTATATAAGGCTACCAACGCTATGTATCAGTGCTACTATTGTGTTTATAGGGACTAAGTAGAGAAGGTATATCACAAATATTTTACTAACATACGTGACCTAGTTTGGTTTCAGATTGTTCAATTTAGTTTAGGTTTATTTACTGATTTGCCTGGTATCCTAAATAAACATATAGATAGACTATGACTCTTATTGGACATACAAGGCGTTAGGTGTAGCCTTTATTATTATTGCCTTTCTTACTGAATACACCTTAATATGGAAATAAATTGGTCAAGGAAAAAGATGTATATAAAAGTTTCGGGCAAAGTTGTTTAATTGTGACGTACTTGTTCTACTTTCGCGAAGAGTCGATGAGTATATGCAAAATTAAACGTTTATTTATACCTCCAATTACTAAAAGTGTTTCAAGTGGAGGATATAATTGCACAAAATATAATTTATAATTACACCTAAACTTTAACAAAGCCGTAACATTAACAGTGCTTATATCTACTTATTTCATCAACAACTTGGTAATAGGTTTTACAACTTAAGCTATATTATTAAATTGTAAAAATGTTATGAATACGATCCCTAAAATAACTTCAAAGTATACTTTTTGCATAAATATTTTTTAACTCTAGTCAACACTCAGGCTTGATATTTAATTGTCTACGATTACCTAGGATAGTCTACCGGTCTCGTTGGCAAGCCATCGAGTCTTCGATTCCCTTCCTATTTCATATTTATCGAGATATTCGAGATATAGGTAAACATTATTCGATACTTCTTCTTCAATTACGGTATTCCGAAACGAAATGTACATAAAAATACATTACCTAAATACACATAAAAAAGGCACCAAGGTAAATACGTAGGTTGATAGGTCAAATCAGCTATGCTTTATTAAATACGAAAAGGAAGAGCTTTCCAGTAGCATAACATAACATCCGTTTTTTAGTACTTTATTTATTTAAGAAATATTAACTTATCGTGTATTTTCTCGTTAGCTGTTACTATAATCGCTATTTAATAGAAAAAACCCGCCAAGTGCGAGTCTGACTCGCGTCCTGAGGGTTCCGTACATCACACTATTTTAACAATCACCGAATATTGCTGTATATGTAAAGAAAAAAAAATGGATTGAGGGTCAAATATTTTTTTACGCAAAAATATTTTCTGGTGATGGAACAACAAATAATCGATGTTTTGACTTTTTCCTTTCCTTATGCTGTAAGAGCTATGGGAACTACCCTATAGGTTTTGTAAGTTTGTAATATCAAAAAAAACTTTACTAACGTCCGAACAACAAAGTAACCATTTTCGGACTTTTTCCTTTACTTATGCTGTAAGACCATCCTTCTTGCCAAATTTCATGATTCTAGGTCTATGGGACCCGTAGGTTGGTAGTATAGGTTAGGTCCCCTGCGGTGTTAGAAAATAAGGCTAAAATGGCCGTATCTTTGCACTGAATTGACTTAGAAGCTTGATTTTCTTACAGCTTCAAGGGACTGCAGATTTGATGTAAATTTCAAATTGATAGCTTAACGCTTTCCAGAGAAAAAGATTCTTGACAATCAGATAGACAGACAGACACACGGACAACAAAGTAATCCTAAAAGGGTTCCGTTTTTTTCTTTTTGAGGTACGGAACCCTAAAAAATACAATAAATCAGTGTCTAGACAGTCTTCGACTTAGAATAAGTTGTAAGAGACTAATCCCTTTTTAATTACAAACATTTTAATTAAATTACTGTCAGATGCCGACCTTTTTCTCTATTAAATTAACTCTTAATCCTTTACAGTTTCGCAACCTGCCATCGGTAACAGTTCTCACAGAAAGTTGTCAAAAGCGTTTCCAGAAACTGGGAACTCGCCTACCCATTTGGCCTTCGGATATCCAGGTATAAATTCGGGCGATATTGAGGGAAGTTGAAAAGAGCTTGAAATAAGCGGCGCGGCGTGCGGGCGGCGCGCAGGGGGCTAGTCACTATCGCAACGAGCTCATTGCCATGACTACGAGGCTCCGAATCCGGCCCTGGGTGGCCTTGCAATGGAATGGGGAGGGCAATAGCCCCGTCTACTTGCAAGTCGCTATCAATTCGCGCTTGCCAACGTCTCTGGCGACGTACCCAACGCTTTTCGCACTCCAACAGTGAATTTTCAAGGTCGTTAGCGAGTCTGCTTGCATTGCGAACAATTGTTCCGTATCTACGTGACTAAATCGACATTTTTAGGCGCCTCGGTATCGGTTTCTACGTCGATATTGGCTCGGTCCGGGTTGCCACGAAATCCAATATCGAATCGCATACCAAACATAGGTGTGTAAATAAAAGCCCAGCTACCGAGCGTTAATAACTAAAGTTGAAAAGCTTACTAAACTAGTTTCGCAGGCTAAATTTCTAATATTTGGGCGTACTAAAACAAAAGCCGTTTGCGTGTCGGCAAACAAAACCTTAGCGCCAATGTGCGTCGATGAAATCCTTCATAGGCAGGAAACCTTATAACAAGCACTTTAATAAAGTTCACGTGATTTCGGCCCTTATTGCTTCATCGTAGGTCGTATTATCGGCGGTACACGGCAGGGGCGGGAGGTTATTGCAGATATGCAATAAAGCGTTGGTTAGACGCGAGACTATACACTGCGGGTTATGTCGGTAATGGCGTGGAGTCATTGCATGCTGACGCTGAAATATGGAAGGATGTAAGCGATGGTAACCGGCCTTAGTGCGCGATAAGGCGTCATGTAGTACGAAAACTGGACTTGCGTGCGTTTTCTCGCGTGCTCCCAGCGAGTTTCCTATGAAAGACTGGCCTCGATTTCAGGCTTATACTGTTATAAGTTATTCCACCCTGCACACAATGTAGAATTTAGTTATATCCATAAATTGTCTACGGCAAAGCTGGGAATATTAAAAAGAAAACACCGCTTTGACCGCGTTCGAAGATGGTCGTAAATAGGTGTTTGGAACACTTTATGATAATAGTTAATTTTAAGTTAGAGTAAGATAATTGAGTACTTTTTGGGTATTTTATGATAGAGAATATCGTTAGTACCTAGTAATCTACAAGTCCTAATTTATTTATTTATTCTTGTATCATGTTTATCTACCTACTCTTCTACAGAGTTGTTTATCTTATCAACTACGTATAATTATGCACAAGGAAAAGTCCCAATTAACATTAATGAATATTATCATCATCTGCGCACAGTGGGCTTTTTTGTTATACAAAAAAAACCCTGATAGACCTAAAATACGCCTCTGAATTTCTTTGCAGATGTATTCCGTACGATGTTTTTTAGAAGGGCCAATTGGGTACTTTCCTGGGTACCTAATAGATTATCAAAAAATATTTGACACGTATTTTTTATTTTGTCAATCAAACAAAAATTGGTGAAGATATAGCCCGTTAAAGTTCCGCGTGACGTCACATTATACTAAAAATTGTACTGAAATGTGACGTCACGCGGAACTTTAACGGGCTATATCTTCACCATTTTTTGTTTGATTGACAAAATAAAAAATACGTGTCCAATATGTTTTGATAATCTAACTGACGGACTAAATATATTTTTTAAGGAAAGTAGCCAATTGATGAGAGCAGGTCAATATTATACGAATAACTAGCGAAACTACACAACACAATGTCAAATGTACTAGTTCCTTTATAACTGAGATCTGTCGATGTTTGCCAACATTTACTTCCTAGTTTACGTTTTATGCGCGTTCAGGCCTAAACAGCCTCTATGACTAGTTTAACTTTTCCATGAAAACGTCACCCAAAAAGCGAAAAAGTTCTTTTTCTCAAACATGCTCGAAAATGGTCGCATTTTGTTCGTAAATTAAAGACGCAAAGTGCTCAATTTTATTTTTTTTCAAATTTAAAAAGTAAAAACGCAGCGGAAAAAAATGAGTTTCCATAGAATTATTTTACTCCTAGGAATAAAAAAAAATGACTGTATGAAAATCCATTTTTATCCGCTGCGTTAACTTTTTGAATCCTACGATTGCAAATAAATGACTAAGGAAATGTTGCATTCAGCCAAGTGAAACCTTCGTTAAACCAGACAAATGTCAAAATAATCGCAAACACGTTGTCGCGATTCGAGATGCGCGCGCATTGGCGCATGCGCGTATCGGACGATTATTTGTCTGTGGTAATAGATTTGAAAAAAATATGCAAAATAAAAGGCGGCAATTCGTTGTGAAATAAGTTATCGTTTTCTTTAAAATTTATTAAAATAGAAAACAGTATGAGCTCAAATGACGACAGTGAGATGGAAATAGACGGCACACCGTCTCACTTGAAAGAAGAAGCAAGCTTAATAATGAACAACTTGCTTCCTGCTAAGTCGCGGGACAAATATAACAGGACTTACGACATGGTACGTTCATGCTGTGTAAGGACAGCCAAAATGCTAGAAATACCTTTTCGTTCACAAATTGCCCTGGAATGTCTAATATAACATTTAACATTAACTAATAACATGCCTTATTTTTTGTATTGTACTATGTCACTTAACCCTTATTAAAAACTTATTACTTATAGTTGAATATTTAATTTGTTTGCTTTCCTCACATTATTTGAGAAAAGCACTATGTATACCTCAATGGAAACAGGCATTTTCCGACTCGGACCTTTGCCAGGCCTCGCCAAGCCTCGGCCTGGCATCTAGGTACACTCACGTTCAAAAGTGCATACCCAATTCAGCAACAGAATCGTTTGAAGCTAAATTAGACGCCATCTATGCGTTCTTTGTGTAATAAGGCTTATTACGTCTATCTGTAAATCTTACTAGTACAGTAAGCTGTTACTAGATGGCATTGAATGCATTTAAAAATAAAAAAATAAATTGTCCAGTTTATATTTATCAACTTTGTTTACCCATTTTGATTAATTCAATATTTCAACGATGCATTAAATTGGTTTTGGAAGTTGAGAACAATTCTTGTTTTTTTTCTCTTACTGTTATTTCATTTCAATCGTCCATCCAGCTATTCAGAATCCACATCGGAATTATCTGTATTTACCGTATTGGATGGCGTCACGGAATACGGAATGCCCTTTCATTCCAAGACATTAAAAAACACAAAATCTCATAATTAAGGGCGGGGATTTGAACCCGGACACTTGCGTTCGACTCGCATGCGCCAGCCACTGGACCAAAGTACTATTAATAATGCCGGTGAAATTCATTACTAGTTAAGACCATGCATATCAAGCTTGTTATTATTGAACTAAATCCATAAAACATGCCAATGGAATTAGAGTTTTATTAGAATGAAACAAGCGTCAAATTTGCATACCAAAATTTGGGTACTGTTAATTTGCGACACGCTTTATTTTTGTTAGGAATATGTCAAGTAAATGAAAGAGGGTAGATCTAAGTTTTCTAAATACCATACTAAATGTTTTTCTATTACCTGACCGATTGCTTCTTCTTTTGTACGTTGCGTTATACGTCTGAATTCATTGCTTAGTTTATATTTATCAACTAGCTGACCCGGCGAACTTCGTACCGCCAACTTCCACAGACTCCCGTCGACCTCAAGTTCACTCCTACGCCAGTCCTACCGTCTCCCACCACTCTCCCACTGTCGTCCAACCATCTCCCACTCTTGTCCACCCTTCTCTCACTCTCTTCCACCACCGACTCCTACTTCACTCCCATCCCATCGACTCCATTTCCCTACACTACTACACTACGTCAGTCTCATCGTCTCCACCTCCTCCCATTGTCTTCATCCACTCCTATTAACGGACTTACACTTTCTTAACTTCCATATAGGGTTGCCAGGTGTTAGCCGGACATGTTTGGCTTTTTACCAGTGTCTCCGGCCAAATAATTCCTCGTCCGGCCTGTCCGGCTTTTGTTAGGCTTCTGTCTGACTTACGCTACGCGCCAGTCACGCCAGTGGCACGATTCGAAAGACCAGCGTAGCGTATGCAAAACAGGCATGCCCGGCTTTTGGGATCAAATGTCCGGCTAAATTAAGCTTTTTTTTCATTTTTGGGCCTGGTAACCCTACTTCCATAGATTATGTTCCATTTTCTTTTTAGTTTCTCCAATATTTCAATAGTTATTCTGTTATTCGGGGTGGAGATATGTACATCCAAATATTTTTTAAGAAAAAAAACCCGACTTCAATGGGGAAAGCTGGTGAAAGATTATTATGTAGATGGTGTACTCTTAGACTCCATACAATGAAATAACTTGCTTAACAAACACAGCGAAGAGGACAAATCGCCAAACGTGAACTATGCGTCGTTGAAGAGTTCCGTTCTGATCATCATCAGCAGTTCCACTTTATCAAATGTCACTCTTTTGAATGAAAATCTTGATTTGTTGAAAAAAATACAAAAATCACTGTGTATGCCCTTAAGATTTGAGGAGTTCCCTCGATTCCTCATGGATCCCATCATCAGAACTTGAGGTTGACGAAAATTTGTCCTGACAATCAAACTTGCTTAACAAACACAGCGAAGAGGACAAATCGCCAAACGTGAACTAAATATGCATCGTTGAAGAGTTCCATTCTGATCATCATCAGCAGATCTACTTCTTCAAATGATCTTCTTGAAAAAATGGTAAAATAAAAACTGAAGTTAAAATTTTTTTGGGTAAGGTTCACATGAAGTAGGGGTAAATGTTTTTTATCGGCTTCTAGTTTCTACCCTATTTTATTTTTAATACACAAATATAAAATTATAAAAGATGGTACAATTAATAATAAAGCAGCTTTAGAAAATAAATAAATAATTCTTGAAATGATTCACTGTTTTGAATGAAAATGATGGATTTCTTGATAAAAATATGTATATGTATGCCTTTAAAATTTGAGGAGTTCCCTCGATTCCTCATGGATCCCATCATCTGAACTGCGTATTGACAAAAACGGGACCAATCTGTAATATATACATAAACTAAAAAAAAAACATACACGCCGAATTGAGAACATCCTCTTTTGAAATCTTGATGTCGGTTAAAAATCAAAGATCATGAAAATCGGTTCAGCCGTTCTTGAGTTATAAATGGTTCTTGAGTTATTTTGTTATACCACGTTTTATGTCACGTTCCGCGGGAATGGGATAAAAAGTATCCTATGTCCGTCTTCTTGTTCTAAGCTACCGCCCCACCAGTTTTCAGCCAAATTGGTTCAGCTGTTCTTGTGTTATAAATAGTGTAACTAACACGACTTTCTTTTATATATATAATATAAAAGATTGTCTACGGACATAAGACATACAGCCTTGGCCAGAAGTGTTGAGCACCCTTGCGATTTTCATACAAAACTCGAAGCTTTAGTCCAGCGTTTCTATATTTTTAATTCAAACTGAACAGGCATGTTTTGTTGAAGTTAGTAGTAACTGCATAGAATATTTGCAATTTATCCCACCGACCTAGTCGCATTTTTGTTACCTTAAGTTTTCATGTTTTATATTTACCTTGAAATTGTTATTAAGTGAAGTTTTCTAGATATATAAGTGAAATATAACATTTTACGTCACCGTACATTGTTATTATTGGGAAATAATACTTAACATCAAAACTGTAAACAAAAAACTGCTATGCTCAATACTGGCCAAGGCTGTATACAGCGAAAGGACAACGTCGTTGCTGACGCTTTATCTAGAGTTGAGATAGTCGATTTTCAAAATATTGCAATAGACTTTTCTTTGATTGCGAAGGCACAACACAAAGATGACGACTTGTAAACATTATTACAATTCACCATTAAATTATGACAGACAATGACAACAAACAGTCAAACACAAAAATAAAATAAAAGTTTATTTGAAAATGGTAATACAAACTCGGCTACCGGCGTTTATGTATTGATCTTGAACAGACTCGTCGTGCCAATGTTACGAATGCTTCAATTCAATTTTATAACTACCCTCATTTAAATATTGAGCTGCTACCCACTTTTAAATATTGAGCTCGAACAGGCTTGTCATATCAATGTCAATAAACAAAATAGCCGACATGGCCGGCTTTTAATTAAGGTCATATTTGTTCTTTGAAATCAAGGGTTTTGTGACTTTTTAATACTTATTCTGTTAACCAGGGCTGTGACCATTCAAACTAATCCGAAATCATCTAAATCGGTTTAGCCGTTCTCGAGTTATAAACGGTCTTACTAACACCACTTTCTTTTATATATTTAGATTATTAAAACAACATGAGTTCTCGAAGCAATATTTACTTGTTATTAAGATCGCGAATAATTGAATTGCATAGTGAAGGCTATAATATATCAGAGATAGCTAGATAAACCGGTGTAAACGTAAGTAGTTTTTTTCTTTTCTTCATTAAAAAATGACTACATATATTATACGTCAATTATGATAATATTTTTTTTATTGTTTCAGAGGAAAACTGTTACTTTATGGGTAGGACGATTCCAAGGAGGAGGATCTTTGTTACACTAGCATAAAACTGGTAGACCACGCCTCATTGACACACAGCAACGTCAGTTGTTGGTACGGGAATATGAGGAATATGGCTTTAGGCCGACAAGGCACTATGCGGGTTTATTTGGCACAAGCGCGCTCACGGGTCGTCGTGCCCTTCATAACGAGGGACTCCATCATCGCAGACACGCCGTTCACCTTTGTTGACAGATGCACATAAAACAGCAAAGTTACAGTTTGCTCACACACATCGAGACGACGACTGGACTAATGTCATCTTTACTAACGAAAAGACTTAAATCCAGTCAACAAGGACGCCTGTCTTTGTGGCGTCGAAATAATACGCGATATGACAACGAGCATGTCTTGCCCGACATGGAATCGGTTCGTATCACAGTGAAAATGTGGGGTTGGATGACTGCAGCCGGTCCGGGAGAACTTGTCAGAATACCAAGCCGCGCGAATAGTGGACTACGTGAACGTGTTTAAATAGACCCTGATGCCTACAGTTCGAAATGTGTACCCAGAGACTGAATTTCTGTTGGTATTGTTTTTGCAAGATGATTGCCCAATACACCGCTCGCGTAGTGTGAAATAGTGGTTTAAAAAACACAAAAATAACATCAAGGTCATTCCCTGGCCTGCCAGATCACCGGATTTAAACCCTATAGAAAATCTAAGGGATTTTGTAGTGCAACGCTGGGATAATCAAAATGAAAGGACCCCGGAAGCGCTGAAAGCACATTGCATGAAAATATGGGATAGTGTTCGTGGTTCAGATTTCTGTCAAAATCTTATTTCATCGATGCCTTCCCGCTTACAAGCAGTTATTGATAACGGAGGAGACTGTACTAAATATTAGAGCAATCATAAAACAATACATTTCGTGATATCGGTTTAGTGCTTAATTTCAATGTATTTAATTGATTTGATAAATCTATGTTACTTTGAGGTGGCCTTTTATCGAAACGCTAGTTAAAGAAAGAAAGAAAGAAAGTCATACATTTATTTGCTAGAATGCAGGTAATAAAAATATTACAATAATGTCAGTAAGTTCCGTATACATTCAGCCACCTAGTGGCATGCAAAAATTAATAAAGTTATTCTATATATTTTCAAAAAAAAGTAGGTAATTAAGGTCGGTGTCAATAGAAAAGTAAAATAATGTAAACTAACACATTTACCTTCATTGCTTCGCACTTGCGCACTATAAACGTAATCTTTACATATTTTTTTAGTAAAAATGTCCGTTAATTACTTATAATTCAGTGAAAACAGGGTTCTTTAATAATATTCTGTCATGTGTCAAATACTCTTTTTGCTTAGAAATTCAGTCATTGGTTTACTTTATTTTACTCTTCTATTGACACTGACCTTAAGTAGTATTAATAAATAAGATAAATAAATAATGCTTAATAATGTGAGACAACAGTAAAAATTCAAACTTATATACTTACTTACCTAACATGTTGACTACCTATATTAATTAACTACTGTATATTTCTCCTTGCAAATTGCAGTAAGGTTCTGTGGTTTATGGTATTTATAGATGCATAACCTAAGTAGGTATAACTATATCATATTCGCGGCCTCAGCTGGTTTATAAAATAATATATAGTAGGATTGGATGTTCGGATTGGTGTGTGGCTTTTTATTCATATATACTTATTGGTATATATTTATGTCGATCCTGATTATCCGTAAATAAGTATCTAATTATAATACGATAATTATTGAATATGTTTCGATTCAAATTCATATTTTCAATAAATTGTTGTCGAAAGCAAAGTCGTAATAAATGTGTAAGCTATGTTCACTGAATTTCCGTTTGTTTGTTTGTTTCAGTTGCTAATAAGTATGAATTGTTACTTTTGATAACAGTCCGATCCTCTATTATGGTAGCTAATAGGTAACCCTTGAGGTAACCTACTGTTTTTATTGTGGTGAAGCTTCAATCCTTTTCCGTTTTCGGAATACCTATATAGCTATGAGATATGTTGTAGCTATTCTAACTAAAAAGAGTTACAGAGATTTAGGCTCTACCCAGGTTTCATTAAGTTTTTCATATTTCAAGTTGCTTTATTTAGCCAAGTACCAAAAGAAAAATGTTACATAGTTAAATACTAACTTACTTGTCTTTTATTTCTCACTACCCCGCTAATGAATATTTTATTTCTATGAAATGCTGTGAATCATACAACATTATAGTGGCGCCCAACGTGGGGCAAACAAATAGTACATTACTTACCAAGGACTGTAAAAGAAAGAAAGCCCGAAATCGCAGGTATTTATAACCCAAGCCGCAGGTGAGGGTTGTAAATATGCGATAGAGGGCTTTCTTTTTTACTGTCCGTGGTGAGTACACAATTTTACGTCTCTACCTGGCCATAATGTATTTGTATTTGTGTATGTTTATGAATATAGCTTAATATGTATCTATTGTTAGTTCTGTTTTTCTCTTATTAATTCTATCATATTTATTGGACCCTGCACCTACTTAACCTTTCTGTTTAGCCCATTGGTTGACTGGTAGAGAATGCCTTATGGCATTAAGGCCGCCATTTGCCAAATAAAATAAATAAATAATGCGAGTTTTACCGTACGCGTAGCGTGCGATAAAACTCACATTATGGCCAGGTGTGACGTAAAAGCATCTTAGTATTAAAGTAGGTATTCGTTTTACGGAAAGGGGCAGCTTTAAAATTTTATTACTTAGTTTTACATAGTTTAAAATAAGACGACATTTTTAAGAAGAAGTTTAGTAGAAAATCAGTCCAACAACGGTGAAATATTAGAGGTATATTATAAAATTAAGAAAGCCATTCAATTTCAATATTCATATTTTTTATCCCGTACAATGAATACCGCGACTAGTAGACAAGCAGTTATGCAATTTCCCAATTAACTTTTCGGAACCAACTAACTTGCCTTTAGAACTGGTGCCACATACTGAATTCTATCCATTACCTATACGCTACACAAAATAATTAGCAATTCAACAAGAATAAACATGCAAAAGATCTAAGTCGAAGTATTAAGAAATAATATTTAGGTTACAAGAAGGGCCGTTAGACGAATAATTGTTTTACTATACACCGTGGGCTGTAATAACCAGACAGATCTTAACCACGAATTTCTAAGACCAAAAGAAGGAAAAAATACTATGTGACTTTAGGTCAATTTCGCCAAAAAAAAATTTTGTTTTTCCTTTTTTTTTTTCAATTTTTTGAATGTTTATTGCACATGAAAAGCAAATGTTATTAATAAAATTATCGTATAAAACAAATTGGTACATTTTTTTTTGTAAAAATTTAGTTTCTGCAAAATTCTTCTTGTCACTTTGATATCTGTCAATAAGACGTGTAAACTATGTCCAATAGTGGCAACAACGCCATTGCAAAGGCGTTTTGTGATGAGTTATAACAAAAAGTGTATTTTTTTAAATTGGTATTAACTCTGAAACTATATTCCAGAAAAGTTTATAGGACATTTTAGTATCTAAATATGATCAGGAATACACTGTTAAAATCTGTCTAGTTATATGGGCCCACGGTGTATATAATACGAGTACGTTTAGTCATAACTTCAGAATTCCGGACTGAAATAATGTATTTTGTTCATAGATAGAATTATAGTTATGTAAATTTAAAACCTGTGGAATTCACACAAAGTTTATAACTCGCTGACTCTGGCATGCCCCAAGGCATCTAGCGTGTGGCGGACCGAATTAAAGCATAACAGGCATTGAGACTGAGGAAAAACATGACTGATTGATTCAGCCAGAGGAAAAACGCACTAACTGTACATCACTCTTAAGTCTTTAGAACGTTTTGGTATGAGTCCAATCCAATATAGAAGACGAAGGCGCTAATTTTTCACCTTTCTCTGTCGCAAATTGAAATGCTGACTAGGGACTCATTTCGAGATCACGCTAAATATCGTATCAAGATTACACTGGAATTATATGTTGGTTTGTTTCGCTTCTGCTTAAGCGGGAAATTGCTAAGGACTTCTTTTTCTTAAATTGGAATTATATTTTAAGGGCTGGCAGAACCTAGGAAAGTTCGAGATGGGAGAGGCAGATCGTTGAATCAGCATCGAAACAGGTGTCTAGAATGCCTACTACTCGAATTTCAAAGGGCTTGCGTTGGATTTTCCGTTCAACAGTCGGTGTAAATAGATCAAACCTAAACTGTTTGCTTGAATTTGTTAATGTGGCATTCATTTTAAATACCATTGCGTGATCGGGAGCTAAAATAATTATTTATTTATTTAAACTTTATTGCACAAAAGAAACCTTATCGTACAAAAGGCGGACTTAATGCCATAAGGCATTCTCTACCAGTCAACGTTAATTATTAGTAACTGAACTCACTCACCCACTTTGTCTATGATTTTCCGGAAATTGTTACAAAACATAAACCTTTCCAGTGTTGCCAGAGATGACTATGACAAAAACAACACCCCTATCTTAGTTATTTAAACACTAGCCAGCCGACTTATTAGCTACACAACGACCATCCTATATACCGTCCTGTATGCCTGCATCACATCAAATGACATCCTAAAACAACCCACTTAACTAAGAAAACTGGAACTTCAAAATTCGAAGTTAAATAAATGAAAAATAAGTATAATTAAAAATCCGAAGCTTTAAAACTCACATTATGGGAGACAATATGATATCTAATTTTGTACATTAGTTCAACAGAAGTTCAAGTTTGTATACACAGATACGCCAAAGAAACAAGCTACTAAAGAAACACAACAAATAACAGGTATAATAACTAATTAGCTTCATTCATTAAATCAAGAGAAGTAAGTTTCGGTAAACACGCGGAACAAACTCACAAAACCTATTGTGTTAGCATTAATATGCTTTCATCACAAACAATGTGTCATTACGACTGTCTGTCGTGTTAGCCAATGAACATAAGCTACATCTAATAAAAGCAAAATAAATAACTACTTACAAATGTAACCCAGAACAGAACATTTATCATCACAAAAAAGTACCTACAAGGATTTACTAGTCTATTACCCAATCCACGTCTGAAAACTGAGGTATCGTACCTCTAACAAAAGAAACACAATAACCCACAAAAGTAACCCGGAATCTTTATATCTTTATTTCACTCAATTCACAAATTGACTGGACCCCTTAAAGGGTTGAGGTGAGGAACCGTCTAGACGACCCTAAAGGACGGGTTTTGATAAGGGTGTTGTCGACGACCTTGAACTTTACAACGACTTAAACAAATGAGGCCTCGCACGAGCTCGCTTCAGTCTTATTCCATAAATCATGCAAAATGTGTACCACCCCTGAGAAAAGTCCCCTCACATTTTCTTTCATAACAAAAAAATCAGACTAGCACTTACTCCTCGCCCTAAGGAACTGAAATGCAAGATTACTACTAAGATCATGTCTAATTGCTGAGTTACTCGCTTAACGAACGGCGCACAGGCCACCGTCGATACTTCAATACAAAACATAGACCTGGCCCGGTAGACGTACCAAAATAAGCTGAGCCAGTTCCTAAACAAAAAGAAACTGAAATAAACAAGGTCGGGGAATCGACGCCGCCGTCGCCGCCGCCATAAAGACCGACGTCCGTCCTTGAAAATGGGGGGTTCTTACAAATTGGGTTATTACAGTGCGTGGGGGCGTGGGGGTCGCGACGGGACGTGCAAGCGAGAGGCGACTAGCTTAGTCTATTCGGCTTTCACAAGCGGGAATGGGACGGAAATGCGTGGGCGTACCTCCGCTGCGCCACCCCGTCGCCCGGCACGCCTCTCCAGGAAGGAGTCCCGGCCCAGACTAGGGCTCCGGCGCCGATCATTATAATTACTCTCCAAGGTGAGCCGGGAGCCTGCAACCCCACCGGCGGCCTAATCCGGCGTGCCTCCGGGACTCGACAGCTATTCCCAACATAATATTACCAGCACCAAACACTTCTAGTGTAATTAAAAGTACTCGAACATCATCCGCCTATCCGAACGACGTCAATTATGAGTCAAATTAAAAGGGCTCTTAATTTCGATGGTAGTTAGCTGAAGATTCCAATTTACGATCGAACAAAACATATCAGTATACACTATCAATGTACGTTGTAGATATTTTTCAATAAGGATGAAACTTTTCGAAATTTTCGGAAACTTACGAAACAAAACTAGTTTTTACAAAGAATTACCGTGGCTCAATAGAAAATTTTAATTAATTAAGCATTAAAAAAACAGTTAATCCAGTGCACCCACTTTTACAATAAAATGAATGGTCTGGAAACTTTCTAGGGAGTTTTTTTCACGAGTTTGATAACTGGGGAACCCCAGTCCATCGCTAGTGTACGTACACATAGTTAAACCCCACACAACAAGTCTCTGTAGTCACAGCGGGATTGAAAGCAAGGCATAAATTCTGCAATTTGTACACCGGTGATTACACATACACAACGGTGCCACAGAATCAAGAACGCTAAGAAAAAAATACAATCCACAAAAACATATCAGCCAGCTAATCCCAAAAGAACCAATTCTTTAAAAATTACCAAAAGAAACCACGGACGGGTTGAAGGCAAAACTTCTGCACCAAATTGTGCACCGCTGATTACAGAGATACAAAAACGGCGCTACAATATCAAGTGTTGTGAGAATTTTTTCACAACCGAAAAATGCATAGGTAAATAATTTTTAGACCAAACTTAAAATTTGGAAAATTTTCCCAAGCTTGGCCCTTTAAAACTTATTCAATCCAATCCTGTAATTAGGTAACGCGTCGACAGTTTCGGAAAGCGCTAATCACGACTCGGGCGAAGTCGGCACAAGTTCGTCTTTGTGCAACCTCAATGGGGCGAAGTGTTCAGGTGGCACAGCTGCTGATGAAGTGTGCTTTGATTGCTGACGGACTTATGAATGTCGTTTAAGCAGGGCCTGGTTTGAAAACTTTGCTTTAAATTGAAATGTCTTATGGGTTATAAAAACTTTATTCTTCTGGCATGTGACAGCCCTGGAAGCATATTTTAAAAAAAATGTATTAGATATTAAATTGTTATTTAACAAGACTTGACATGAGAGAAGTGAAAAAGTGACTTGGGTTTATTCAAATTATCCTTTTCTTGACATAATACACTACTGAGATGAGATAGCTTTTATAATAATAATAGGTCTACCATTTAAAGGCTTGCGTTTCAACCGAATAGTCACGCAATCTCTAAGCTTTACGAAACTTTTTCAACCACAACATTGTTTCACAACCCTACTGGGTTGAATACGGGGTGTGATCCGTGTGAGTCTCGTAATCTGGCTGAATGGATTGTGACTTAGTCGGGGTCGGGACTTAGACACGCGCGCTTTATGTAGGCTAATATAATTTTTTGTCAAATCTAAAATGCGTCATTTAGACGTTTGTGCTTGATAGAAAAGGATAAAATTTAACCGAGGACCGAGGTTTGCTAAGTTTTCTAAACAAGAGGGTATTTCTTCTCCTAGAAGTAATACTGTGTAATAAATCACAAAGCAGTAGAAATGTATTGAGATCTACTACCCACTAGGCTACTAGCGTAAATAAGATTTTCCGTCCAAATTCAAACTTTTATATAAATCAATTTTAAATCTAGCCCCGCTGACGAGAAGCACACGTTATGTTGTTTATCAAAGACTGAATGGCGCGCCGCCCCTACGATACTCGCTTCATAGAATTCGCACTAGGCTGGATTACCTTTTTATGGCCGCTCAACTTGTTTTATAGAGACTACAATACTATACTGAGCTTTTATGTGAGAATTCAATTAATTGTTGAATGGAGGCGGATTGGAATGCATATGACGGTAACTGGTAGAGATTTTAACTTTAAAACAAGTGGGCATTTGAACCAACATAAAGATGGAAAAGGTTATTTAAAAAAGAACTAAAATCTTGTGCAACTGTGAAGATAGTACTTACATAAATAACAATAACGAGTTACGAATGTATGATAAAGTGAAGTGCAAGTAAGGTATCTACTTTTTAAGATTAGAACAGGAACAGTGACGACTTTAATTAACAGTCAAATACTTAACAAACCAAATAAATATTGAACCAAACCCACTCTACTAGTATATCCAATAATTTATCCATTTAACCTATTCGCCGAGCCACATTCCAAACGCACATTGCGATAACGATGACGTAACCCTGCGACCGGCCGGGGGCCAATTATGCGAGGAATATCCCCCTAACAACAAACTGCGTCGCCAAACGTAACACGAAACGGCCAGTCTCACTTAACTCTTAACCTACTACGCACAAGCTCCGCTTCGCCCCGTGTAAGGCGTTAGATTACGGGGCAAGGAAGCTCATGCTACGCTGGTGTAGTAATGCCTCTCATTCATTTGTTACTAGATAAAAATTCACTCACTTGCAGCTTCTTTGTACGTGATGGAAATTTAAATAGTTCAATGACCTTAAACATGTGTCGGAGAAGACATGTGGGGAGCGCAGTGGGTAATTAGCGGGGCCAATACACACCTCGTAAGGGAGCGAGCGTGTGTTACTTTTTTGGCAAAGAACACAGTTGTAAGTTAAAGATTAGATCAAGCTCAAGTTTATTTAAAACTAAAATTAAACATGTATTTTATAAACACAATCGTAATGTAAGAGAAGCTTGTATTTCTGCACTTAAAACCTTGAAAAGAAGGTGTATCGTCATCACATATATATATTATTTTAATGTATTTTTATGCAAATATTACGAAGACTCTAAATCAAGGTTTATTAGGTACTAAATCTTCAGTAAAACTGTACAAAAAGAAACTATTTAAACGTTTCTAAGCCCGTTTGGATCTTACTTCCTATTTTTTATTCATAGTTTGGTAACTATTTTACAATAAACAAAGTTTTACAATAAACACACGAAATCATTTCTGCCTCCAAAAATCCGGGGTATATACATGATAAATGCATTATAATTGAATGAATACAATGTGAGCATTGAGTGTACGTCATAACTCATCGCATCTATTTCTAAAACTGAAGTGAATGATTTAAAATAAAGTGAGTACAATTTACGTAACTTGGTCAAAAGCCTGATTAAATTTAATACATTGCGTTGCAATATATCATAGTCATAGCTAGAGCAGTCAATTACGGAAAAAATAAAAACTTTTAGGTTACATTTGTTTGTCTCGGTGTCAGCTACTCGTATGTATCCATATGAACAGCCAATTTCGATTCATTACATTCACAATCTTGATTTTTTTATTCGTCCATGATTTTGAACCAAAAACTGTTAAACTACTTTTTTTTTATTTAACCCAATGTTTATATTTTTCTTTTACACAACTAGGTAAGACAATTAGTTGAAATAGTACATTATATGCTCTTTAAAATGAGGTGTATGACTTTTATATCACTCACGTATTTTTATGGTTATCTCAGAATGAAGTCCGCTACAAAAATTAACTAACGAGAAATTTGTTCGGCCATTTGCCTTGACTCAGTTTTGCACCTGACTATACATCGCCAGTAACTAATTACAAAAATAAGCCTGATTTAAATGATTGATAACTAAAATAATGGTCGTGGAATTCCTTACTCTAAATGAGTTACTGAATTGGGAATGCCTAAGAAAAAATGAAATAATGGGAAAAATAAATTAGGTGAAATTTTACAGTTTTCGGTATGAAATTGAGAAAAATGTTTAAGGCATTATACGGATTTTAGTGATGATGGGATCACCTTTTGCATAGTGAGACTTTAGGACCCACAGGCCATTTTAAGAAGCAGAGCCACCTAAATTTATGGTGCGTTGGGGGTAAAAAGGGGGGGTTAAAATTTTCGCGACACATAGATTGAAAACTATAATCCTAGCAACATACTTCAAAGGGAAGAATTGTAGAGAATTTCATGAAGAATATTTCCTTTATTGAAAGTTTTGTGGTAACTTCAACCGTTTTTGCAAAAAATATATGAATGTTCCTACTTTTGTGGGAAGTGGGAAAAACAATTGTTATCATTGTAAGACATTATAGTGAAGAGTTATCCAATAAAGATTTGGCTTGAAAGTCTCGTATCCAGGCCATAAATAAAATATGTAAAATAATTATTTTCTGTTTTGACTAGATACTATTAAAATATTATTATTAGTATGGTATTTACCATGTATATTTGAGTTAGGTAAACACCCCGTTTCTAATAGTAGTTAAATTAGTATTTTAAAAATCGTATATTAAACGGTTTAATTGAAAATAACGATGCAGGTAATGTACTCAAGGCTAAAATCATCGGTAGGTCCTAGGTACCACTCATCACACCACAAGCAGCGTAGCGTACCTAACCTAAGTTCATATATATTAAAATGATATTAGGCGTTGTCCGTTGATAAAAGATTCAAACGCCCCACGATTTTAGTTTTTTGTCTTCTTTTCAATGCTCTAGCTACATTGATGAGAACAGTGGTGTGATAACTGGTACCTAGAACCTACCGAATTATTTTTATAGCTTTTTGTACATTATCTATATCATTGTTTATTTTCAATAAAAGCTTTTGAATTTACTTAAACACTTATTTTCTTTTCAAGTTGTTATGTTACTAAAACTGTCTAAACTCCGCTTACTTTATGATCCGCAATGTACTGTGTTCTACTAATAAATCCCTTTCATTTTATACTTGATTTAGAGGTTTGTTAAGAAATGTGTAACACGCGGCATTCTGTAGCGGCAGCTATCTTGGATTTACAATGATACTGAATCTATTAAATTGTAATTGTCATCAGAACTTAAGGTGTGCACCAGATATTGGATCAATTTGTCAACAGAACGAGGGTATAATTTCAACCAAAAAATTATGGAGTTGTGGGATGAAGCATGTAGCTTTAGATATGCAAACTTGCATTTAGTTATGTAAATATTAGTTATAACAAATATTATAGGACAATCTTACACAAATCAACCTGGACCCACAGTAAGCTCAATAAGGCTTATGTTATGGGCACTAGACGACGATATATATAATAGATAAATATGGATAAATTAACAAATTTTCAAATAAGTTTGTGTAATGTCTAAGTAGGTATAAAACAGAATTGTTATTTTTATTTTAGAGTGCACTATTCGCCAAAAGACTGTCCTCAGTTGAAGATGTATACCTACCGCTTATGTTTTCTCTAAAAAAAAATGAACGGGCCCTTATTGATAACCCGCAATGATGTACCTTTCACTTGAAAACGTCACTAGATAACAGGGACTGAAGAACCCCTCTATTTGATAACGCTATTATTTGGTTACAAAATTATATGGCCCTATATTCAATGTTATGTCCCTGTCTAATGTCTTAGCAATAGAGATGAAATTAGCTTGATAGGTAAACGTCTTTTTGGATTTTCATTTCGGTAAGTACTACATCATCATTATCAGCAGCAGCAGCAGCCAGTATCAGTCCACTGCTGGCAGGGCTTGAAATACCGGTATTTTTCGGAACCGGTATCGTGGCTTCGAACCAGGAACCGGTATATGACTTGGTACCGGTTCCGTGGTACCGGTATCCAGGCATCGAATTACAGGTATTTTTCGGAACCGGTATCGTGGCTTCGAACCAGGAACCGGTATATGACTTGGTACCGGTTCCGTGGTACCGGTATCCAGGGATCGAATTACAGGTATTTTCCGGTTCCGAGGTACCGTTATTCAGGGCTTGAATTACAGGTATTTAATGGGAACCGGTATTGTGGCCTTGAACCATAAACCTGTATTAGACTTGGTACCGGTTCCGAATCACGCATAGGTACCGGTATTACTTGTCGCCGCGTATTAAAGGATTTGTTCTCTCTCTCTGACTCGTGGCGTCGGCTTTGTCCGCTTGGCGCTCGCTCACTCGCTGCGTTCATTTGTTTCGTTCGTCAGTTGGTGATCGAACTTATGTTTATTTGTACGTGCGGAAAACCTGGTCTCCCATTTTGGACCCCCCAAATAACAGGGATTAGTATGTTTTTAAAGGTTTTTATTTAGTTTCACCTGTCCGTTGCCCATGGTTCAAATGACCAACTTCCCGATTTCCGATTGAGCTGAAATTTTTCACGCATATGTATATCGAGTGACAATGCAATATTTTGATAATATAAAATAATGTCCATTTAGAAATCCAAGATGGCGGTCAAACACTTTTTTGGTAAAAATCGTTATGGTAGTCATTTTCGATTAATTCAGGGGTGTAGATTTCGAAAGTAATATCCGTTTTAAAATCAAAGATGGCGGAAATGGACAATTTTGTCAAAATCGTCATGGTAGTCATTTTCGACTAATTTGGGTGTGCAGATTTCGAAAATAATGTCCATTTTGAAATCCAAGATGGCGGTCATACACGGAAATGACTACCATGACGATTTTGAAAATTTTGCCCGTTTCCGCCATCTTTGATTTTAAAACGGTCATTATTTTCGAAATCTACACCCCTGAATTAATCGGAAACGACTAACATGATGACTTTTACCCAAAAAAGTGTATGACCGCGGTCTTGGATTTCAAAATAGACATCATTTTCGAAATCTGCACACCCTAATTAGTCGAAAATGACTACCATGACGATTTTGACAAAATTAACCATTTCCGCCATCTTGGATTTTAAAATTGTCTTTATTTTCGAAATCTACATCCCTGAATTAATAGAAAATGACTACCATGACGATTTTTACTAAAAATGTGTATGACCGCCATCTTGGATTTAAAAATAGACATTATTTTCGAAATCTGTACACCCGTATTAGTCGGAAATGACTACCATGACGATTTTGAAAATTTTGCCCGTTTCCGCCATCTTTGATTTTAAAACGGTCCTTATTTTCGAAATCTACACCCCTGAATTAATCGGAAACGACTAACAAGATGAGTTTTACCAAAAAAGTGTATGACAGCGGTCTTGGATTTCAAAATAGACATCATTTTCGAAATCTGCACACCCTAATTAGTCGAAAATGACTACCATGACGAATTTGACAAAATTACCCATTTCCGCCATCTTGGATTTTAAAATTGTCTTTATTTTCGAAATCTACATCCCTGAATCAATAGAAAATGACTACCATGACGATTTTTACTAAAAATGTGTATGACCGCCATCTTGGATTTAAAAATAGACATTATTTTCGAAATCTGCACACCCGAATTAGTCGGAAATGACTACCATGACGATTTTGACAAAATTAACCATTTCCGCCATCTTGGATTTTAAAATTGTCTTTATTTTCGAAATCTACATTCCTGAATTAATAGAAAATGACTACCATGACGATTTTTACTAAAAATGTTTATGACCGCCATCTTGGATTTAAAAATAGACATTATTTTCGAAATCTGCACACCCGAATTAGTCGGAAATTACTACCATGACGATTTTGAAAATTTTGCCCGTTTCCGCCATCTTTGATTTTAAAACGGTCCTTATTTTCGAAATCTACACCCCTGAATTTATCGGAAACGACTAACATGATGAGTTTTACCAAAAAAGTGTATGACAGCGGTCTTGGATTTCAAAATAGACATCATTTTCGAAATCTGCACACCCTAATTAGTCGAAAATGACTACCATGACGAATTTGACAAAATTATCCATTTCCGCCATCTTGGATTTTAAAATTGTCTTTATTTTCGAAATCTACATCCCTGAATCAATAGAAAATGACTACCATGACGATTTTTACTAAAAATGTGTATGACCGCCATCTTGGATTTAAAAATAGACATTATTTTCGAAATCTGCACACCCGAATTAGTCGGAAATGACTACCATGACGATTTTGAAAATTTTGCCCGTTTCCGCCATCTTTGATTTTAAAACGGTCCTTATTTTCGAAATCTACACCCCTGAATTAATCGGAAACGACTAACATGATGACTTTTACCAAAAAAGTGTATGACCGCGGTCTTGGATTTCAAAATAGACATCTTTTCGAAATCTGCACACCCTAATTAGTCGAAAATGACTACCATGACGATTTTGACAAAATTATCCATTTCCGCCATCTTGGACTTTAAAATTGTCTTTATTTTCGAAATCTACATCCCTGAATTAATAGAAAATGACTACCATGACGATTTTTACTAAAAATGTGTATGACCGCCATCTTGGATTTAAACATAGACATTATTTTCGAAATCTGCACACCCGAATTAGTCGGAAATGACTACCATGACGATTTTGAAAATTTTGCCCGTTTCCGCCATCTTTGATTTTAAAACGGTCCTTATTTTCGAAATCTACACCCCTGAATTAATCGGAAACGACTAACATGATGACTTTTACCAAAAACGTGTATGACCGCGGTCTTGGATTTCAAAATAGACATCATTTTCGAAATCTGCACACCCTAATTAGTCGGAAATGACTACCATGACGATTTTGACAAAATTATCCATTTCCGCCATCTTGGATTTTAAAATTGTCTTTATTTTCGAAATCTACATCCCTGAATTAATAGAAAATGACTACCATGACGATTTTTACTAAAAGTGTGTATGACCGCCATCTTGGATTTAAAAATAGACATTATTTTCGAAATCTGCACACCCGAATTAGTCGGAAATGACTACCATGACAATTTTGAAAATTTTGCCCGTTTCCGCCATCTTTGATTTTAAAACGGTCCTTATTTTCGAATATTTTTTTAGGAAAGTAGCCAATTGAGAACCTCCTCCTTCGAAATCATGAAGTCGGTTGATAAATACACAACAATGAACTTCCACTTTCCGCCGTGTGTTCAATTCGAACTGAATCACCGCGCATCGGCCATCGCTGATTCGCCTGGCATGCTGGCAACGCGCAGCGCAACGCCGCGTTCGTTTGTAGTGTAGGTATGTTCCGCACCGAATATGCGTACCGCACTAAACGACAACGTCGCGTACACGTGGAAGAACCTTTATAGAGAACCGGTATTTTTCGGTGCTAATTCCGGTATTTGTTCTTTACCGGTTCTGCGGAACCGAAATGAAAAAAACTCATAAATATGGAACAGGTACCTTCGGTACCGGTTTCAAGCCAGGAACCTTTATAGAGAACCGATATTTTTCACTGCTAGTACCGGTATTTTTTCTTTACCGGTACTCTGGAACCGAAATGAAAAGAACCTATAAATACCGGTATGTAACCGGTATTTTTGGTACCGGTTCCAAGCCCTGACTGCTGGACATAGGCCTCTCCCATGGCACGCCACTGTGCTCGATCTTCTGCTCTCCTGCTCCAATCCTTACCCGCCAAGCGCTTACCTTTGGGTGACTCAATGATGTACTTACTAAATTGATAGTTTTAAAAAACTACCCTACCAAATACTTACTCGATCTAATACCCCTTTATTGGTAACCGGTTCCGGTATCTTCTAAACGAACTCTTTATTTCCCTTACGGATTATAACAAGCATACAAAGGCATGGTAAATAATAGCATTTGAAATGGTTGACGTCCATTCAGTTGTGAAAGATATAATTAGGCAAGCATTAGAGCTCAAACCACATCGTTTTTCCTACATAATTGGAATGTGGTTGATAACAGTCCTAATTATTATATTGTTTTTTCGTTAAAGATATTATAACCAATATAGGATTTATTTACTTTTCATAAAGGAGAATAACAGGGCTTTATCATGAAAATATATTTTTCATGTTACGACCATAAATTAAAAAAATATAGGCATTTATTCAAAACAATATCTCATTTCATGATTTCATATTTTTTATGTTTACTCAGTTTTCTTATATGGAAAGGTATAAATAAAATACCAACAATGAATTCGGCATCCTTCCTTTACACGAAAATGACATCAAACTTGACTATATAGCTCTATTTTATTTTTAATTAATTATGGGGGGCACCCCCCACTTCGTCAAAAATTTGCATCAAAAATTTGATTGGCTCCCCTTCTTAAATTAATCTTAGAGCCTAAAGGATTAGCTCTGCAAATGGAAATTCCATCATCATCATTTTCCGTATAAATAAGTGTACACCACCGACTAGCAGAAAATAATTTGTGAGGCAGTTTTGTAGCGGTACTCAAGGATTAATATTCTGCGTTTAGACTTTTATGTAAATTTGACTGTTATCAAATTATTTACATTTTACTAAGGTATTAATATTGACTCAGTTATGCAACTAACTGTATTTTATATGAAGTCAAATCAGCTACACTTTAGGAAACGTCAAAACGATTTGTTACTAATTAGACGGAGAGCAAGCTAAGTCAGATATGACACAATGCTTATTTCTAGATCCGGACATCTGACAGCTGTAAAGTGGTGGAGGTCAAAGAATACAAACCATTTTAAGAATACAAGTCCTAGAGTTCTGGTTTTGATGCAGTATTATGAGATATTATAAAAATAAATAGATTATATCACTGCCTAAACTTTCTGTTGGGGGAAAGTAGTGCCAAACGACCTACTGTTTCTGTTTGTCGCCTACTGTTTCTGTTTCCGAAATAATATGCAATGTTTTTGGTTCTAATGTTAAAATATAGGCCCCGTCCTCTATAAATAAGACAACTGCGGCAGTTTTTACCTCTTTTGGTATTACTATTTTCCAATTCAAAAATTTTGCTGGTCTGTCACTCTGACTTCCACCCATTAAAAGCCGCCAGATGCCCGGACCTAGCAATAAGGATAATATTGCAATCTTACTAGACAAGTTTTGTTGTTCTCATTATTGTGTCATACTCATATATGACGTGGCCTGCTCTTAGCCCATATAAGGTTTATATGGGAGACTAATATTGTGACGTCACAATACTATATGATAAATACATCTCCCTTATAAAAGTTTCAACCGTTTTAAAATCATCTAAAGCGCAAACACATGTTACACCTGGATTTTCCAGTGTATTTTGAAAATTGTATGAATGCAACGAACTATTGGAAAGCACCCAATTATAAACTTTATTACAAACACAAAAAGTTATTTCAACGGTTAATCAAGTTGCTGCTTGATTTGTATCAAAGAGATTAACAACATCGAGTTTGACATTGCAGTATCTTCAACAAAGAGACGATGTCAACCATGGTCTTCAACCGATTGAAGGTGATGCAAACTCTACGATTTTATTTAATCTTCTTGGTTTGTATTGATTACGCTCAAAAATAACTTCCTTGTTTAGTAATAGCCTAATAGGATAAACTTTACATAGCGCATAGATAAGGATTCTATAACAACTTTAAAGCACCTGTTTATATTTAAATTTTCAACGAGAAACAAAGCCACTAACTTTATTAATCATAATATTTAACAGGATTATAAAATATAACGCCAAATTAACCGAATTGCTGTAAATACTGTATATAGGTAACTCGTCAAACAAATTTCATAAAATGATAAGTCGTAAAAAACAATACTTAATTGACTTTTCTCTTTTTCATTTCGTCAATGTAAGTACATAAAATTTCAAGGCCAACCGGTGCTTCTATCGTAATACCTTTTTTTATCGCGTAATATTAGTTCACTACACTACATGTAATAAATCCGACAAAAAACAGAAGTGAATCACCCATACGGAAATGAACTCGCCGAAGGTTGCGTTCCCCTGGTCACGGTGCAGTCGTTTGCAACCGTTGGTCATAGACAAATAAAGTTGATAGAAGATAATACAATAGGTACTTATACCTAATTTGTGATGTTGTTACCGCCTAAAATAAATATTCCTCCTGTTTATCCTGCTCAACCTCACGATTCCATTGAGCCTGGGGTCCGTTTGACAACCTATGCTCATGAATTTAATCACCCCGTGGTAAAAGTATTGTGCAAAATTGCAATATTATATTTTTACTGTCAGTGGTATAGTACTCAATCAGCTGACGACATACCCGGCATAAGTTGTACTTGTATAATTTTTAACAAACCGACCGACTTCACTTAATAGCTTTCCAAAACCAAATGCCAGAGCTACTGTAAAAAATCCTCAAATCACTATAGGTGTGCCTATAATAGTTGAAGAGTTCCCTCGATTTCTCCAGAATCCTGTGAAGTTCAGTATACTTACTCTTTCAAGCAAAACAAGAATTTCCCAAATTATTCCAGCCGTCTCCGAATAATCGGTGAACATACAGAAAAAAAAAATCCACTCTGTCGGTACACATAGAAACTTCATTCTTTCACTAATAGATTGTGTCGTTTTACGGAGTACTAATATAACTTTATATCAACAAAGTGGAACCCTTTTCCCTGCACTGCCCATTTTCAACCGACTTCAAGATTTCGAAGGAGGGGGTTATCAATTCGTCGGGATCTTTGTATTTTTTGCTATGTTTTTTATGCATGTTCACCGATTATTCGAAGACGGCTGGACCGATTTGGAAAATTCTTTTTTGTTTGAAAGAGTATACTTCACAGTTGGTCCCATTGGAACCAGGTCAGGATCTGATGATGGGATCCTGGAGAAATCGAGGGAACTCTTCAACTATTATAGGCACACCTATAGTGATTTGAGTATTTTTTACAGAAGCTCGGGCATTTTCTTTTGAAAAGGTGGAGGCTAAAGTGAAGTCGGTTCTTTTTTGTTTAAAATTAATTTTAAATGTTACGAGTCTCTGGCTACTGGGTACTGCAGTTGTTTGCAACCATCGGTTAGTCAGCGTTACTCATAGACAATTATTGCATGGCCGGGCTAGTTTTTGCATGGGAAGCGTTAAAACCAAGGTCGAGTTAAAGTAAACACGTAACTTTGGAACTGGGTTCCATTAAAAATGGTTGCTCTTTATGGCGTTTATTAGAGAAAGATTAATTTGTCGCAATGGTTTTTAGGTTTCGTACCCAAAGGGTAAAAACGGGACCCTATTAATAAAACTCCGCTGTCCGTCTGTCACCAGGCTGTATCTCATGAACCGTGATAGTTAGACAATTGAAATTTTCATAGATTATGTATTTCTGTTTCCGCTAGTTATAACAACAAATACAGATTAAAATAAATATTTAAGGGGCTCCCATACAACAAACATGATTTTTTTGCCGTCTTTATAGATAATGGTACGGAACCCTTCGTGCGCGAGTCCGACTCGCACTTGGCCGATTTTTATTGTAAACTTTCTGTGTTCCGTAAATTTTAAGTTATTTAACTTAATTTTTTACCATTAACAAAATTATCAATTATGAAATTGTTAAAACAAGAAAAAACAATCTATCTATGTATAAAATTAAATTCACTGGACAAAAAAATCTTATTTTTTAATTACGTAAGTCAATCATTTTAATGACTAATGAGTTCTTGGGTTCCTCATTTTGTTTTTCTTTAATATCGCTATCTCTAATGTTGACTGTTATCTATCAGTCGACAAGTCGCGAAGTTTTAGATACCTATACAAACAAACAACATAATGTACTTATTATCTATGGGTCACACGAATGTTTACTCAATATAACCTTTAAACTTGACAAAACCCAGTCAACGAATATGAACGTGTATGTAGACCAGGAGGCAGTTAAGAGATGGTGACAGATTATTAAAAACAAGGTCTTCTCTGTATTTTCTAAATGAGGAAACCAAAGCTAAAAAACGTAGTTACTCCATAGATATAAATGAGTTAGTCTGAAAAACTCGAGTAAGAAAATTTATAATGAATCATGTAATGACTTTATATTTTGGTTGACTGGTAGAGAATGCCTTTAGGCATTAAGTCCGCCATTTGTACATTTATATGTGGTACGAGTATGCGATAAAGTTTAAATAAAATAAAAATATTTTTTTACCTACATCTTTTTCCCAAAATCCTATTTTAAATTAAATAAATAAATAAATAATCATTTATTTCGGGCAAAGCCCATAAAGTGTTAGTACATACAAAAAACTTACAGAACTATTGTATTTTACTGCTGTTGTCAACTTGCGAAATTCTGATAAATTGTCTAAATAACTGAATAGATGTACCAAACAAGGGTGCAAGAAAATTCTATAGCGAAGCCATTTCGACGCGAAACCTCACATTGATATGCCACCACAATTCGACGGTTTTATACAAATACGAACGCCGTTTGTACAGTCGGCATCAAATACATCGGAGCGGCCTAGGTACTCAAAAATATCGGAACATGCACTTTACCGCCTTGACAATAGAGGCGATGTTCCGATATTTGTGACCACCCCGGCCGCTCCGATATATCTGATGGCGACTGTACAGACTAATATTTTTATGCATGACATCATGACAATTATGACATACATTAACTAATTTTGGAAAAGACAACGTATTTATGCGATATACAACGTACGTACGTTGCAATTTAAATACGACCTTGTAAAATGGCGGATTCCAAATAGACAAACACGTGCAAATGTTTCTAAGAAGCAAAGTTCAATCAACTGTCAAAATTGCAACACTGTTCTTTGTCCAACTCAAACCACAAGCTTATTTTTACAATCGTCAACAAAATCCTAGTACGAAACGACGTAGTGCAAACTAGTTCGCCAACGGTAAAACTATGTTGGCAGAGTTAGAACGTCATCGTTTAAAAAAGATGAGCCACATGCAAAAAGAAACAAGCGGGCGTGCAGTTTAAAAATTGACGGTATCTTTCTAGCTAGACTGTGGCGTGTCATGTAATCTGAATGGACTTTGCCAATTTTTTTGCGAAGTAAATAAATACAACGCATTTCGCATTTTGTAGGTAACAATAAATACGTCTGTGTTTATTCATAGTAAATATTATGTATTTACTTCTGCACGTCTATGTTACTGACATCAACATCGATTCGCATTGTAGCAGTGAAAAGGTTTTACTGATTCAGAATTTGTAAATAAAATCCACTTAGCGCTTTACCAACTGTCAAACCAATAACAGTTTCATTTTAGTTTTTTTTTCTTTTAGGAAAAATGTTTTTTTTTCTGTGATAATGTGCATTTATAATGATGTTTTATATTATTAATTTGGTATTTATCTCCATGCACCACGTCCGCAGTGGTTCAAACGGCAAAAAATATATAATTATTTAGAGAACTCATCATTGAATTTAAACCTTTCAATTTAAATTATTTTATCTTCCGATTCACCCCTAGAGATAGGTTAAACCCCAGAGGTCCGCTCGCGGGTTCGGAGAAAGACAGCACATTGAGCGTGTGGTACGAGTAGGTGAGTGACTGGCTGGATTTAGAGTTGTACTTTCTCGAGAACGTTCTCCGATTTGTATGGGGAATATTCTCGAGCGAGAACGTTTTCCATAAAAAACGGAGAACGTTCTCGAAAACGGCAGAACTATAGCTGGATTGTGTTTTATTTATTTATTTATTTAAACTTTATTGCACATAAGGAAACTTAACGTACAAAAGACGGTTTTATGGTTTTTTTTAAACTTGACACTAGTATTTTCTCAAATATGCTCGGAAATGGTCGCATTTTATTCGTAAATCGAACACGGAAAGTGCCTTCTTTAATTATTTTCAATTTAAAAAGTTAAAACCTATTATTATTTTACTCCTGGAGTAAAATAAATGTATGATTTTTCATTTTAGTCCGCTGCGTGAAACTTTTAAAGTCTCAAAATTGCATACTAACGCAAAACCATTCATTGGAACAGCCGTGTCGAGAGGGCTTAACAAAGTGTGTGACTGTGCGCGCAATTACGCATGCGCGTACTGAGTCCGGTCGCTATCTATAAGTCTACGGTTGTATAAAAACTAGTCGACGAGCTATGATATGTAATAATTACAGATGGGTTATATACGCTCCAAAAGTAAAGCACTTAAAATGAGTGAATTCAAACAACTGTCGCTAGTCGCGCTCCGGCCAGCGTGAGATTATGAGGACGTTCGAATGAGCTCCCGTCACCCGCGTGAGAAAGAGACAAACTGTAATTTTCTAACAATGAGAGTGACAAAGATGTAATGATTGTAAAATAGTAGTTTATGTAACTGTTACGTAATAAGGGTCCTTAAAACATGAGTGTGGTTTTATGAAACGAGCCGCAGGCGAGTTTCATAATAAGATCACACGAGTGTTTTAAGGCTTAATTACGTACAGTTGCATACACTGCTTTATCTACACTCATATTATTTATCCTAAATGCATTATTCGGAAACCATAGAATGGCCGCCATTGCACCGCCATGGCCAACTCGATTGTGCCGGCGGTCGCGCGGGCGCGTGTCGGCGGCCGCGCGGGAGCGTGCAGGTGTACATTATGTTATCAAAACTCATAACACATCAATATGCACAGCATGTAAAGTTAAAATTACGTTACTGCCACAGATAAAAAGCTTATCATAGTAAAATCGGTTGTGGTAATGCTAGCCATTGCCTACCGTTTTCGAACACGTTTTAGAGAACTTACAATGTGAGTGTAGATAAATAGATAAACATAACAGAATCGTTGCTAGGTTATGAAATAACACTGGAAATATTATTTCTGCTCATTTTGTTAGAGTATAACCCATCCATAGTAAATATCATTGTCGACGAGTAGAAAATATTTGTAAGGAGTAAGAAGATATTTGTAGTCTTCCGAGACTGCAAATATCTATACATGCCGATTACATGGGGTTTAGTGGAGTACGGGAACGGTAAAATTGCCCTGAAAAAAACATAACTCACAAGTCCGATTTTTTTTGGTATCCGTAAGAGTACACTGAGTACTAATGGCGAAAATTTTTTTCTAACTGTTTTTGAGGTCGCTGTAAGTATTAAAAATAAATTTGTTAGCGACATTTATAAGTTTAACAAAAGATAATTCGAGTGGTATTTCTTTTCTATAGATTATCGTATTTAACTATATGAATGTCCCCTGACATTTACTAACAGATTTATCGATAGCCGTTTTTAAAACAAATAAAAAATATATACTCCCTCCAAAAGATAATTAAAGTGTTATATGGCAACTGAAATATATTAAAAACTATTGAAGGCAAGTAATGGGTTTGATTTATAACACACTAGCTGTGCCCGCGGCTCCGCCCGCGTGGAATTCGGTCTGTGTCAGTAAGCGGCTAATTCACCCCTAATTTCTCTCCCGCTACCCTGGAGGCGGAACTTGAAGTAAAGCTTTTTTTTATAAAATTTTTTTGGCATGATTTAAACGACATAGAGAGTATAGTAGGTGTATATCGGACGATACAGGACCACTTTTGTTTTTATACGTTTATGTCTACTGCAAATATCATCCAAATCGATCCTCCCGTCAAATCAGTCAAAGCATGAAAGGTAAGAACAGGCGCGGTTGACATTGGGGGGGGGGGGGGGGGGGGGTTGCACAAATGCAGAAATGATTTTTTTCTATTTGAGGTGCATTTTATAGGCTACGTATAACCTGGCTGGGGATTTTCTGGAATTGGAATTAGTAATCCTTAAGGGGTGATTTCCGGGATAACAATGCAAAAAAAAACCGGCCAAGAGCATGTCGGGCGATGCTCCGTGTAGAGTTTCGTAGATGCTGCCCTGTTACAAAACATCCGTTCAAAAGGTCGTTTATTTGGCGGCGCTTACGTCATTTTACTATTCGGCACTTCCTTTCACTATGCGTTTTTGACTACTAATTCAGAAACGGCTGGACCGATTTTATTCAATATGGTTTTTATTGAAAGTTCTTATCAGGCCTCACCAAATTTCAGCTTTCTAGTGCGAACGGTAACTGAGCTAGACCGCGGACAGGACGGACATGGCGATATAACTGTCACGTAATAAGGCCTAATTATGTACAGAAGCATACACTGCTTTACCTACACACATATTAAAAATCCATTGAAACCATTAAAATGACCGCCATTACACCGCCATGACCAACATTATTGCGCCGGCGGTTGGGGGGGCGAATTTTCATTACGTTACCGTAGGTAATGAATTTTCATACGTTTTTACCACACTGTCACAGATAATACACTGATGTTACGTTACTGGTTGCAATAATGTTGGTAATTAAGTAATTACATACGGTTCTGAACGTGGAATAGAGGATTTATGATATTGGTATAGATCAAGATATTTATTCGTCAATGTAAGCACATTACAATGCACTAATGAACGTCAGAGAAAAATAAAATACGCGAGTGTCGTGGAAAGTATGTGAATCGAGTGCGATTGGAACGAAGTTATGTTATTTAATTTTATTTCATTTTGACTTTTTCGTAAATTTTGTAGTTTTAATTTTGCATTTTTTTGAAATTTTGGATGATTTGGATGATTTGGAAATTTTGGAAATTTTGGAAATCTTGGAAATCTTGGATATCTTGGAAATTTTGGAAATTTCGGAAATTTTGGAAATTTTGGAAAGGTTTGGAAATTTTGGAAATTTTGGAAATTTTGGAAATTTTGGAAAATTTGGAAATTTTGACATTTTTGACATTTTCGACATTTTTAAAATTCTCGACTTTTAAGGTTCTCGACTTTTTTCACTTTTATCACTTTGTCACTACTCAATTTCACTACACTTCACTTCACTTTATTCTATTTTATATATTTTTTATTCCATTCCATTTTACATGTTTCTCAATGGTATGGGTGTCGCGTTTTCGTGACGTGACGCTTTTTCGTGACTGTCACGTGACTTTTTTTCGCCTTGGCCGGATCCGCGAACCGTCCGATAAGGAACTTCGTTCCAAAACTACCACCGGTTCTAACCCTACACCTCTGGCCCAAGAAGTATTATGACCGAAAAGAAATTCGACGGGACTTATTTTTTTCAAAACAGTAATACATTATTAGATCTTAAAGATACAGAATAACGCGTAGTTCTTCAAGAAGACATATCAAAACAGGTTTGAGACACAGATAATGTACCTATTGTTTAATTATAAAGAAAAATAAATCCTAATCTGACTGCTTCACAAAACGTTTGATACGTTTATCTACACTCACATTGTAAGTTCTCTAAAACGTGTTCAAAAACGGTAGGCAATGCTAGCATTACCACAACCGATTTTACTATGATAAGCTTTTTATCTGTATCAGTAACGTAATTTTAACTTTACATGCTCAAATATTGATGTGTTATGATATGCGCGGCCGCCGATACGCGACCGCCGGCTCAATCGAGTTGGCCATGGCGGTGCAATGGCGGCCATTCTATGGTTTCCGAATAATGCATTTAGGATAAATAACATGAGTGTAGATAAATCAGTGTATGCAACTGTACGTAATTAGGCCTTAAAACACTCGTGTGATCTTATTATGAAAACCACACTCATGTTTTAAGGACCCTTATTACGTAACAGTTACATAAACTACTATTTCCTACCTAAACGGTGTCCTATAAATGTTAGATGGTTTTGTAGTAGTTTTTTGGTTTGGGCCATGCATCTTTGTACGTCATATATAGTCCTCGAACCTGCAATAACCCTTTGACATTCATGACATTTTCAAATATTTCTTAAGAGCGGGTAAAGGTAAATTTAAAGCATCGACGGGTAACAGGCGTCACTTCCATTCTTTTTTTCAATTTTTTGGACCTACGGTTCGAAAGTAAGATGGTTTGAAAAAGAAACTATCCTTTGTCATTTCTCGAGACCCATACTATCTCTATACCAATTTTCATCTAAATCAGTTCAGCGGTAAAAAATTCCTCATACCACCTTCCAACCCCCTTTTCCCACCCCCACAAGGGTTTGAAAACTATCCTTTGACGTTTCTCGAGACTCAAATTATCTCCATACTCATTTCTATCTAAATCGTTTCAGCGGTTAAAAATTCTCCATACAAATTTTCAACCCCATTTTCACCCCCACCAGGGTTGATTTTCGGGATTAAAACTATATATTATCCTTTACCAGGACTCAAACTATATCTATACAAAATTTCATCAAAATCCGTTCAGCCGTTTTCACGTGATGCGCGGTCAAATAAACAGACAAACAGATAAACAGATAAACAGATAAACAGACAAACAGATAAACAGACAAAAATTCTAAAAATTGTTGGAACGTGTTCTGTTATCGATTCTAAGTATCCCCAGCCAACTTTTTTTCGATTATCTTCCATGTACAGACTTTCGACCCTCTTCAGCTTTATTATATGTATAGATTATTCAATCGCTTAAATTTTAATGAACAATTGAATTTTAAAAGCGTTCTAATAGGCATAAAAGAAATCTCGAAATTTTCAAGTCAACGCGTTGTGTTCATTATCATGTTACTAAAGCTTGCACCAAAATTATAACAAATCCATCAATCGCTCCCAGTTTTTTTTACTTATCAGTTCTTAACTTAATTCAAACGCGCGGAGATTATGGCAGCCGTCATGGCGCTAGCGGCGGGACCAATCATTACGCGCACGCGACGTTGCCTGTTCGCCGTGCGCCGTTGCCCGGCCGCTGCGCTGTTTCCATGGTAAACCAGTAGGTACGCGAATATTGTATCTGGACGTTTGGTTTAGTTTAGGGCACAGAGTAAATAATAGTACTGCCCAGAATGCGAACAGTTTTGAGCTTTGATAACGATTTAATTTTTTAGTTGGAGAGTATAATATAAAGGTATTACAACAGCTCAGTTTCATTTTTATACGTAAAAAGGCGTTCCCGTATGTACCTACTAGTCATATTGTCACTTCTTCTTTCATGACACGTTCTTTTTTTCTCTTATGCATGTACTCGAGTATGATGTTAAACTGGTTGAGTACCACATTACTGGCTTAGGTATAAAATGTAAAAAACTGGTATTTTTGAAGTTGCGATATTTCAATCCTTCTTAGTTATGAGTGACTTTGAAACTATATATTTACATTTATAATGATTTGGTGAAACGAAATAAGAATGGGAAGGAAAAAAACTGTCAATACACCTAATAGCAGAATAAAACATTCCCACCTGCTCACATATGGCTTTTTATGTGCGAGGAGATGGAAAGTTTTTTTGCCCCTTCCTATATTCATATGGAAGGAAATATTCCTATCGGTTCCCAGCGGGCACAGATGGAAATTGGTGTATTTTCATCCGTTCCTGGCGGATACAGACATCGAACGAGAGGAGTCATTCGCATGTGCGCTGGCCTTGATGAAGGTCATGCGCGGTGGGAACAGATAATAAATCTAATACGGGAATAAAAAATCCCACCTGCTCCCACATGACTGATGTGGGAGTAGATAGAAATTATATAGCCTCCTACTATTTTTACATGAAGGGAACTATTCCCATCGGTCCCTAGCGGGCACATGTGGGAATAGCTATCTATGTTCCCGGCGGGTACTGACATCGAACGAGAGGAGTTGTTCCCATCTCATCTATGCCCGCCTTGGTCATGCGAAGCCGGGGCAGATGGGAATACATCTAATAGCGGAATAAAACATTTTCACCTGCTCCCATATGGCTTTTTATGTGCAAGGAGATGGAAAGATTTTTTTACCCCTTCCTATATACATATGGAGGGAAATATTTCCATCGGTTCCCAGCGGGCACAGATGGAAACATGATTATGTAACATTTTAAACAAAGATATTAGTTAAAGCCATGGCGCGTAGTTATGGTGTCCGAGAGGCAACCAGATGGCTTGCAGTATTTGAGCTCCCGAAGTGTTGCGGAACCTCCCTGTGCAACCCGAACTGACTATATCAGTAAACGAATAACAGCCATCTATATTCATTAGTATGATTTAATCAACTTACTGCTTTAACGTCTTCCTAGCCTAGTCGGTAGTGACACTGCCTATGAAGCAAGAAGTCCCGGATTCGAATCCTGAATAAGGTATTTATTTGCGTGTTTATTACGTTCCTGAGTCATGGATGCTTTCTATGTACAACGTGTTATACCCAAGACTAGAAACCTAAAAACTGTTTGTTCAGAATCTAGAGTGGAATCGATTGCAGTATATCTTAACATGGGTATACTTTTTCTTTAATTTTCCAATTTTACACGCGTTGAATCTAAAAGTTTCTAATACTACAGTTTACTATTTTATCGAGAGGTTAGGAGATAGAGGTTGACTATTTAATAAAGGCTGGCAGCTTTGACAAACTTGTTTTTTCACTGTACATAGTGTCATATAAAATAAATAAATAAATATTATGGGACAATCTTACACAAATAAACCTAGTCCCACAGTAAGCTCAATAAGGCTTGTGTTGTGGGTACTAGGCGACGATATATATAATAGATATATACGTATAAATACTTAAATACATAGAAAACATCCATAACTCAGGAACAAATATCTGTGATAAACACACAAATAAATGCCCTGACCAGAATTCGAACCCGGGACCTCCTGCTTCGTAAGCAGGGTCAGTACCGACTAGGCTAGGAGGCCGTTATATGGGTTGAAATTGTCAAAGTATATCATCTGATGTCATGTCATACAAATTGACAAAGTAGGTTGATAGGTTGACATGACATTACAGATTTGTTTAGCGCTACCCATCACAATTACCTGTGACTTTAGGGGGTTTACTTTTAAACCGTAATTTTGACTCCAATTTGATATGCGGAGCAGATCAAGATTCGTGGCTTCTATAACTGAATTGAGATCGCTATGCATACCCTGCGAATATATTTGAAGGTCGTCGGCATAGAGGTGATACGAAGAAGAGAGATCAAGAGTTATGGAATTAATGAAGATAGAAAATAAAAGAGGAGACAGCACACCACCCTGTGGGACACCAGCTGATGTGCTGCACCAGGAAGAACACGAAGAATCTAGTTTTATTCTTTGCCGACGACCAACCAAATAGCTGCGGAACCAGTCAATCGCTGCAGCCGATATGTTAAGAGACTGTAAGAACGCGAGCAAAATGTCAAAATCGACCGTGTTAAAGACATTACTGAAATCTAGAAGTGCAAGAACTGTAAGCTTCTGGTCATTCATACCCAAACGGATGTCATCGGTAACCTTGACAAGAGCCGAGGTAGTACTGTGGCCCGGACGAAAACCAGATTGAAATGGGTTTAGGAGGTCATTTCTATTCAGGAAGGAAGTTAGTTGCTGATCCACTAGCCGTTCGAGGACTTTGGATAGGAAAGGAAGAATGGAGATGGGGCGATAGTCTGAGAAGGAACTGGGGTTGGATTTTTTGGGTAAAGGAATAATATTGGCATCCTTCCACAGACTGGGAAAAGTACTTGATGAAATGGAAAAATTCAGAATACCGGTGATAATAGGAACAAACAAATCAAGGAGAGGGAGTATCATATTTCGGCTAACACAGTCAACACCAACGGCGTTAGAAGTGATATTCAATATACCCTTCCTAACATCACTCTCACAGAAATGGAAATGGATTAATTAGCAATAATAAAAGTCATTTGGCGGTCTGGGGTTTTTAGTTGCTCAAGTAACACGTTGTATGTACTCGTATCGTCGCCTAGTAACTACAACTACAACATAAGTCTTATTGAGTAAGCTGTGGGACTAGGTTGATTTGTGTAAGGTTGTCCCATAATATTTATTATTATTATATGTATAGATTTATTATTTACTGCTCGAACAAGTTTTGTGACATCTAAACTAAGAGTGTATTTCCATTTTTCCACACCACATGTGACGAACCGATATGAATACAGCGTATAAGGGTATCAATAAACGATAAGTCTTTCATATTGATTTATTTTACTAGTCAATACACTACTGGAATAGAGTATGTAACATCTAAACAAAGACATTAGTTAATAAACGATAACAACTTTTCATATTTATTTGTTTGATTTAGTCAATTTACAACTGGTACAAGTTTTGTAATAAAGTAGTGTCAAGATCATTTTGAATCCCTTTTCCGTTTACCTATTTCTGCTGCGGACTGTACAACTTATGTAACATCTTAAGTAACGGCATCATTAAACGATAACAGTCTTTTATATTTATTTATTTTAATTTACGCTTACACCCAATTATTTCGTACATTAGTCCCTGGACTACTAGTTAAAGCAATGACGCGTAGTTTCAGTGACCGCGAGGCAACCGGATGGCTCGCGGTATTTAAGTTCCTGAAGCGATGAGGAACCGCCCTGTGCAACCTGAACTGATCCAACTTGGACTGAAGCGGAAATAGAGGGGGGGTGCAAATTTTTTTTTTATCGCGAGGCAACCGATTGAAACAGCGGTTGCCTGAAAGTGTAGTAAAGTGTAAAGCTACCTTTAGAATTACCTGTGTAAACCCTACTTAACAATGTCTAGTCTTGTCTATGACATCTAGCCCCGCGCTCTTCCTATTCTGACAGCCACCTTGGGAACACGGTATCTGATCTCTGTTTAATGTTATAATTAAATATAACCTGTGTTTATATAAATAAATACTTCGTGGACCTCAAGACATCTTTTATTAAAACATATAATACATGGCGCAGCCGATGAAGAACCGGTAAGCAAGATTAATCCAGATTAAAATAATACGAAGCCATTGCCTGTTGCCGGCCGGTACGGTACACGAAATATATTTCAAGAAACATTTATTTCATACGAAGCTTATTAAGAGAAGAAGAACGCTTCCAGATATGTCGGACAACGAATCGAAAACTCACGAAGTCGACACCATGACATGTGCGGTTGAATATAAAATGCCACACGCCTTAAATTTGGACAATATTGTTGACTGTTGGCCACAGTGGCAAAGATTTAAGCAGTCTTTCCGCATATTTTTGCTAGCTTCTGGTTTTGAGAAACTGGCTGAAACCAGAAAAGCGGCAATACTTTTAAACTGCATTGGGGAGCAGGCCCAGGAGCTCTACCTCAGCGTGCTGCAAAACGAAGAGAAGCCTAAATTAGAAGACATAATAGCACTGTTACAATATAGGGCTTCTCCAGTGTCTGGCACTAATTTCTCACCGAGTCAGTTAATGATGAATAGACAGCTGAAGACAAAAGCCATTGTTAATTATGAATATTTAAAACCAAAGCTTAATAATAATGTTGAAGTACAATTTCAAAGAACAGTAGATAGGAATATTAAGTCTTATAATAGTACAACTAAATGTAAAAGTAATTTTTATATTGGACAGCAAGTATGGTTTAAGAAAGACCCAATTAAAAATGTTTGGTTACAAGGAAAAATTTGTAAAAGTAATGGCTTTAGGTCATACAATATATTAGATAGTAATAATGTAGAATATACAAGAACATCTTATCATATTCGTTCGGCTTGAGGTTTTGTGTTCCACCCGGGCCTTCATGGCTGGCTGAGGGCTCAACTCCCTTGGTTTCTTTGGGCATTTGTTATAAAGGGGAAGAAAATTAAGGCAATTAATACTCAATGTATACATAGATTAAGTAATATAGTTAAGATAGCAAAACTTATATTTGTAGAGGAATAGACTGAGTTAATATAGATATGTTGTAGATGCAGTTATGTGCAATTTTGTGATAATATATTGTTATATTTGGAAAAGGGGAAGATGTAGTAAAGTGTAAAGCTACCTTTAGAATTACCTGTGTAAACCCTACTTAACAATGTCTAGTCTTGTCTATGACATCTAGCCCCGCGCTCTTCCTATTCTGACAGCCACCTTGGGAACACGGTATCTGATCTCTGTTTAATGTTATAATTAAATATAACCTGTGTTTATATAAATAAATACTTCGTGGACCTCAAGACATCTTTTATTAAAACATATAATACAGAAAGAATGTACGCTGGTTATACAACAAAATTTTATTGCGATCCCTCCTGGTTGGACTGGTTCCCTGTACGAGAGCGAAGAAAAAAAAAATTGTCAGGCAACCGCTTGAAATTTAGCATGCTTGTTCTTAATCACAGACAGACACCGGAAACAAATTGCCATCCATCCAGGCCGGGCAGGTATCGAATCATCAGAGTTGGAAGTCGGACGCAAGGTGAATTTTTCGATCGGTGGAGGAGAACTTAGGAAAAACGCACTTACAATCCTTGAAATCGGATGGCATTTGTTTTATGAGTTTTGTATGATGTGGAAAACGATATGCCCAAATGCCATCCCTCTCCTATGAAACTTCATCCCTCTCCAACCAGGAGGGATGGCATTAAAATTTTGTTATATAACCAGGGTACATTCTTTCAGGCAAACGCTGTTTCAATCGGTTGCCTCGCGATAAAAATTTTTTTTTTGCTCTCCCCCTCTATTTCTGCTCCAGTCCAAGTTGGTTCAGTTCGGGTTGCACAGGGCGGTTCCTCATCACTTCAGGAGCTTAAATACCGCGAGCCATCCGGTTGCCTCGTGGTCACTGAAACTATTATCATTGTCATTGTAACCTACCATCTGTGGAGGAGCAGTATCTCTTGATGCAAGTATCAAAAATATTTATATTAACGAGATACTAGCTCGGCTACTGTAAGTTACACAATAAATTATGTTATTTATTATTTTTAACTAAACAAACCAGTCGAAGTTATGTAATATCTAAAGGAAGACTGAATGAACGATAACAACTTTGCATATTTATTTGTTTGACCAAGTCATTTACAACTGGCGTAGTCAGTAGCAGAAGCAGCTTAGTAGGTGAGGTGTTCAAAATTACGTTCACTCACTCTTATTCTCTTAACAATAAAGTAGTGTCAAGAAATTATTGAACACCTCCCCGTTAAGCTACTTCTGCTGCTGACTGTACAAATTAAGGAACATCTTAAGTAACGGCATCAATTAACGATTACAGTCTTTCATATTTATTTAGTTGAACTAGTCAATCCACTGGAATAAGTTATTTAATTTAAACATCTAATCAAAGACATTCATTAATAAACATAACAGCCTTTCAATGTAACTTTTCCCATCTGTGCCCACCGTGGACCGAAGGGAACAATTTGTTTTCCATCTGTGCCTAACCCACGTGACCACAGGTGGAGACAGGTGAGAATATACTTAACAAAAACATCAATAAACTATAAGACTTACAATTTACTTCTTTAAACTTGTCGATCCACTACTGGAATAAGTAATGTAATATTCATATCGTATATGAAAGCTATTTGAATCCACAACACCAAAGACAGCTATTTGAATTCGGCACAAAACATAAATATACATGTCCATGTAAAATTCAATAATTGACCACAAAATGCACTTATCTTCGACATTTTGTTTTGTTTGAGAGGATCATCGCCATCGGGGTTCAGCGGTGAGAGTTAAACACAAACAAAGACAGTGACACGGCGCGTCGTGATTGGTGGACCCGCTCGCGCTGCCTACTGCGCACAAGACTCCCGCGCCAATCTCCATGCGTTCAAATTACGAATTGAACTGATAAGTTCATAAAACTTAGAGCGATTGATAAATTCGTTATTTCTTTTTAATAAACATTACTATAATAATAATAAACTAAACACGCTGACTTGAAAATTTCGGACATTTCTTTTATGGTCAAGACCGTTTTTAAAATTCAAATGCTGTAATAAAATCAATCTATTGATGAATCTATTATAATTTAAACATGATAGTTACTTTACACAGCTTTCAATACAATGCAGTCATCATAAAACACTTGAAAAATGTTTTTGTGGAAATATGATTTTATTTTACGTTTTACATTATAATGAATTAATCTGTTGAAAAATACGTTATTAAATGACAGCCGATGTTCAAACAGTCAAATACTATTATATCATGAAGAAAAATGCCACTTGTATAATCTTACCTTGAATTAAGAAGGCCTGTTAACAAATACCTACTTTATACCTAAATCTACACCAAAATCCGATATATTTTTTTATAAGGAGTAGTTCTCAGAGTATTCTAACCGACTACAAAAAACTGGCCACTTGTGAGTTATCGAAGCTGATTTTGTTCGTGTACTAGACAGTTATAATTAGTGTCCGAACGAAGTTTCGGTTTCGGTTCCGGCCAGTTTCGGCCAAAAAAACGTGTTTCGGCCCAAGGTTCGGTTTCGGCCAAAAAACGGCCGAACCATCGGCCGCGCCGAAACTTTTAACATTGTACTTAATCTGACCATAGGTTATGTCACAACGTTTTGAACTGATAAAATCGCCGTTGTCACCATCAAATATATCAGAGCGGCCAAGGAACTCAAAAATATCTGAACAACGTGCAACGCCCCTATTGTCGAGGCGATAAAGTGCCTTGACAATAGTGGCGCTGTTCAGATATTTGTGACCAACTTAGCCGCTCCCATATAACTGATGGTGGCGTTACAACGGCTTACTGACATGTAACTGAAATAAATATGTACTATTTTAACACGTCTATCAAAGTTTCGGTTTCGGCCGAAACTGGGCCCAGAGCCGAACCTTCTGTTTCGGTTTCGGTTTTCAAAAAAACATGTTTCGGTCGGACACTAGTTATAATATAAGTTGAAAAGTCGGATATAAGACGCTCACTGCGTACATACGCATTATGTCAGTGCGCCTATAAAGTTAGGACCAGACGGCATACAACCACAGCCCTCTGCCACGAGACCTTGGCAGAAAACAGAGATTTTAAACCATGTAGCCCGTGGTTAATGCCAAATTCTACATGACCTTTAAACGCCCTTGGTGGCTAAGCGTGGTCTGCCAAATGTTGGCAGAACGGGTTGGTTGGTTGTCAGACATGTAGACGCTCGCTTCAACCAAGGTCACGTGGCAGAATCTGCGGCTATTTGCCGTCTGGCCCTAACTTTAGAAGTGAAGCCGGCTAACGAACCCGGTGGTTTATTTTGATTCGCGTGTTTGGCTGCGCCCGCGCACGCGAATAGGCATCATGCCTACGCGCAGTTAGCATTCCCTGTTCCTTGCAAAAGGGCGTAAGTGACAGAAATTTCTTAATGCTTGTTCATAATGGGCTTCCATTTTTGCAGTCCTAAATACATATACTTGGAACTTACAAGGAAACAAATATGGCCAGTCGTTTTTCCCTATTTCTTGAGGTCGGATTGATTTGAACTTTGGTAATCATACGTGATAACAATATCGTGATAAATAAAGTACCGAGAGGAAAAGATAAGTATATTTGAATGAATCTTTAAAGAAAATTTGGAGGTTATAGATGCGTTATCTAACTGTGTAAAAGTGGAAGTATTTTAGGACATTGACTTTTAAAAAGTGATATACTTTCATAGTCTTCATAAAAAACTATAATCTTAATCTAGAACTCTGTACTGATTGTGTTCGTATAAAATATAGCCATAAACACGGAAGAGACAAAATTATATTAGAATAGAGTACACAGATGACAAAAAGAGCCAAATATAACTATGAGAAAAATAATAATAATGAATTACATACACAAAAATTCAACAACATATTGTAAGGCACGAGCTTGCTTAAAATTGCAATAAAATCTTGTAGCATACTGCTACGAAACGCATCCTTGTAGACCGCTACGTGCACATGCACCGTAGCGAATGCAGCTACGCACCCCTACGGCGTAGCATTGCTACGAAACTGCATGTTTGCAAAAAATATTTGCAAAAAATTCGGACATATTTTGAATAAAGCAACCAGTAATGGTCAGACGGTAAGCGATTGGATAATCTAAAGGATCATTATATCAAATAGAAGTGGGATATCGATTTACGGGAATCTTCGTAAAATTAAAACAACTTAACTACGTCAGTTTAAATTCTCAACCATTTTGGAAGTTTATTAAAAAAAACCAATGAACGCTTTGCTCAAGTGCATTGACTCGAGTAGGTGAGAAAATATGGAGTTAGTGTGATAACAAGTGTATCAATCACATTGAAACTAGCCATTCCATTACATGTAGGAGTACATTCTACACAAAGTTAACAAGTACGAGTATGCTTGGTAAAGCATTGAAAAAAAGAGGTACAAAGATAGCGGAGCAGCCCGGGTGAGGTTTAAAAGTCCGGTAACGATTTGAAAACGAACATCGCTAATAATTAAATAACGCACATGAATTGCATTTGATAAGATAGTTCAAACTATCTTATCAAATCAAAGTCGTTATTGCAAAAAAATACTTTTTGTACACTTAATTCCTTATACGACTCATTATACAATATTTTTACACACTAGTTTAACATCACTGTAATTAATAAAAAAACTTACTTTTTTCACCTCTCCAAACACAAATCGTGAATCAGCTGTTAGATTAATGTAAATTATTTATAAATGAAACATAAAATCATAAAAGTATTCCACTTATGCAGTTTAAAAAGAAACTACATTTCAAAATATGTATACAAACTAATAGTAGTCTTATTAGTAACTAAAATTGTATCGAAAAGTTGAGCGAAATCGAAAAAAAACTTTACCGGACTCTTAAGACGATAAGATAAAAACACAATTGATCCCAACACGATACAAGTGTCTATTTAATAAAGTACTAAAACGTACCATTTTGATCTCGTGCTGTAATATGCTGCGTTTTATAATACCTTTTTTAAATCTGAACATTACTATAGGACTGCTATTCATACGGTTTCCCCGATTTGACCTGGCTTACAAGTTTAAAAAGCGCTCGAATGTAACTTAGAAAATAATCAGTTGACGAAGTGTTCCTACAAACAATTATATTATAGATATAAAAATACAATACTAACTGACTAAGCACATGGAAACTTTATACTACATGAAGGGCTTCTCCACTCACTTTAATACCTCTTGCCATCCGTTAATGTGCAGAACAGATGTTGCCATGCTAATGACTCCGTGTAAAAACTGCCGGCGGACTCAGTCGAATTAAACCGAGTACCCTACCCACTGGCAGGATGATTCTCACGGTACATACTTGGATAAAGTAAAGGGTATCTCAGTAACTCTATGTTACTTTGATTATGTGTAAGTATGAACACTTTCGTAAAAAACTGCAGTTCCATTAATCGAACGGAAATTACTGAGTAATGCTGGTATGTCGGTACTATTTTGCTGGATCCAGAGAACCTTTTATGGTATTCATTGAATGTCGTTATGGCTCGCTATGATGAATAAGATCAAAATTTTTTTTTTTTTAATATAACTGATGGAAGATCCGATATTTTACAAGAAATAAGCTATGCTCATATACTAATTCTCTAATGATTTTTAAAAGTTTCGACAAAAACTATACCTTGTCTGGAAGAGTTCGCTCTCTAGCGATAAGACTGTCTGTTGTCTCTGTTTACTGTACGTACTGTTGGAAATAAACTTTACGAAATAAAATCAATACACAAGGCTTTAGAAAATTGAAGTTCAAGATTTGAAAATAATTGAGAGACGCCTTTTTTTTAACTTAAACAAATCCGCTTTGTTATCCCTAAACCTTGACCCTTCATAATATTGTCTTCGGTTGCCGCGATAGTTATTCATGAAATAAAACAATTAAAAACGGATTTTATCGCGTGTACTGAGCTTAAATTACAACGGGTCGACCCGTTGACCACGAACGCTGTAAAGTGTTCGAAACGTCGGGATGTAATTTAAGCTCAGTACACGCGATAAAATCCGTTTTTAATTGTTTTATTTCTTGACCCTTCATTTTAAACGCACCAAAGCGAAAGAAAAATACACCCATTAAACGTCTAAAAATCCTTGAGTTTCCAGTTTCTCCGAACAATCAAGGGGCCGAAAGGCGAACTCCTAGAAACGGAAGTGTTTCTACAAATCAGCAGATAAAACCGCCAATTTATATGCCACGCGGCATTCCATTCCAATTTAGTACCTATGCGGCATAGCCCGAAAGACTTGGACTTTGAGTCGCAAAAACGTAACAGAAATATGCGTTAAGGTTCTATAACGTAGCTAATATTTGTGATCTAGACGGATAGCTCGAAGACGGAATAATAGTGACGCTAAAAGAATCGAGCGCATTTTAAAGTTACTATTCGAAAACCTAATCCAAAATATTCTAAACTACTGTCATTTCTTTGAAAATGGTTTGATCGTTCAATATTAGAAACATCTTGGAGGAATATCCTGGAGTAGGTTATCAGTTGTTATCAGGTTATCAGGTGTTCTTGAAGGCAATACAGGGTAATAATGCTCTAGAACATTAGGTTAGGTTAGTTATACGCGACAACGCACTCAAGTACACAAAATAAAGTAGTCTAAAAATAATTTTTCCATACCATAACATTCTCTTATATAAGTATCCAAAACCTCTTAAGGCCACCAAAAACTATCAGTAATATTGTCATTATTTCTGTAACTGTCCTTTTCTATGTACACGAAGGATGAGAAGGACGAGTAGATAAATAATGTAATTATTACTGACAGTGTCTGGTGGCCTTTAAACATACGAATCCAAAACTTTCTAAAACTATTCGCGGCTTCGCCCATTTTGAAATTCGCTCAAGCGAACGTCATAGCAAGCCAACAGGCAAGGCATCGGCTTTTGATGGTACCGGTTGATGAAACCGGTTTTCTGGCCTTGGGCCGGAAAGGGTTTCCGCGTGCGCTGGCGATGGACCAAGGATTCTGTGCACTTACGATCTTGATAACCGGTTAGGTACTTGGTACGTAACAGTCGGAAAAACTGCCACTTGTAACAAAACAATAAAGAAAAAGTAACAAAACAATAAAGAAAAACTTGCTTTGTGAGAATCGTGAGCACAACGACAACAGTGTTTTAATTACTTTAATGATGTTACCTAGTATCATCATATCAACACGATGAACGTAAATATCTTATCTTTAATTAATTTTACGGATAAGCTAAGCGTCAAAACATCTACGAGGTATATTAGGTACCTCATAGGGGATCACGGTCAAGCTGGACTTTTAGAGTCTGTGGACTTTTAATCTACGAAAAACCACTATAATGGTCGTATACATCCTGCCACATGGAGACTACAACTTTCAAGAGAGTTACTAGAAACGTATTAGTTGGTACCTACTGCACTTCTATGCGCCCCTTGGCGCCCCCTAACTCTTTGAATGCGGCTGCCAAAAAGGGTGTGCATCGAACTGTGGAGAACCACTGCTTTGGAGTCTTTGTTGCCGGTGGTAGGAACTCCGGATCAGTGGCCTAAGATAATTCAAAGACTTACGCTAATTAAAAAAAAATAGAAACAATTTAGAGATGCGCTGAGCAGATGACTTAGCAAGACCTAGATTCGTAAAAACTAGGATACTTAATTAGAGGTCCTTAAGATCGATATGATTGTGTCTGCTATTCTGTGCATAATGAATGTATAAAATCTACGTACTGACCATTGATTTATTATGTATTCTTTTCCTCTACTAGATGCGACATCAAGAACAAAATTTTGTGCGCCATGTTTGGCGTTTGACAGCTATAACTGAATCAAAGAGTAGTAGAGACGTGTAGTGATTTTCACTACTTACAACTTTCAGGACAAAAAAATTCTTAGGGATGTCATCTCCTGTTACTCAATGGTATTGACACTATTTTCCCAAAGGGATTATGTGGCTCACAACAGGTAAGTAGTTCAAGTTTCATTCGACTGGTCATGTGTTGGTATCATGAAGATTAATCTACAATAGAAATAGCAGGTGGGTTCCTGCAGCACTATCAGCAATGCAGTGATAACGCATGATACGCTATCTACGATTTGAGGCGCCGTCGATACGGCGCGTTCCAAACAAGGCTATGACGTATATTTATCTAGATTGCCCAAATAGACAATGTAGGGCAATAGTGTGGTCTACGAGACCAGCGCTACCTCTAGACCTCACGAACCTACGTAGCGATGTCCCTTACTTAGACTACTTAGAGGTGGACACAAGAATTGCCTTAAAGCCTGTGTTTTCGTCCAACTTATTTAGAGCTTTATGCTTTGGACACATGTTTGACGATAGTCTGATTGAGGTTCCTAACTGACACCAAAGACTAAACTAGTTAGTCACTGATTTTGAAATTAAAGACGTCATGTCACTGTCTGTGTATAACTGTTAAAATAGCGATTTATGACGCGTAGAACCTAAATTGATCTCTGTCGGTCCCAAGGGAAAACCGTGGAGTCATTATCGTTACGCACAATGTGTAGTGCGTTTAAATTGGCGGTATTTTTCGTCATGGCGCACACGTTGGTATTTTTGCACTAAATAAATGGAATGTGTCGATATCTCTGTTAAGTCAGGTATACATATACCTACGATGGATAATTAGTTACGTTTATCAAACCGTCGGCGTCGATTGCACTTGGTGCAACCGGGCCTACTTATATTTACTCAATCAAATACAAATAATCTTACACACATACACATACTCAGAAGTAGGTTAAATTCTAACGCGGAAAGACGCACAGCGCGTCCCGGAGGGATCTCTATTATTCGGACATACCATTAGTCTCACAAAACGAGTTCTCAGAATCGGACCCCAGGAGCGACGTACGCCAATTGTGTTTCCTTGTAGGCAAGAGGACAAAGAAGCCCAGAGCAGTGCTCTTTAGAGGAAGTATTCCCTTTATTATCTACCCTTGCTCGTCTTTTGACAAGAACCAGTTCTTAACACAAAAGCTTCCAATATAACATAAGGATGAGTACAATTTTAAGTAGAAAAACTCGAAACAATCGATGTAAGTATCGATCAATTGTAAAACCGTGAACTTGTGATGTAACAGAATTGAGCCATTCGCCCTTGCCCTTGGCTCGCGACTATGATTAAATAAGAACCGACGTAAAGCCAAGGTACCAGGGTCACATAGGAAATGAAGAGTACATCTCACGAAAAGGAACAGTAGACAGCACACCATGACGACAGGTGTCACAGACACAAGACTCTTGCCAAATGACCGATCAATTTGGATGACGGCCAAACACAAATTACAATATTCCGTAACTCAGTGCACTTCGCCTCATTATGCCTTCATTAAAGCTTGAAAATCGCAAACATCTTTTCCACAACTGTTGCTGCGATTTCTTAGCAAATTTAATCATAGTCTTCTAGATTGATTGTTACAAATAGGCAAAGTTTGTTCTAAAGCATGTGCCATGGACTAACCGCTAATTGTAGAGAATTCGGGGGTACGGCGCACATGTCATGCACGCAATATGTGTCAGAGCCGTATGCGGTAAGTACAGCAATAAATTCATTGTGTAATGGCGAATGCCGCGTTTTAAATTGGGCCGTCCCTCCCAGCAGCGCCCCGCGCATCGCCCATTATCTAAACCCACTCTATTCACACTGAAACCCATCTTAGAACTAACGATTGAGAACTCCTAGCGCCATCTATACGCACTTACAACATTTGCACGCATTACGCACACGTGCACAACTTTAAAGCGGTGTGCGTTCGCAGTTTATAGTTTCGAATGAAAATTGTATTAGTCAACGGTACAAAATTGTGCGTGATAACTAACCTACTCGAACTAGCGGCACAGAAATTTTTAAATATGCAATTTAACGTCATTCATGGCAATCGAAAATTATTCTCTATTATTTTTTTGAAACAAGTTCTCAAGAGCGTAGGTTTTTTCATCGGACACCTGTTGCTCGTAAATTTTTCAATAGCTAGTTTCTAAACTTGAAACACCAATTAATCTTCGTAAGTGCGTTTTTTCAGTCATGCCCGGGAGGGATTACTTCTTAATTATATTGGAGATAGTAATCATAAGATTGATCATAAAATCAATCAGTTCTCCTTAACCCAAATTGTTACTTGTAATAATAGTGAGGTATAGACAACTTAACATAACATTTTGTTTAATTGATCAACAGAAACTGAAGTCTCTGAGGATAATTTTATGCAAACTGAACGGACGTGGCTATCTGCGAGGCGCACGCAACTTAAATGCGTTATTTATTGTTAAGTGTGAGTCGACTTGTCAAGGATTTACCTTTGCGTGTGTGCTACGTAATACGCAGCGTAGAAACAAACCTAGCAACATATTTACAACCCATCTTCTGTTTTAACACCACTACTCAAAGCACAAGATCGCCTGACCTATTTCGTAGATTTCGTGAGCCTGTACTTTTCAGCTGCGTCAAAAGGGCTTTATAAACATGGACCGTATCAACGAATATAAGCCTTTTCGTTATTAGACACTAATATAAACATATTTGTGTGCGTAACTTCACGGACACACGCCGACAAAGCGCTGCAGCGGCCATGACTACTTTTTTCATAGCCAACACGTTGGATACGAGGCCACGTGGAAATGTGACCATTTAAAAAATAATTTATGCTAATGACTGTTTCATTGAAAATATTATATCCATCCGATATCATCACGGTGATCTCAACGCCATCTATGCTCAAATGTGATAATTTGTTTCAATAAATTCTGTAACGTTTAAAATATTGCCCATTGGTTACATTTTCTATATAAAAAAAGGTATATACAAATTGTGTCTTTATTCTTTAACTAGCTTTTGCCCGCGGCTTCGCTCGCGTTAAATTCGGGGTAACACGGTTCCCCTTTGCCCCCCGTAATGCTCCATACAAACTTCCACCCCCCATTTTGGGGAAGTAGGGGGTTAGAAAGAGACAAAAAGTAGCCTATGTCACTCTCCATCCCTTCAACTATCTCCACTTAAAAAATCACGTCAATTCGTCGCCCCGTTTTGCCGTGAAAGACGGACAAACAAACAAACACACACACTTTCCCATTTATAATATTAGTATGGATTATTGCAGTCAAGATAAATTACTTCATAGATACGAAATGAGACGATGAAAATAATTATACACCAAAAACAACTAATTTCAATTTCTCAATTTTATAGAATTAAATCGTAAGTATTATGGTTTTTTTTTTACTATAAATGAGAAATAAATTCACGATTACTTATCAATCTCAATTTAGCTCGTAAAAGAACTATTGGTGGTTGCTGTTATAGAATACCCCCTGGAAAATCTCAGTTCACTACTTTACACTAGATTGTATAACTCATTCTATACGATAAGCTCATTCGCATTATAAATATTTTTCGGGTGCTCGTAAACACAAATATACATGGTAAATATCCCGTTTCAAATAATATTTATAATCTAAATATTTTGCAAGGTAAAGCCTTTTGCAGGTATCATATACTACGAATTTTCTCAAATGGTTACAATATGTGTGTAATTCTAAACAATTGCATCCCTAATTTAAACAAAAACTACAACTCCTTTCACGCACAAAACTTTGCCAGTCACTTTATGGTTTCACAAAAATTCCTTTAAATTAACCTCATTTGCGCCGAGCTGCTTAACCCGATACCGTAATTAATTAAGGTATCGGGTTAAGCAGCTTAAGCAGCTGAAAAAATATCATACCCGGTCATCTTAAACTAAATCCACTTGACGACTGGCTCAGAGTTAAAATAAACCAGCGAGTCGGACTCACGCACGACGGGTTCCGTACCATTATCTATAAAAAATCATGTCTGTTGTATGGCCCCCCCATACAACAGACATGATTTTTTATACCCCCTTAAATATTAATTTTACCATTATCTATAAAAACGGCAAAAAAAATCATATCTGTTGTATGGGGCCCCCCTTAAATATTTATTTTATTCTGTTTTTTAGTATTTGTTGTTATAGCGGCAACAGAAATACATCATCTGTGAAAATTTCAACTGTCTCACTATCACATTTCATGAGATACAGCCTGGTGACAAAAACGGCAAAAAATCGTGTCTGTTGTATGGGAGCCCCCTTAAATATTTATTTTATTCTGTTTTTATAGTATTTGGTGATAAATATATGTGGTGATGTGGAGAGATTTAGACCGTACGAATCAGAATCAAAATACCTACAGACGACGGGCATGCAATGATTGGACGCATGATGAGGATGAGAAGGAAATGTTTGTATTTGATTTAATAACAATCTATTGTATGAGTGGAATGCCCTACTATAAAAACATGCAAAAATAATTAGGAGTTGATAGCAGCGCCCTCTATATTTCCGTTGTGACACTTGCGATAGTGTCGGCGGGAAGGGTATCTAACTCTAGTAGTTAGTACCTAGATGTCGCTTACGGCTGCTGTAAAGCCGAAGTAGATCAAAATAAATGCAAAAAGATGATTCAAGGCATTGAAAATTTCGTCAACATAGTAACTTGACCCATAGCTTAATTGGTAAAGCGATCGAGCCCCGGCAAGGCGTATCGATGCAGGTTCAAGTCCTGCTGGGTTAATTATTTTTTCAATGTTTTCAATGTTTGTATTTGATTTAATAACAATCTACCTACCCAATAGTTAGAACACCTATAGGCAAACAATTGTGGTTGTAGTTTGGTTAGGCTTCTGATCTTACAAGTTTGTCAAATTAAACATGTCTCAGACTTGCATCATTTTATAATTGGATCTGAGTTAGATAACCTGACAGTTTTCTAGTGGCTAGACTGCATTGTATCTCTAATCGATATGTAAATCAAACGGTCTACAATCAATACAAATGACTAGTTAAACTTCAATATGTCTTTTTACTCCTTTTACTAATGGAAATAAAGTGCTCGAGGCTAAGAATTTGTTCAAGGACATTTCAGCACTATAATTAGGCGATATGTGTTCGTGCGGAACGTCCTGGAACAATCCGCGTCGAGCCTAATTCTGCACTGACAGCCTTAATGTACGCCTACGTAAATATATATAGATCGCATTACCTAATATTATAACGGAGGCGCAAGCACATGTCGGTAACCGGGCCGGCAGTATCCAATGAGGATTCACCTCCGCCTCTAACAAAAAAATCTGGAGAATTATCGACTAGCATTATATACTTTTAACCGTTTCCATACAAACGAAGAACTGCAGGTAATGCAGCTTATTGAGCTGATAAAATAATTGCTTTTTCAAAGAGCTAATCGCAAAAGCCTGCTGTTAAATGGACGGATGCCATCAAAATCGAGACAATCACCGCGAGGAGTACGCCATTGTTAAACGGAACGAGATTGAGTCGGGCTTAAAAGGTATAAAATATATGAGCAGATTGTCCCATAATACTAATTACTAACATCAATTGAAAATTTCAGACCTTAGACTCTCTAAGACTTGAAACAAACACACTAAAGAGGCGCAACAAATGCGCATTAGTAAAATAGCCTAAATCTGACGTTAAATATTTATTAGCAAAGGTCATAGCGGTTTTGTTTGCGTCAGAATGCAATCAGGTTTGCTATTGGCCGTTGATACGGAAATGTTTTAACTAATGACTATTGAGAACTACTAATTAATTACTGAAAAGTTTCCTTCTTGAAATTACATTATATTAATACGTAAATAAATATAACGACACAGGCTAGTTAAGTTGTAATATTTTCCTTGGAACCAAATTCGATGTAACATACCTACTTGTCTACTTATTCAAACAACAATTAGGTATGAAATCGGCGTAGATATTTAGCGTGAAAATAACCCCCCAAGCACTCGATTCAGGGTTTAATAGGTGATGTGTTGAGTGACTTTGCAATAGCAGGCGTGGGACAGATGACTTAGGGTTTATAAGTTGTGGACAACCGACAACAGGATAACTCTTAGTTACCTATTTTAAAGTCGGACATAAAATTAGTTGGTTCGGTTTTAGCATAGCTGGCAGGTATGTTTCTAATAACTCTCACTAATAGTGATGAAACTCCGAGTATAGGTATGCAAAAACATGTTCCTAACGGGTCACAGTTAAGTGTGCCTAGGCCTAGGCCTGTATTGAATATATAATTTATTTCGCTTTCCAAATTTCACAATCAGTTGCGAATGTCTACAAATCAAGAATTTTGCACAGACTTATTTTTGTTTGTGATCCATTGATTATGCTATTTGGGTGGATCAACTATTTCTTGTTTTTATTCTGTCCCATCCAGCCAGGCGTCAATTTTTGCATAATACTTAGGGCCGGTTGCACCAAACCGTCTGTTAACATCAACGTCATCGTTAAAAAAACCTTGTATAAAAAGTTTGTCTGTTTTCTATGGGCTGACAGCTCCGTCGCCATATTTAACGTTGATTAATTCGTTAGTTGTGCATGGCACAATCCACCCTTCGTTTGTTAGAACTAATGTTATACCACATTTAACATCTGTGATAGAAGAGGCAAGATGGCTCATTCTCATTACTCATTATGGATTTTTTTTATACCACGACGGTGGCAAACAATCATACGGCCCACCTGATGGTAAGTAGCTACCGTAGCCTATGGACGCCTGCAACTCCAGAGGTGTCACATGCGCGTTGCCGACCCTTTACAAAAAGGAGGATTCACTCTGTTGACGGCTAAAGGAACAAGAGGATCCTTCGTCATCAACACACTGGGTCCTCTTTGATCTCTTTGGAAATGTGTTAAGACTACCACAAAAGCGCATATTTGGTGAATTTAGACAATATAACCAGGATTTAAATGCCCTTTTTAATGGGGGGGGGGATCTGTTATGGATACTTCCGGCCACAGGGACAGCGCGAAAGTTGGACATAACTGTCACGCCGACTAAAATCCCGCGACCATCATCCTCAATGCCTTTTAGCAGTCCAGACACTGTCAGTAATAATGTCATTATTTCTGTATCCATCCTTGTCTATGTATATAAAGGATGACTAAGATGTGTAGAGAAATAATTTCATTATTACTGTCAGTAATAATGACAGTGTCTGGACAGCTTTTGAACAATTTGAACTGCTCAGGTGGCTTAGCCAAAACGCTACACGCAAGCTTGCAGAAAACGAAACAAAACGCTACACGCTTACTCTTCATTACTGGGATAGAGAGACAGATAGCGTTTCGATTCGTTTTCTGCAAACGATTGTAATCTTGGCTACATGGCCTGGGATCTCCTACGTCTCCTACGAAACGCGCCAGTGCCGCCCTGGCGTCACGCCTCTGCGGGTTCTAGCTTTTCCTGGTATGGAGAATCACAGCCCGTACTGTGACCCTTGACGGCGCCTCATACGACAGGTAAGGAATAGAGTAGACGTATTCTGATGCCCCGGCTACAAAGTGGCCTAGGAGAACGTAGCCAAAGTAACGAGTGACAAGAAAAAGTTAATTAATTGTGACGTTTTCTTTCAAGTCAAAGGTACATCATTGTCGGTTGTTAATAAAGTTTATTTCTAAATGATTTTTATGGCAGCAACGCCTTATTGACAACCGACAATTATGTATTTTTGACTTGAAAACATCACAATTCATCTATTTAAAAGATTAAGTATTTACCTAAAAAAGTTTTCTTTTCTTCTAAGATTTATACGTTTATAAGGCATGGGAAACCCGTTTTGAACACTGGCCGAATGTTAATTATGCCTATGGCATCCTCTTTATAAAGAGCTTATAAGACGCGATTTTTTTAGTAGGATACGACATTTTGTAGACTCTTTGCCTGTTAGATGTCAATGAATGAAGAATATTCATTCAAGGCTAGTCTAAAAGTAAGATCAGAATCAAACATGAATTTTAATTTCCAAATGTTAGGTAGGTACAGGTACTATCGGGTTCAGAATTGCATGGCCATTTTATGAATGAATTCATTGATAAATTGACCATGCAATTTTGAACCTGATGGTACAATTAATTATCATTGTAGACCATTGGATTTTGATAACTAATTCACAAATACTCAATCTGGTGGTTATGACCGCTGTATGCAAATAATTATAGATTACATTAGATTTATTTATTTCTTACAGAAAAAGACATAGTATTTTACACTTGAAAACAAAATGCTTTCACTAAAAAGATCGTCATATAAGAACTATTTACAATACAAATCTATAAAACAAAGTCACGATACTCACGATAAAAATAAAAAAACATTAAATGTCATTTTTGTATACACAACTAGGATAAACCTAGGTATTTTCAAGTGTCATAAACTAAAACCTATAAAAAAAATAAAAATAAAAAAATTACAAAAGTATTTACATTAATACAGTTCAATATAGACTTTAACGTAAGATCGTAAGGCCGACATTGGTTTGGCTGTCATTAAAAACTGGTCTGATAACAACATGGTGATTTTGTTACAACTGGTAATAATACCCGAACCAGGGCCGTATGCTACAATGCCTGTACATCTGAATCAGAAGTTGCTTGAAACTTATTTCAATACAACTCCAATACAGATTAATTATTTGTTATCTGTGGAGTTGTGCTGGAGATAAATTGTATTTTTAATGTATTGTTTATATATTTTAAAGTTACAATACTGCACCCTCTACACTTTACTGTATAGTCTGAAACTAGGTTGGGACACCTGTATCAGAACTGAAATAGATGCCATACGCGAAAGAAAAAGTGACCAAGGTCTCTGGTGACCAGGACTGGAATCGAACCAGCATCTTCTGCATTAGGATAGAAGGTATGCACATACCTGCTGTTCTACATTAGAGGTTGGTCAAATGCGCCTTAGCATTTGCAAAGATGGCATTTACAGGTGAAGGTGACATATACAAAATACTCTGGTTTATGTATTTGTTTTTATTTATTTATTTTATGTACTTATTTCTTTATTTTGATAGATAGCACACTATAATATAAGTATTATTTTTGAATAACCTTCATTTCAATGAAAAGACTAAATTCGTATAATATAAACATAGCACAGTTAAAAAAGGTAAAAGCTATCAATTCAACATTGATTTATTCAAAAAGGGAGATACGGTACCAGGCGCTCGATTGTGTGCCATCAAATATAGGTTCCGGAACCTATATTGAATGAGTCGTGTGGCAGAGTCTCTCAGTCACACTTTGTGCAATGCGCAAAATATGGAGGTCTCGCTTGCATACCCGTGTTAACTATATAGGTTCATCTCTTTTGCCCATGATGCACATACATTATAGCGGTGTATAGCATTTTACAAGTGTGTAGGTGCTGGACCACATTTCATTTTTGTTTACTATGAACGTCACTCATCTTCCTTTTTGTTTATGTCTATGCAATTCAACTTATATTTTGAGTTCTGTGCCGAGCGGAACCAAAGGCTGGAGCTTATTTTGTGTACTAACAACTTCAAAGATACGATCAAGATACAATATGAGTGTATCATGCCATATATCCCTTGACTGCAGAATACCACAGTTGTTTTTCATAATAAGATACGCCTCCTTGTCCCAAAATTGGTTTAAATAGAGTCATTGCATGAGCATTTCAATAAATCAAATATTTCCAGGCAAGTTAGCCCAAAACAAAGCAAAGCTTATATACATAGAAATAGTTAGATACAAGGAAAACATCCAATATGTTGTATCATGTATGCCATACAATTAAATAAATCCAAAATAAATATTTATGAAAAACATTTAACCTTTTCAACACCAACAACGGATATGGATATATCCGTTCAACAGCACCACAGGTTCAACACCAACAACGGACATAATGGACAATGGACATACAATATGTTTTACTCTAAACTCATTATTGGTTTGGCTTATGAATGATTACAGGATTAGAACTCTGACCCCTAGCACCATAGACTGGGTCACTTTCTACTGATTAGGCGACAAAAGCTAAATTCATTGACATCTCAAACAATAAAAATAAAAATCCGTACAGAACAATAAGAGTTATTTACAAAGCAGTAGGGTGTGATCCTGATAGTCCTGATACTGGCTTGCAACAGCAAGATCTGGGAATTCCTGGTTCCTGTACTGGTTTGATATTTATGGAAAATGCAACCAAGAGCACCCCAGCAATAAGCAATCAACCCACAACAATTTAAAAGAAGAGATATGTAAAGTGTCTTAATTTTTTATGTAACCTCATTCCTATAGGAAGAAAGATAGTAAAACACTTGCCTCTCTAGTTGTAGTGATATATAACTCTACCTCTACGAAACAACGTAGAACTTGCAAGAAGGTGGAGTTTGAAAGTATATTTATAAGAGTCAGTAAGACATGTCTTGAATCAAATTGTGTGGGTACTCTAAAACTTGTGACCTACAAAACCAACAAAGTGAAAACGGGGTCCTTAAAAACGACGATTTATAGCAAATTATATTATTGGACTTTTGAGAATCTTTTGGTAGTCACTGTATTTGCAAAGTATTAAATTTGCAAGCTTGTTTTTATTAAATACATTTTTTAAATTCTCACCTTTTGGCTCCGAAGCGGCTGTCAAAGTGACGGCTGTTATGGGTGCGTTCAGTTTGTCATAAATGTGTACTACGTTTTAATCACTGGCTACAGTGGCAACAGCACCTCACTTCAATGTATCTACCTACACGATCATTCCTGTCAAAAATCCATAAAGTTCTATACAAGGCGAACACTTCGCCTCATCTTTCCAAACAATAAAGATTATTTCTAGATGATTTTTTATAGCAGCAACGCCTTATTGACAACCGTCAAAGATGTTCCTTTGACTTGAAAACATCACATGCGGGCTACCTCGTCCCTCAGATTTTGGCAGACTTTTTGTTTGGAAAGATGAGGCGAACTTCACCACAGAATAACTAATAGTACTACCGTACAGAAAATTCACTCCTTCACAAAAGTCAGATTTAGGTATAAAATTATACCTATACTCGCCGCCTGCAAGCAAAATTGAAACTTATAACCGCGCACGAATCGTAAATCTTCTTTGCGCCCCGCAGTTTTATGACCGAGCTGTCGGGGTTATCACTTAACAAGTTTTTGTACCTATACCTACTGATTTATTAATAAAATAAATATGTAGGAATTACAAACGTTGATTCTGTAAACATATTTTTTTTTATCCGGAGATAGTATGTCTGATACTCATGGAAGTAGGTGCAGGTATGCCACAGCCGTATTTCTTTGAAAATATATCGGTCAGTTCCTTATATTGTTTTTGGGCAACCAATATTAAGTATATCTTTTATACGGATTATAATCGAGGTTTAGGTTTCGAAGCCATTGTGTTTTAAATTTTGCGCGAGCGCCACGTGACACGACACGACTATCGTGCGAGCCGAGCGGCAGCCCACAGCCATACGCCTGCCCGGTAGACGCGCCAGCCAAATGTACCTAAACTGCGTAGTGACACCCCCCTAACTTCACTTTATAACACTAAATGGAGCAATAGATAGTCGACTTTACAAATGTTAATATATGGTTAATTATCGGATGCACTCCTTCTAAATGTCATACAAAATAAGCTAAGTATCATATTTGCTTGTAATTTCAAACAAAATATAGAAGACAGCAGTCCTTGCTGTTTTAAATATGGATATGTGTCAAATGTCAAAATAGTTATTGCCCGTCAGAAAGAAAATCGTTTTCTTTCTGACGGGCAATAACTATTTTGACGTTTTTGAATCGGTTCTGTAAACGAAGCTTGATTTTCGATTTGGATTAAATCTTTTATTATAAAGGTAATGATAAAAAAAGTAAAACTATACTTACTTACATGGAAAATGATATTCCATCTTTTTGTAAAGTATATGAACTAGAACATTTTTTACACCCAAAAACAATACATAAAGGCATTTTCACGGAGCTCTTGACCCACTGAAAACGATGAACGAAATGCATGTAATCGATTTTTGACATAGGTTTTATAGACTGATATGATTTTTATGCATATAGGTACTTTTAGCAGGGGGGAAATAGACCCAAGGCCTCTTCAGGAATAGAGCTTTATGCATAATAAATCCCGTATTCTCTTTTATGGTGTCCTGTTTGTTCACTTAAATCGGTACAGTATTGGCCACTCTACTAAACTAATTTTTGAATGTCAATTGTGTCAATGGTCTTTATTTGATGTGATTGTTGGATAGCATATTACAATTTTTAATTGTTATCATATAACCCAAGCCAAGACATCATACATTCCAAGTTCACGGTAGAGTAGCTCTGGCTAAGGTTTGGCTGACCAAATTTGTCGATAGAGTTCTACTCTACGAAAAATTTGGTCTGCCAGAACCTCAGAGAAATAAACCAATGGAGTGGTAATTGTCAGGCGTCCCCCTCTGCCAAAAGTACAAGACCACTGGTCGTAGCGGTTATATAAAACTAGTTGTCGCGCGTCAAACGCCATTCAATGAATGTCAGTCAGCGCGGAACGATCTGAGGTAAAAATGCCGAATTGCTGCGTGTTTTCATGTAAGAAAATATCTGAATTGTTTAGTTTACAGAAGGATAACGTTTCTTTTCATCTGTAAGTATAATTACGTCTAAATATCATCAAATAGTGCACGAAATTAGCAAAAAACTAAAAAATATTGTCAATCAAAAAGTGTTGCCACTTAATGGTACTACATCTACTTTACGGTAATTTTTAAACTTGACTCGTCATAGTACATTGTACCAATGGGGTTCATAATTGCATACCCAATTTATCAATGAATTCATTCATAAATTGGGTATACAATTATGAACACGATTACATCGAGGGAGGTAAGTAAAATATTGCAAACAAGAGTAATCGACTCCAGTGCGGCAGAAATACGTCCGCCATTATGTCATTCATTGTCAATGTTGTGACAGGTTAGTCAATACACTTAAAAGATACTCTGTGGGTTAGGCAGAGACCCATTCGCCATACAGCCATAATTGTAAAGCATTGCTCTGTTAAAAAAAGCAGTGTGTCTATGTGTGTGTGTTGTTATTAAATTGTTTCTAAACATATTTTAATCGACTTTTAAATTATTTAACTTACATATTGAAAAAATGAAAAGATTAACGTCAGTACTTCAAAGGTAAAACTCATTCACACGCATAGCTTTTTAAATTATATATGTCGTCGAGGACCGCCGAGGGCAGGGCAGTAAGGTGGTTTGGAACTCAAAAAACTGACACTATAAGGATAACCTAGCCTATAGCACATTACGCACGGACGCACGGTAATGAAATAAAACATAAACACTGGTTTAAAAACTGTATTGAATTCAAATCTTTTTAAAACCGTATTATGGGAAGGGCAATAAACTACTACTGGTTCGGAAAGGAGCCCCAAATGAGAAGAACCAGCGTAAGAAACTCAGCGTATGTGTGCTGTACGGCACAATAGCTGATATTTGTCTATGGTCTCAAAAATACAGCTACCATAAACAAATTTCCGTTTTAATAGACAAATTTCAGCTAGTGTGCTGAATTCCGCACTGAATTCCGCTCTAATGTGTGGCGCTCCTTAAGTGAAATATACTTGTAGATGCTTGAAATAACGATATTCCTGTTTAGAAATTAATTCGTTCCTTTATTTTCACCATACATTTTATGTAGCATTTTAATTTTGTATGGATTATATTTTATTTATTATAAGGTACGTTATACAAACTTAACCCCTTAAATAGGCACTTTTAATTTCTGACTCTGGTATCACTTGGTAAGAGTTAGTGATGGGACAGCACAAAAATAAATGTCGATATTAACATTAGCAGTATGTTATACTTTTTATTTATAATAGAAAATGAAGAAGAGATAATAGAAATAGAAACACAAATTGGAAACAGATGCCCATTACAATCAAAATATCAACTGCGAAGGACTCTGGAACATCACGATGTCGCTAGTGACTGATTCATCATTGTTCATTACAGTGAAAAATTCACTGAGGTGGATAGAGGAACGTCTAGTGTAATTGGAAGCACATTGGAACGGTAATCTAAACACGTGGGTTCGAATCCCGTGATGTTCCAGAGTTCTTTGCAGTTCATTGTTTCATTGTAATAGTTATTTGTTTATAATTTGTAGTATTTTCTACTAAATATAAAAGCAAATACACATCAAAATATTAAATTGATAATATAAAAGTTATTCTAAATCAGCTTGCAAGATTTGTCCTGAACAAATAGACAAACTAACTTACGTAGAATACTAACATTTTAAGTAATATTCTGGTAGAAAAACTTGATATTTAATGACAACTTAACATTATAATTTTATCAATAGCTAAACCTTATACTTGGTAAAGAAACAAAAATATATAACTAATCTACGATCAATGTTTCTCTGCGTCCGTAGGAAACACCTTAGACAACCCTGATCCCTGGGTGGTGCTAAAAGAGTTACAAACTTGGCAGCTCTACTGTCCTACCTGGACCTACCAGCACTCACTGGATTTTCTTCATCAACTGCTTTACCACTACCCTAGGGAAGAAATGCCTATCTATATCCAGTGACATGTAGGGATACGATAAATAAATCTACGATAAAATGTGACCTTTTCAAGTCAAAGGTACATCATTATCGGTTGTCAATAAGGCGTTACCATAAAAAAATCATTTAGAAATTAACTCTATTAACAACCGACGATGATGTACCTTTGACTTGAAAACGTCACAAATATCGATACTTAAGTATATTATTTTCGACGCGTTCCTCGCACTGTGTACGTTTACTTAAAGATGACATTACCTCGTTCACGGACAGGTTGTCTGTGCCTGTGTTTGTACTTTTGTGAGTATATTTTATGCTAGTGTTTGATAATTTTATCGCGTGCGTGTGTAGCGACGTCAATGGAAAATGCATTAGTGTTAACAGTATTTGTGTGCGTTTCCTCGTCCCCCGCGCCGATATTGGCAGACTTTTTCTGATAGAAATTAGTGCGCGTCTCGCATCCGGTTGGTTTAATAATCAAAGGCCAGAACGTTTACGTGTGTCAAACTCGCTTAACGTTTCTTTGATCCTGAACGCTTCATAAGACGAAAGAAAAAACTTTAATATGGCAACACGAAATTGACGTTTCCCATCTTTCCTTGCGCACTTGCGCTTTCTTGTAAAAACGATTTTATTGCGTTTTAGGAAGGCGTATCAAAATGACTTCCGTTGTGAGGGCCGGGCACTTGGCTCCGTATTTCAAATCCACTTCCCAAGTGGTTTCAAACGGTCTGAGACCATTGGTCGCCGTTCCAGTGTCTAACGAAAAGATAGTGGCACAACCTCTACCGAAAGCCTCGACTGTGCAATCTTTGCATGGATCCCTGCCTATCCAGGGCCTGAAGGTCAAGGCTGGCCCGAAAGGTAAACCTTATATCCTATTAGCTTGTGTATTCACTCATTTTGCGCAGGTGATTCTAATGAAAAATCTTATTACATAACACTTGTCAATTTCAGTGCCAACTCAAGTACGATTTGCGCACAGCGATATTGCGTACCCAGATTTTTCCGCTTACCGCCGCAAAGAGACCCAGGATCCTACATCGCAGGCCAAGGAGAATGCTGAAGGACGCCAATCTTTCACATACCTTATGGCTGGAGGTTAGTAGACAGGTTCTGTTACTGTTTCATAACAATGTACAATTATAAAACATGCTTGTTATGAGTAGGAATCATCCTCTGAGAGGCCATAGCTTAAAAATGTACCGAGGACCCAGCACAAGCGATCTCAGAAAACACTTTTTATGTAATCGAGTTGCGCGTGAGTGGAATAAATCACTAGATACAGTGATAAGTGCCACCTCAGTGGACAGTTTTAAAAACAGAGTAGATAAACATTTGGAATCAAAAATAATTGAACTTTATGCTTATAAACAAGTGCAGTGATATACACGCATCAGCTCATAGCTGCTAGTGTATTAAACAATATAATAATTATAATTTATAATTTTATTCTGTGAGAACAGAACAGGAATAAGTAATTGCTAATTGATGTATTAATTAAAGATTTGTGTTATTAACTTATCAGTTATGAAACACATACCAAGAACCATATTCTGTAGTTTTAAACAAAATTTTAGCAACTGTTCTTGAGCTAGAGCTTTATTGGAAATGAAAAAAAAGTAGTGCCCTCAGCGGCAGCGCATGATATCACGTTCAAAAAATAAGCGAGTTGCCTCACGCCCTAGCGTTAATTCTTTCAAACTTACTCACTTCTATGAGCATATTGAAACATCCAATATACAGTTATAGCCAGATCATAGAATTGAGCACTTTGTGATATGGTCACCCATTTCATGACAACACTGAATGGCCAACCCCTGGGACAGTTCAAGTACAAAAATATAACCTCACTTATCAGGCGTGATCACACCTGATGCACCGCCTCTCTAGGAAATTGCCGCGTGAGGCAGCTCGGCTAGTGTGAACGTGCCTTGGCCAAGGCAAACACACTCGCGGCCGCAATGCCTCGAGCGAGGCACGTCACATGGTGCGTTAGGTGTGGAGACGCCAATTTAAGAAAGAAAATAGCGAGTAATAATAATAATAATAAACACTCTTTATTGCACACCTCATACAGTTACAAACACAAATTTTACAATTAGGTAAATTTAGGTAGAGGTAACAACAGGCGGTCTTATCGCTAATGAGCGATTTCTTCCAGACAACCTTTGGGTAGTGGAGACTAGAGAAAAACAATAAGCAGTAGGTGGTGCATAGAAACAAAAGAGACGAAATAGATAACACAGCACATTCATATGAATATACATACTTAAATAAATACAAAATAAACATACATATACGTACATATATACATATATAATACACACAGTAAGAAACAACAGTGTCAACTTAAAAACCTAAGGAAGAGATAAATAGTATTCCTTAAGTTGCGATTTAAAGCTACCAATAGATTGCGCGCGTTTTATGTTGAGAGGGAGAGAATTCCACAAACGAACGGCCTGGAACGTAAATGAGCAATTATAAAATTTGGAAGATGAAGATGGCACTTTTAGGAGCAATTTTTGAGAGGATCTAATAGAATTAAGATAAGAGAAACGCTCTTTGAGGTAGCGGGGAGTTGCAGGGTTAAAAAGTATAGAAAAGACTAAGGAAATTATGTGAGAGTTACGGCGGTGACGGATAGGGAGCCATTTGAGTTGAGAACGAAAACTAGAAACATGGTCGAATTTGAGTAATATTATCTTACAGACTGTAAAACTAATTATATTATTTAAAGGTTAGCTGGAAGAGATCCCTTAAAGGGATAAGTTCGCCTTTGTACACACTCACTATATTTTTGTTGGTCATGTATTTGTTTTGTGCAATAAAGTGTTTTACTACTACTACCACAGAATAATTAATAGTACTACCATACAGAAAATTCACTCCTTCACAAAAGGCAGATTTAGGTATGAAATTATACCTATACTCGCCGCCTGCGAGCAAAATTGAAACTTATACCCGCGCTCTAACCGTGAATCTTCTTTGCGCGCCGCAGTTTTATGACCGAGCTGTGAGCGTCGGCACAAAGTTGTCACTTGACAAGTTTTTGTACCTATACCTACTGATTTACTGTGGGACTAGAGATTTAAAATTCCATAATCAGTTAACTTTGAGCCCACGAGATGTTTCAAACTATCAATCCACATCTTACATATGTCATCTTACTTGATGGAATCAGAATCGCTCCTCCAGAGGTCCCACACCAGAGTCATCAGTAAACATCGGCATCAACGTTCAAATTTCGTGGCACTTGGTAAGGGTCGCAAAAAAAGAAATACATAGGTATCATTGTTTTATTTATTAGTAATAAATAACATTTAATTTATTTTTATTCTTAATCGTACTTTGGTAAACTGTACATATATTTAAAGAGGTTTATATTCTTAATACGTCATAGAACCTCAATACTCATTTCATTATCCATTTGTAAAAAAAATTCTAAATGCCAAATAGGCAACAAATGCAAAATAATATGTGGTAAAATCTTCAACGATAATAGTTCTTAAAAACACTTACAACTACAATTTAGCATTGATAAATCTTTACCCAACTCCCTATCAGACTTGAGAAAATGGATTTGACGCAGTATACTGATTTTATATTCACTAACGAAGGTGCTTGCTGTACTATTTGCGAAATGAATATAAAAAAGAAAAGGTACAATATAGAGAAACATTTGAAATCAAAATCTCATCAAGATAAATTATCTGATTCACGCTGCCATTTACAGGATATAATACGAGATAATGCTGATTTCGAAATTAAAGACGATATCGTATATTGCAAATTGTGTAATTCGAAATTATTTCCCTCTAAATCTAGTATCGACCGCCATTTAAAAACAGATTTACACAACAAAATTCATAAAAATAATGCACAAGAAAAATTTAATAAAGATTTAACAGAGTTTATGATTTGTTCGAATATACCGTGGTCAAAATTAGACAATCCTAAATTTAGAAATTTTGTAGAAAACCTTTTAAATCATAAATATGGAAACGATATTACTGTGCCGAGTGAAACAAAAATACGAGTAAAATGCTTACCTGAATTGTATGAAAAGAAAAAAAATGAATTGAAAGAGAAATTACAAAATAAAATGATTTACCTCAGTGTTGATGAAACATCAGATTCCGTGGGAAAAAAAGTGGCAAATATTTTGATCGGAGCTCTAGATGGAACTAGTACCCAGCCACATTTATTTGCTTCTAAGGTATTGGAGGCGACTAACCATTCGACAATAACCAAACTCGTTGAGGAAACCCTTGAAGATCTTTGGGGCGATGAATACAAAAAAAACATGGATATATTATTATTTTTTATAACGGATGCCGGTTCCTACATGGTAAAAGCAGCTAAAAACCTTGTTTAGAAATATAAAAATATGACTCATGTAACATGCATAGCACATGGATGTAATCGAGTCGCAGAGATAATTAGAAGTCTTTACCCGACCATAAACAGTTTGATTGACTGTATCAAAAAAATATTTCGTAACGCTCCTTCAAGGACAAATTTATTTCATCAAATGTGTGTAAATATTCCTCTACCACCCCGACCCGTGATAACAAGATGGGGAACATGGTTAAATGCTGCCTCATATTATCACATGCATTATGATAAAATCAAATCTGTCATCGATGCCTTAAATCCGCGTGAAGCGAGTGCAATTTCTAAAGCAAAAAAAATTTTCCGTAACCGGAATTTAAAAACTGAGTTACTATTCGTCGATACACACTTTAGTATAATTGCTAAGTCAATAAAATTATTGGAGGATCCAAAACTGAGTCTAGCAGAATCATTAAACATTGTTCATGGTTTGCAAAAAAAAATATCAACGTTAAGGTTACATCAAAATGCCAGAAAAGTTTATTTTAAATTAAAAAGTGTATTAAAGAAAAATCCTGGTTATAAGACTGTACAAATAATTAACCAACTATCTAAAAACAACGAGGCTGAAATACCAGAAAGTGTAAATAAAAACTGTGTGCAAAATTTTCAATGCTTGACATACCTTCCTATTACCTCAGTCAGCGTGGAAAGATCTTTTAGTCATTTAAAATGGATATATTCTTACAGACGTCAAAGATTGACAGCAAAATCTATGGAACAAATGATCTATTCTAACTCGTAAAATATTGTATGCCACACCTGGACATAAAGTGGCTTTTTCCGCACGCTACGCGTACGGATAGAGCCGCTTTCTGGCCAAATGTGCACATATTTTTCCAACACGGGAGGTAATAAAGAAAGCCCTCGATCGCATAATTACGTCCCTCGCTTGCAGCTTGGGCCGCAACAATTGCGATTGCGCGGCCTTTCTTTGTTTTACCACCCTAATTAGGAAATGTACTATTTAGGGGCTTTTTTATTTACATATACAAAATAAAGGTTAAAAATACTAAGTGATTTGTTTGTATTTATTTTTCTGCCAACCGTACATTGCCACGAAATTTGAACGTTGATACCGATGTTTAGTCATCAGCCTATATCGGGAGACAGCTCTTATACTTATATTAGGTTTTTAAGCCCAAAAAGCCATATGACACAATAATGAGAGCAACAAAACCCGTCTAGTTAGATTGCTATACTATCCTTATTGCTAGATCCGGGCATCTGGCAGCTTTTAATGGGTGGAAGTCGAGAGTGACGGGCTAGCAAAATTTTTGAATTGGAAAATAGTAATACCAAAATAGGTAATACGTGTTATAACTGCCGAAGTTATCTCAGTTATAAAGGACAGGGCCTATTCATTTAACATTAGAACAAAAATCATTGTGTACTACTACGGAAACAAAAACTAAAGGTGACAAACTATGAATTACATGATACATTTTGGCACTACTTTCCCTCAACAGAACCTTTTGGCAATGATATAATTTAATTATTGTATAATTTCTCATAATATTGCATCAAACCCAGAAGGATTGGTTTTCTTGAAGTGGTTTGCATTCTTTGACCTCCACCACTTTACAGCTGCCAGATGTCGAGATCTAGAAAATAAGCAAACTAGAGGGGTTTCTTTGCTCTCATTATTGTGTCATATCATATCTGACGTGGCTAGCTCTGTGTCTAATAGTGGTAGCCGTACGATTAAAAAAAACCGCAAATCGATCTACAGTTTAGCCGTTTGGCACACGCATACTAGAGGTCAAAACAATTTTTTTGACACGCAGTTCTTAAAAATAATCCCTTAGGAGGGGAGTGCCGAGACATTTTTTTATTTGTATGGAAAAAAAAAATATTGTTTTCAGAAACCTATCGTGTGTGGTATCTAATGAAAGGGAATTTTAAGGCGATTCTAAAAATATATCACATCATTACATTTCAGCCATTTTTTTTAATTAACACAAAAATAATTTTCGAAACATACCACATACAAGTTTGGGCTCCTCCAGACCAGGGGTGTTGCGGATATTCGCATCCGCATCCGCAAATGCGGAAGTTCCGCATTAAATTCAACATCCGCATCAACATCTGCATCGGCATGAAATCAATGCGGAGCTGATGCGGATGCGGATGTTGAACAAGTCGCTGCAGGAACAACGTAGCAGCGGGGCACGCGCTAGGAATTTTCGGCTTTAGCCAATAGGAATCTAGTTACGTTATTGTGATTCGTTGATCGAACGCTTGCGCCTATGGCGGACAGTGACAAGACGCGACCAGTTTGTTTTGTTTTCGTTTTAGAATTGAGATGCAATTACAGAGTGAAGCGTGTAATGTGAGTAATAGTAAACAATTGCGTATATGAGTGAAATTAACTAAATTAAGGTATAAAAAGACTTTGTGTGTGTGCATTTGCGTTTAAGACTGTTGTTAGTATTTATAAAAGAGCTAATTTAAATAAAAAGAATGGCACCGCCGACCCAAAGTGCGATATGGACCTATTTTAAACCATACCAAAAATGATCGAGAAAAAGCTCAGTGTACAATATGTCTCAAAACATATTCTCGGAAGGGACGTACAACCACTTCATTAAAAAATCATTTGAAATCTATGCACCCGGACGAGTTCAATTCATTCAGCGGTGAAGTTAACAAAAAGTACCAAGAAAAAAAAGACGAATCGGGTAAGTTTATTTTTATTTCTCTGATGATTGGAAAATTTGGAAATTGGAATTGATAGTTCATTTTACGTAAACAATGATTCATACTATTCATAGTATTCATTCATACTTAGCTTGTTTTATTATATTCGCGTTCCTTTTTCAAACTATATTTGCGAGTTGGTATTTTTTAGTAATATTTCGGTGGTAATTTTGTTTTGTGTTAAAGATAGTTAACCAGTTTCATCTGAATTGTGAAATAAAGTAATATTAACTAAATAAATATGAGTTACGTTCAATATTATTAGGTACTTATATGTATACAAAATTAAAGGTACAGTCGGCAAGAAAAGTAAAATATAATATTTTAATACAGGATATTTTTTTTTGTTTTCAGAAAAATGTGTAACACCTTTGCAAGCAGCTAAGAAACAGCTTTCTTTAGATGAAGTCATGGACAAAGAAAAAAAGTGGGACGCGAGCCATCCCAATGCCAAAAAAATTGACAAACTCATCGGAGAAATGATTGCACTTCAAAACTTGCCATTTAATTTTATAGAAGGAATAGGTTTTAAAAGGCTTATGAAAGAAGTTGCGCCAAAGTATAATTTAAGGGGGCGTAATTTTTTTACTGATTATGTCTGTAATGAACTTTACGAAAAGGTTGCTGATAAAGTCACGGAATCGGTTAAACGATTTGATAACATGTCGTTTACTACTGACATATGGACAGATCCAAGCTCTAATGCTTCATTGCTAAGCCTGACTTGCCATGGCATAGCGGAAGACTTTGATCGATCGGCTATAGTGCTGAAATGTGAGACGTTTGATGATCGTCATACTGGCGACATAATTGCTGAAAAATTTGATACAATGCTCACTGAATGGGATATTAAAAAGGAACAAGTACACTGCATGATTCGAGACGAAGGTTCAAACATGAAAAGAGCAATGCGATTAGCAGAGTTGAACGATTCGGATTGTGCGATTCATAAAATGCAGCTAGCTATACGACGAGCATTACAGTCTCAAGAAAATATAAAACAAGTCAAACAAAAATGTAAGAGAATTTCAACATATTTTAATCACTCGACAATCGCTCAAAAACAGCTTCAAAAGATACAGGACAGACTTAATCAACCGCATCTAAAAGTATTTCAGGACTGCGTAACCAGATGGAACAGTACTTTTTATATGTTTGAGCGATTTTTGAAGGTAAAAGACGCATTAAGTCTTTACGTGAACGACAGCGATATGATGGACCCTATTATGCCAGAAGAGTGGAAAATAATCGAAAGCTGTGTCCAATTGCTGAAACCGTTCGAAGAAGCGACAAGAGAACTAAGCAGCTCTGAAACCCTCATATCTTCTGTGATTCCGATAACTCAAATGCTTATAAAAAAATTGGATGAACATTTAGGTCGATCACAGGACTCTGATCCTATTAGGCTGGCAGTCACTATTTTGAAAACGGAAATGTCCACTAAATTCTCAGCCTTAGAAGAAAATAATCTGTTTTCTATATCTACTTACCTAGACCCACGCTACAAGCACAAATTTTTCACACCGTTGACTGAAGAAAAAATTAAAGACGAAATATTAAGAGCCAGCCAAAACCGTGTTCATGATCACGAAAATGACACTACTAGTTCTCCAGACCACAACCAATCTAAAAGAATGAGAATGGGGGATTCATTGGATTTGGCGCAATCGAATGAAATTGAATATTCTTTAAATCAACCTAGCACGTCAGGCACCACTAGGAAACCCAGCTTAAAATGTGATCTGCAAGCGATGCTGGATTCGTCGAGTGATGATGACGAGCTTGTCCCGAGATCTGATAGTCCCGGAGCAGACCTTAAAAAGGAGTTAGCGTTATACCGCAGCAAAAAAAGGACAAATGTTTCGGAGAACCCTCTTAAGTGGTGGAAAGAAAATAAAGAGTTTAAGCTGTTATCTCATATAGCACGAAAATATTTATCATCTCCACCAGCCAGCGTTCCTAGTGAACAATTATTTAGTGCCGCGGGACTTATTTACGACCCTTTACGCAATCGTCTGGACCCGGAAAAGGCAGCCAAGTTGCTATTCATAAAATATAACGCACCGTTATATAAGTTTAATTACTAAAATACTATGAAAAGTATGTTTTTTTAATAAAAAAATGTGAAAAAAGTAATTTTTGATGATTTTTTTAAGTACCTAATGATACATCCGCATCCGCATCCGCATCCGCGGATGTGAGCCTTATAATATCCGCATCCGCATCCGCGGATGTCAAAAAAACTACATCCGCAACATCCCTGCTCCAGACACGATATGGCTGATTTTTTTTAAATACAATATACCACAAATGATACATAATATCCTCATATCTAACTTCAAAAAAGCAATTTTGAAAATAATTTCATTAAGTATTTTTTATTAATTTTTCAATATTACAAAGTGACACAGTTCTACTTCAATACCTATTTGGCGTGACTTATGGAACTGTAGTACATATTAATCATAAAAGGATACGTAGTATCCATTGCAGTAAAACAATCACTTTTGCAGAACACGTATAATTTTTTTTTACTTCACACAAAAAATATTTTACTTCACACAAGATATATTGAAGCACAATTTAAACAGAATATTTTTATCGAACAATGGTGGATGTCTGCCTTCCGCACGAATGGAAAAAAGAGTAGGTACAAGAACAGAACTCGGCTGAAAATTTAGCTATAAAGAAATATGAATTGATGAGATGCGAGTGGTATGATCGATGATGGCTGATTCACTGGATGAAGGAAACCTAAATTTAAAACCGAATATTTATAACGCCCGTCAGATGTGGCTATTTGGAATTTTGAGAAGTTTAAAAATGCGGATCAGAGATATTCAACCAAGGTTAGCAAAACAACAAAAAAATCTATTATCGCACAAAAACACAATAAGTAATTATTAACTGGTTACAAAAAGGGAATCGTATTTATAACTTTGAAAAAATCTAAATAAAATAATAATCTTGAATCTCACGAAATGGTGGAAACTAAACTATGAATTTAAATAAAATACGTTAGGCAGTAGCTCGCTGAACCCTATGTTTTACTTGGAGAACCACGCGAAATACGGGTTCTAGTCCTCCGACGACGGTTTTACTTGACGAACCACGCGAAACACGGGCTCTAGTCCTCCGACGACGGTTGCCGATCGTCTCACAAGATCGGCACTCACGAGCGCCTTCCGGAGCCCTCTCGGCTCAAACGATCTCAGCACCGGCGACCACGGCAGGCAATATCCACCCTCAGACACGGCCAAAAAAGAGCACTGGGTACAGGAAAAACTGTATTGGCGATCACCCTCTTCTAGGGAACTAGATCACTGGTAAAAACTTCCAGGGAACAAAAATTTTTTTTTTTTTTTTTTTTTTTTTTTTTATACTACGACGGTGGCAAACAAGCATACGGCCCGCCTGATGGTAAGCAGCTACCGTAACCTATGGACGCCTGCAACTCCAAAGGAGTCACATGCGCGTTGCCGACCCTTTACAAAAAGGAGGATTCACTGTGTTGACGACTAAAGGAACAAGAAGGTCCCTCATCGTCAACACACTGGGTCCTCTTTGAGCTCTTTGGCAACCTTACTCACCAGCAGGAACACAACACTATGAGTAGGGTCTAGTGCTATTTGGCTGTGGTTTTCTGTAAGGTGGAGGTACTTCCCCAGTCGGGCTCTGCTCCAGATTTAAGCGATGACATTCGCTGAACGTGCCCTACCACACTTAGCGAGATGCCATTCGCAGTGCCCATACCTCTCTTAGGAAAAAAATGGACCAAAATGAATAATTCTGACTTTTCCCTTTAAAACTCCAAGACCATCTGTCTCTCTCCAAATAAACAAACTCAATCTTTTTACAATCTCGAATCTCAAAAATTCAAATTCAAAATTAGCGCGAATATTATCTCAATTTTATAACTGCCAGTTGTCTATAACGAAATGTGGACTGATATAAGCGCCATCCAACCGTAATGCATAAAAACAGTGTGCATCACAATGCACACTGTTTTTTTCATTAATCAACCACGACCTAGCGACCAGAGAAACTAAACACGGAAGTAGTTCCAAAGAACGTCTATAGATGTAGCGTCATGCTACACCATATATCCAACGGGAAATACTTCTTTAACCCTTTAACTGCGCCTTTTCATCAGCTGGTATAGTTTGCTTAGTTTTTGACACAAAATATCAAGGTTGGACTCCTTCAGATACGATATACGCAACTTTTTGTTTTGTACAGTATATCACAAATGATACGTTATATCTTGATATCTAACCCCAAGAAAGCAATTTTGAAAATAATTTCATTTAGTATTTTTTTTTTATTGTTGCGATTTGACACACGTGGATGAATGAAGCTCGACGCCAACTGTTTGTCACCGGTGATAAGACCCTATCTTTAATACCTCCTACTGCCGCTGCCCTCCTTCAGCATATAAAAAGGGCAAAATATCAGGCTGGAGAAATATGGGGGCATGCACTAGAAAGTCACGTAGCAACCCGACCATCTCCAGAACAGTGGGGATGGAAGAGAAGACCTGACCTTTCATCAAAGCCTAATTGGACTGTATATAGCCATGCAGTTAAGGAGCTAGATAGGTGTGGATGCAAAATTGGATGCAAAACCAACCGATGCTCATGCAAAAAAATAACCTCCCTTGCACCCCAGCCTGCAAAATTTGCCACGCTGATTGCCATAACGCGAGGTGCGCTATTATTTTCTCAATTTACGCCTTTTACGTAAATAAGTGAGTTCATTTTTATACAAACCGCTTTTTTATTTGCAGCAAATTGTATATAGAAGACGGAGAGGAAGAAATATAAAGATAGAAAAATATATTTTTCACTTCTCATGCTCAAAAAGTGTGTCGTATTATGCTTACCAAGGCGGACTAAAGTAGTACATTTAGCCTCTAGGGCTAGTATGTATACATATTTATGATTTACAAACCATTTTAAATTGACCAATCGGAACACTTCACCATATTAAATCCACCAATCACAACACACATATCGAAGTTAATCGGAACGCTAGATACTTTTTTGGTGCGTATACTGTGTAAATAATTAAAGTCCTTAAAAAAACATTGTATTTAATATCAACCAATCAGAATACAGCAATGTTAAAATCGACCAATGAGGAAACGCAATTTATTTCAAAAACGTGAGGTGTTTTTTAGTTCCTACTTCACAATCATTAAAAAGGATTGTAATTTTTTGGAAGCGCTTTAAAGCGGGTTTAAACTGTTTAAACGGCTATTAGACATGGCAATTTGTAGGGCCCAATCGGTTGTGTCCAACTCCTGTCGGCCCCAAAGCACGTTATTACACTTTCCCTACAAATCGCCCCTACCGACCCTACCTCACCAACAAATCGTCCCTACCGACCCTAGCTCAACGTTTACAGAGATGCCTTCAAAACATCAAAAAAAAGTATTTGGTGAAGCACGGTGATAGTACTCATAACAGTACACATTAAATAAAATCTGAAACTTTTTTTATTATAGATATTTAAATGACCGCTCGAGCTGCCTGAATCTAAATTCATCTGCCCAACCCTTCTATGATTTAAATACAAAACTAGATAAATATATTAATTACCAGCGAATCTACACAATTTAACTTTTATATTGAATAAAAAACCAGACGGAATGTGTAGAAAATGGCTAACATTATAAATAAAAAAGGTAAAATAACTCTAACGACCTCCATAAACAGCTGCGGGTATCGGGGCACTGCTGATCGCCCTAGATCGGGACTCCTACTCCCTAAGTACTATTACACCTACCAACCCGACAGGTTGGACCCTACAAATTGCAATGTCTAATAGCTACTTTAAAGAGCTAATTATACCGTCGTCTGTGGCATTTATTCGAGGTGCTTATATTTTGTATCTATGTCAAAGAAGTTAAAAAAATTAAAAGACCGTCAAGTTAAACCATAATTTAACCTTAGTTTAGTTCTTGTGCGTAAATAATAAGTATTTTTATCTTATTTTCTCGCAATCGAAGTGAAAAATAGTATGCATTACTCTGGTCTAAAAGCCATATTACCACTCGAACAATTTTCCCTCACTTCGTTCGGGAAAATAACCACCTCGTGGTAATATGGCTTACTTTAGACCCTTGTCAAACAATCTACTATTAACTATGTAAAAAGCAAGATTAATAGTATGCGTATTATAATTATGAGATAAAAACAACAGGAATAAACATCTTTAATTCATCTTTCAGCCACCTTCTAAGTCAGTATCTACCACAAAAACTATACAAACTGATGAAAAGACGCAGTTAAATGGTTAAAGAGGTATTTCCCGTTGGCTATATGGATACTACTTATCATTTTATGATTAATATGTACCGTATCTGTACTACAGTTCCATAAGTCACGCCAAATAGGTATTGAAGTAGAACTGTGTCACTTTGTAATATTGAAAAATTAATAAAAAATACTTAATGAAATTATTTTCAAAATTGCTTTTTTGAGGTTAGATATGAGGATATTATGTATCATTTGTGGTATATTGTATTTAAAAAAAGTCAGCCATATCGTGTCTGGAGGAGCCCAAACTTGGTATGTTTCGAAAATTATTTTTGTGTTAAATAAAAAAAAATGGCTGAAATGTAATGATGTGGTATATTTTTAGAATCGCCTCAAAATGCCCTTTCATAAGATACCACACACGATAGGTTTCTGAAAAAAAAAAATTTTTTCCATACATATAAAAAAATGTCTCGGCGCTCCCCTCCTAAGGGATTTTTTTTAAAGAACTGCGGGTCAAAAAATTTGTTTTGACCTCTAGTATGCGTGTGCCAAACGGCTAAACTGTAGATCGATTTGCGGTGTTTCCTTGAAATTGGACTTGTACGGCTACCACTATAATAGGCTACGGTAGGTGCTGACCATTAGGTGGGCCACCGTCTTAGTCTAAAACAATAAAGCTTACGTATTTAATCATTTATATTGTAATATTACAGCGGGCAGCATGGCCGGCGCGTACGCTGCCAAGACCGTCGTGACGCAGTTCGTCTCCTCCATGGCCGCTGCTGCTGACGTACTGGCTCTGGCCAAGATCGAGATCAAACTCTCTGAGATCCCCGAGGGCAAGTCTGTCACCTTCAAGTGGAGAGGCAAGCCGCTGTTCATTCGCCACAGGTAACGTTTTAAGTGTCGTGTTTCATGATGATTATGTTAATCGGGACACTGAGGGGAAATCTGAGACCATAGAAGACGTGGGAACTGTCTTAGACAATCATCTCTTTTATTTTAACAGCAATGGGGATAGAAACCCACAGATTATAACTTTTGAACCGTGAGTCCAAAAAATATGAAAAAATTTGAGAAGATGCGCGTTATCATATACTTTCTTCGAACATTGTTTTGAACATTATCGGTTTAGCCATTTTTGAGTTATTTCCAAAAAACTTCTTCCATAGGCATCAGATACGACCTTTTAGCATTAGTCTGGTTCTTATTCCATTGAAGCTACGGAACCCTCCATTATGCGTGGTCCGACACGCACTTGGCCGGTGTTTTGTATAGTTAATATCAAGGAAATAATGGGAATATAAGACATGGATTGACTCACCGATATGTAATGTAATAAAGAATGAGATACACAATCAGCCCAATAAAATGCCCCCTCAATAGTGATGTAAAGGCCCGTCTCCATATCGCGCGGAAAACCATCGAACATTGGCTCGCGCGGCAGCCGCGCGCAATGGATACCGGGCTGCCGCGCGAGCCAACTCGAACATTGACGCGCTCGAACTTGCCGGGCGTCGAACCACTTATTGTCGGTGCGCGGCAAAGGAGCGTCAGTGTCATGTTCGCGCTCAGTTGGGGCGGAGGTTTATATATTTCAGTTGACTCGCGCGGCAGCAGACATGGATGATGAAAAGTGTCGTAATTTAATTAAATTATACGGCGCTAAACAGTTTCTATGGAACAGTAAATGTAGATTATCGCAACAAATCATTTTTTTCCTTCATTTTTTTTATACTGGGCTCAATGCTTTTAAAAATTCGTAATCTTCTGATGTCATTCCTGTGAATTTTTTTACTATGTCTTCAACTTTATATCTCATTACTTCCATAAGTCTCACACCACTATGTAGCATTCTATTCATTCATAAACATCTTTTTCATCCACCATCGAACTTTCCGTTTTGGTTTCTTGTGAATAATGTGATAAATAATTATAAAAGCGGCAGCTGCATGTTTACGACGTGATAGTCCATGGTTGCCGAGTACAAACTGGTCGATCATCGGATCGTTTGCCGCGCGCGGTGCCGCGCTATACTTCAAGATGGTGCCAAAAATGGCTCGCGAGCCAAAATACAGGTTTGCCGCGGTCGAACAATGCTCGCGCGGCCGCCGCGCAATATCGAGACACGCCTTGAGAACGAATTGTACAGCAGTTTCTCTGACAGTCTTATTACGGTGTAGTATTGGCCGGTTACAAATTTCACGAGCCGTATTTTCGGTAAATCTTGTTTGAAACTGTACCTCTACTATATATCCTAACTCAATGCAATGTTTATACAAAATCGCGTTTCTCCAAACTTCTGGTTATACGTCTGTTTTCGGTACTAAGTGCCGTAGCGCCATCTGTCGAATCTGGAGTCGAGTTATTCTGTCAGCGTCACATTACCCGATCCGATGTCGGATGTCGGATAGGACCACGAAGAAGACAAATTTAAAATTTGTGATTTCTATGTTTCTTCTTAAAATACCAAATGTATATTTCTCAAAAGAAAGTACTATCGCAAAAAAAGGCGGATTTAATGCCATAGGGTACTCTCTAGCAGCTTCTTTTTTCCTTGGGCCACCTGACATCTTATATCGGATCGGACAGTGTGAAAACGGTCTTAATCGTGAAACAAAATGTAACCGCTAGATGGCGCTAGTGTGACGCTGTAGCAGGGGCTCCGAATTGTAGTTCTGAATTAACACAATCATCCAGTTCTCCAAATGTTTATATCCCACAATTTTTCTTAGTTGACAACGAATTATTAAACAATGTCTCGCCATCGCTGCGCGACCTTGCGTTATTTTCACAAACCGCCACGAGTGGCGCTACTGGTCGCTAACATGCGACCAACAAACTTCTAAAATACTAAATGTTACAATTAAATAATATAATTAACATAACGAAGTAAGTTTTAAAATTTATATAAATAAAATAAACTCTTTACGTTAGTATGTTGAGACTTGTTGTTTAGAATTAAAATTAAACAGCTGACACTTTATTCAAATGTCACGAACCCGAAGAGCAACCTTAAAAATACTATTTAAACAAAACGTGGCTATTACGTTACGCCAGTGTGAAAAATATTAATAAAAATAAGATTAATAATTATTTATTATTCTTGCTGTTCCAGATATTGGAATATCTTAGCCAGAAGTAAGTACGGAAATAGAGATTGTCAATCCATGTCTTATAATCATCCTTGGTCATTTAGTCGAAAAGAAGATTTACGAGCTGTCCCTGAAATCTGAGATTAAGTTCCAAACCATATGCTGTAACACAAACTCTCTTTCACCAAGCTTCTTTAGGTCCAATTGACATTTAGCCAATGTGTCCTGAACTCCTGATACTATTACACAGACCATATCGCATGTTTTCGATATAAATATTAATCAAGGCGTTATGAACCCTTACACGATAGATAGGTATGTAAATAAATAAATAAATATTGGGGACAATCTCACACATATCTACCTAACCTCAAACTAAGCAAAGCTTGTACTGTGGGTGCTACGCGACGATATACATGCTAAGATAGATAAATACATACTCATATATATAGAAACATCCATAACTTAGGAACAAATATTCTTGATAAACACACAAACAAATGTCCTGACCAGGATTCGAACCCGTGACCTCCTGCTTCGTAGGCCGGGTCACTACCGACTAGGCTAGGAGGCCGCTAAAGGTATACCAGATATATCAGCGGCCAGGGTACTGAAAAATATCTGAACATGCACTTTGTCGCCTTGACAATAGAGGCGTTGTTCAGATATTTGTGACCACTTTAGCCGCTCCGATGTATCTGATGGCGACTGTACGCTCATATACACGTGAAATAATATGTTTCATTGTCATACATCATGGATTATCCAGGCAATAAAAGATACTATGAATAATGTATCCTTTAACTTGATCCATTAATTTCAGGACAGCGGAAGAGATCGCCACCGAGAAGGCGGTCCCGGTGGAGACGCTGCGCGACCCGCAGCACGACGACCAGCGTACGCAGGACCCGGGCTGGCTGGTCGTGATCGGCGTGTGCACGCACCTGGGCTGCGTGCCCGTGGCCAACGCGGGCGACTTCGGCGGCTACTACTGCCCCTGCCACGGCTCGCACTACGACGCTTCTGGACGCATCCGTAAAGGACCCGCGCCTCTCAACCTCGAGGTGCCGCCTCATCAGTTTGTTGACGACGGTATTCTGATTGTAGGTTAAGCGTATTCGTATTTATTTGTTGCTTTGTCGCGTGGTTAATTTAACCCTTAAATTCGTAAGATACCAAAAAATTTATGTTGAAATACGACTCTTTGTTCGAAGTTAATTGTATCATTTTTGATACTTAGAATTTAGGAGTTAAAGTTGCTAAACAGCGGCAAAGTGACTGTAGACAAATTTTATTTAATAAGGATAATTTATCCTAATGTTACAACTATAGAAATCAATCAATAAATGTGATGCGATCAATGTTTATTTTTTAATTGTTTATTTTTGTTCTGACCTGATAAATGCTGGGTTCCAAAACCCAAGTCGCTCGAGGTGAGTACTTCGATCATTCTCAGTAGATCCATTGACCAATTAACACCTCATTTAGGAGTATGCGCTCCCGTACTGTTTTCAACCAACTTCAAGATTTCTAAGGAGATTCTTAATTCGTCGGGATCTTTGTTTTTTCGATTGTTCGAAGACGGCTGGACCGATATGGAAAAATCTTTTTTTTTGTTTGAAAGAGTATACTTTACAGTTGGTCACCAGGTCAGGATCTGATGGTGGGATCCTGGAAAAACCGAGGGAACTCTTCAAATATTATAGGCGCACCTACCTTTGTGACAAAAATATTGGTGATAAGTTTAAGGTAATATGCTCTCACGCAGGTTTGCACGCTGTTCACGCGAAGTTAAGGTAACTTTGTTTAAAACTTATTGTCAGAGCTGTACACGTGCAACCTGTGGGGTGATTACACCAAAGGGACTTTTTATCTACACTCATATTATAGGTCCTCTAAAATGCGTTCAAAAACCGTAGACAATTACCAGCATTACAACAAACGATTTCACTATGATAAGTTTCTTATCTGTGGCAGTAATGTAATTTTAACTTTATATGCTCAAATATTGTTAAGTTATGAGTTTCAAATTTGGAACAGCTGTCAAAACCAACACAATTTCAATGGGTTTCTATTCTAGTATCCATAGATTTTAAAATGTTGTCGATACGAAACGTCAGTACAATATATTTTTTGACATAAACCGCACGACATTTTGATCTCCGATGACATGAGAATAAGGACTTCGTTCGTTTGTCTAATATTAAAAAAAACCTCGCGACAGAAGTTTGTACGGCCGCCATTTCTGTTATCAACTTGTCAGTTATTGTTTGTTGAAACATTTTTAATTGCGAAAATGTAAATGTTTACGATTAACATAAATATACTTTCCTTATCAGTTCTAATTTATTTATTTTTATTAAGCTTAAACCTGTGGGCATGTTTCAGCACTTGTATCTATCTACCTAGTAATGCAGGTCATTTGCCTTCAGCTTCTGAACCCATCTTTGAGTACTTGCAATATGTGTGTAGATAAAGTAATGTATGCAACTGTACATAATTAGGCCTTAAAACACTCGTGTGATCCTACCTAGTCGGTCCCTAAGTTCTGTCACAAGGGTTTTAAGTGATAAAATATAATACAAAGCTTTTATTTAAAAAAAATTGACCTGATCAGAAAGCTTACGTCATACAGATTAAAATATAATATGATTAACTTACAATCAACATCGCGTATTTTATAGATCCTTGTAAACTTGAAGATTGTTGTCAGACCCAAACACGCCGATGATTTATGAAAATTGTACTTCACAAAAGTTGGTTAAGATCATTGTTATAGTTGTCTAGAGTTACAAATTGTTATTTTTATGAAAGTAGATGATTAAGGCATATTTCAAAACCAATATTTAGTTGACTTACAAGTCTGTGCTTCAGCTATTCTTCTTCTGAACCTCAACGTATTTTTCATTTTTGAGCAAAACACGATGATTTTGATGCCATACATCAAGGTAGTCTTCCAAAATTGTGTATGTCTATGCCTTCTTGTCAGTCAGACCCATGTTAATTATATATTAAAATGAAGGTAAAAGATCAAGCTAATGCAGTATGCAAGACTGAAGCCTCTTAAAATTGAATAAAAATAATTATGGTCAAAATCAACTCGAACAGGGCGCGTGTTTTTGACGTGGTTTTTTATTGCGCTTTTTCGAATGTTACAGGGAATTGTGTAAAACTGCCACAACTATTTGCCTTAAATAATATCGTAAATTAATCAGTATTAAATAGGCTTTTGAACCATATATTGAAATAATAAGCAACCTCTAACAGTAACTATTTTACCAGTCCAAACCCTAGTGACAGAACTTATGAACCGACTAAGTATAATGAAACTCCACTCGTGTTTTAAGACCCCTCATTATGTATCAGTTGCATAAACTACTATTTTTGTATGGGACACTAGCTGTACAGAGTAGCTCGGGCATTTGCTCTTTGAAAGGTGCAGAAGGCTAAGTGATGTCGGTTCTTTTTTGTTTAACCTTTTGAAAGCCAAGAGCCAAATCGGTCGTGTGCTGTCTTGCCTGCCACGCCAACGACCACTATAGTGGCTATGGCGGACGCTGTCAAAACAATTGTCCTGCTGACAGATAAGGTTTATATTCGTTATTCACTAGTCGAGATATTGGCGTGTAGGCCACGTCTTGACGCGAGACAGAAAGCGTTCAAAAGGTTAAAATACTGTAAGCCGAGGAAAGTGCTCTGCTTACGAAGAAGCGATACTTTGAATCTTATCTTTATGGAATAAAGATTAATTTCTCGTACAATTTGATCTTTGAAGGATAATCAGTCAATATTTACGAAGTTATCTTCGGATAGGGTAGAGTGTAGACTACTATGTTGACACATTCTTCTATCAAATCATAGAAATACTAGCCATAGACCTGTCATGGTAATAATAAGACCAAGTTTGAACATATGGTCTTATTAAATTTTCAATAGGTATGACAGAGAAGGCGTTATTATCGTTGGTCCTTGTCATAGTCTCACATTGTGATTATTGCTTAGTTCCAAAAGGCCTTAAGTACAGTACAATATAATCGTTTGTTACCCTCCACCGCTTTTTGAAGGGGAACAAAGAAACGGACTAAATTATGTAGGCTAGCTACAGTATGCTATCAGCTATCTTGAAATGCGTTTCCAAATTAGTCACGTTGCGTGTATTCTGTCCTTTCTAGGTGTACGTGTGTTTCAACTTAGAGATACTTGCTTTGAGTATCAAATTCAGTGATGCGCAATAGTTTCTTGGCGTTTCTCCAAGGAAAGTGGGGTACTTATACTTACATTAAGTACAAAACAAAATGCCAATACGATTTGTAATTATTTTATTAGGTATCGTTTTTATATCCTCTTTTTTAATTTAGGTATGTTTTTAATAGTTACAATTTATGTAACATCTAATATAGACTACTACAATTTACACACATTTACAATAATCTGTAACTGGTAATTCCACTTGATCTCTGAGCAGTAATAACATTGATATAGCAAATCAAGCCGCATTTACACTTAATAAGTGTCTACACAAAATATCTTATGAATTAATGATTATAAGTAGATACCTAAACAGAAAACTACTTATGATAAGATTGATAACTTGATCAGATACAATGACGTTTCAAATTTGATACTATGCGTAAGTGTAAACGCGGCTTAATATTCTATGTTTAGGCCTAATTTTCGTTCGACCATGCAAAGACCTGTTAAAAAACAAAAAACTAGATATGATGATAAAACTAAAGTGAACTATAACATAACGGAGGGAATGTAAATCTTCGAAAGAATTCAGCGAGTGCCGAAAGCCGAAGTGCCGTAGTTATTTATAAATATTGCAGCGTTGCGTTCGTTGACTGCTAAGTAGACTCGCCATCAAATATATCGGACCGGCCAAGGTACACAAAAATATCGCCTTGGCAATAGAAGCGTTGTTCAGCTATTTGTGACCTTGGCCGCTGATGATGATGGCGATTACAATCAGCAATCAGCAGTAGAAGTTTAAGTGGGCGGGGAATTCAAAATGACCTTGACTCGCTCTTGTTTTCTTGAAAATAAAGTGTTGTAAAGGTCATTATGAACACTATAATATAGCCCGCAGATATTTCTGCAATCGACTGTGCATTTTTGAATGCAACAACGAACATAACGACGCTATTATACCTACCTTAGCACGGCTGACGATCTTAAAGAAACTTACCTCTAGATAGGATTAAGTAACCGATTAGAGAACACTTAAAGAAACTATATTTACAAGAAAATATGAAAAGTGGTTACATATTTGGCAAAATAATTTAATTTAAACCTAAATAAACTACTACATGATAGTGGAATGAGGAAACTAAGCTTACAATTAACTTTTTACACAATCAGACTTGATTATACCGGCCCCGCGCAATTATACATTTCACTGGGATTTTCGACAAAAATACCTAAAATTCAATTGTTTTTTTTTTAATTTAGTTGATTGTTCAACGTAGTCAGAATAATCCAGGCGCGGCGACCGGCATTTCATAGTAGATAAATAAGATGGCAAAAGCGAGGAAATAAATAAGTAAAAATAATAAGTATTCTTTACGACACGTAGATATTTGCTCTTCATTGGTGCGATCCTAACACTAGTTTTGAGGGGGACGTGGAGGTGAGTACGATTACAATCGCCCATAATATAATAATGTCTGAATTCATTAATCGATTTTATGGCACAGGAAACCGCTTCTTATTCAAGACTGGCTCACACGCCATATCTATTCTAGAAGCTTTTTGCAATAGCTAACTGATAGTGATTCCAGTTAATATAGATGTGATATATACAGATACCCCAACAAAGTGGTTATGGTCATGTAAAGCCTGACCAGAAATTTATGATCATGCGCCATGTTGCGGAATATCATTGGAACTAATTTCTTACACTGGCAATAATTTTAATGACAGGATGTGTGAGTGCGTGTGATAGGCTGTCACTGCTGTCAGTGTCATTGTTGCAGTTTATTTGAATAGTAATAAAAGTGTTGAATATTAAATAATAAACGACATTAAAATCTAAAATTATTCATAGTCAAGAGAGAAACATTGTAAATAGTGTGTATTAATAAACTGCCGTAAATAATACGCTCGGAAAATGAAACTATTTCGCTGTCAAACATTTTCAAATTAACATAAAGACAGGTAAACAAATCAGGATGTCACCATACCATAGAGAATAATACGCTCTATGACTATACTGAACTGTTGTCATATAAATAAGAATAATAGCGCCCTCTTGACAATGATCATATTTTTCTGGTCAGGCTTTAATCATGTTAGTCGGTCGGCCTTGAAATGCCAAGACGCCGCTAGCCTAATATGGTCGGATTTTTATCATCTGTCACCATAGCTGTCACTTTCTAACAAGTATGTAAGTGCGAAAGTGATGCATAACGTGATAGGCGATAAAATGACAACCATGATACGCGTTCTGATTTCTGTCATCTTACATCCGGCCATCCTGACAAATTCGGGCGAGGTATATCACACCTTATAGTCATGCCCGGTGCGGATGTATGGTATATCCAATCGACAGAATTACCAATTGTAAGTATCAATACATCTATGTACACGATAAATTTCTTTATACAATAACAATCATAACACATCATTATTTCTGAACACAGATTACTTTGATTTACAATAATTTATTATAGACATTTTGAAACATCAAACATTCTATTTGGAAAAAAATATTAATATTAATATTTCTATTTTCTATTACAATACGTGACAAAATATGATTTAGTTTTGGAATATATCATTACATTTATTTATTTATTATATTTTTAAATACTTCTGGGCGAGACTGTCTCAATTGTAAATATTGAATTCGATCGAAATGGGAGAATGAATTTGTGCGACATACAAATTATTAGGTATCTGTCAAAAGGTCATAGAGTATTGTCAAGAGTCATTGTCTAATTAAAACAAATTGTTAGATCCACACAACCTCGGAAGCTCCTTGTTATCTGTCCTCTATTTCACTAACTTGACAATTGTCATATGACAATTCACCGTTGTAACGGGTCAACCTACAAATATATGGTAAATTGTCAATGTCAGGATAGCAATTGTCAAGTTCGTAAAATAGGGGTCTGGTATAATCTATACTACTTCTACGATAAGAACCAATTTAAAATCAGATCTTTTTCCACTGTGAATTATTGTCCGGGTTGAAATCTAGGAATAATGTCAAAAGATTTGGATTGTAATGCGTTAAATGTCATGTTTTCAAATGAAAATGAAGAAGAATGTCTAGCAAAAACAGGTAATTCAGAATTCCAATTAAATATTTGCTGGCACTTCAAAGAAAGTGATAGTTACCCAGAATCTACATTTTAAAGTAGCAGTTAAAATATTGAGAAATGTACAATTAATGAGAAAATTCATGAGCGCTTGTCCGTTTGACACCGAGTTTAAAGAGAGTTGCCCATGCCGACTTCCTGAGAGGCAAAATATTATAATGACATATTTTCCAGGTGGATTTAAAATATAACCGCACTCTTGTTTTACGAGAGGACATTGTCGAATAAAAGGGGAGAAGGAACATTGAGAAATCAGAATTTTAAGTTTCCGAACCTAAATTCGATTATATATAAATAGACGGGTGACTGAAGCGAGTCTCAATTGGGAATGATCATGGGAGATTAGATGACTTTTATTTGATTCCCACACCAGCACGGTTGCGACTGTATCTTACGCACGAGATAGTCTATCGGTCCTTTTCTGAATGTATCAATAAAAAATAGCACTCTTGTGCTAACCGTGCAGAACTAACAATTTTTGAAGCCTGGATCTTGGATCCAGTTTCTCAATGTTCCTGGGCACACTGGATAGGTTAGACGCAGAGTGGTCATCGACCCAAAGATCATCAGAATTCAAACGGACAAGCCTCAGCCTGGGAGGCAGCAGCACTAGCACTAGCAGTAGCACTAGCAGTCAGCAGTATAGACAGGAGCCAGGTCGAGCGTGAGGTGGCGCAGCGCGCGGTCGCGGGAGGCGGAGCGCGAGGCGCGCGAGGACTTGATGATCTGCAGCACCATGGCCTTGCAGTCGTGGCACACCGCCATCTGCACGCCGCGCAGCCGCTCCGCCGCCGCCGCCGCCGCCGCCGCCGCCGCCGACGCCGCCGCGGACGCGTTGGTTGCAGCGCGGCTGTAGCGGGCCCTGGAATTTGTATTGTGTGTGTTATTAGGTTATTTCACTAATGCTCTCAGGGTCTTGGAAGAATAATAAGTAAGGAAGCGTAATCAACGCTCAAAATGTTCTCCACTTTCCTGGTGCCAAAGTGGGCGGAGCTTGTGACAGCGGTGCCCTAATGTCATGTCAAACATTTTGAAATTGTCATGTCGTCAAAATATTCGTTTTTTTCGGTCCATGAAATTTCGGTAATATATCGGTATTAAAACGCCGGGTTGTGCCGTGCATTGGCGCAGGAGCCACACAGGCGCCAAAGATGGTTATATTTCTTTTCATCGGTAAGTAAATCAAAATCACGCATAGATATTCTCATACATTACGGACTTCGTCGATGTTATGCAATATAAGTTTTGGAAAAGTAAACATAACTCATTTGAGGAAAAGTATAATGAATGTTTAATAAGTATTACCTAGTAGTAATAGCAGTTAGGTTTCCGTTGTTAACGAAGAATCTTTTCAGTTTGTTTTTTTCGATATACAGTATGGGCCCTTGGAATAAATCTTTATCAATATTATACTACTTTGATAATATCGAAATATCTCCCTTGTACTCATATATTGAGAATATGAGATACGTACCTAATAAACAATCTGAATATGCCACCTCAGTCGGTTTACTTACCTACTAAATATAATTTAAATTCTGTTATAATGATGACATTGATGACTTCAACAGTAAATATGTGTATGTTTAAAGTTTCCCCAAGAACGAAGTAAGAAGGCATGCATGGACTTCTGCGGTTCGAATTGAAAGGCAAAACCCAACTTGGGTGCCCACCGAGCAATGCAGAATTTGCAGTATTCATTTCCTGGATTTGGACTATGTTCAAAGCCATAAGTAAGTCCAAAGTAAATTCATTAAGGTTGATTTTTTTTTCAAATCACTAATATTAAGTAAAGTCAATGAAATCGACAAAACAAAACCCTTCGAATTAGTACCTACTATACTTACTCTGGTAAAATCATACCATTCTGGCCGTACCATTTCTAGTACAACTGACTAGGTACCTATGACTCTTATTTTTCATTAATAATGAATGCTATAACTTCATAGCATAGTCTTTAATTATCAAATCTAGAGCAGAGCCCGACTGGGGAACTACCTCTACCTTACAGAAAACCACAGCCAATTAGCACTAGACCCTACTCATAATGTTGTGTTCCTGCCGGTGAGTAAGGTTGCCAGAGAGCTCAGAGGATGCAGTGTGTTGACGACGAGGGATCCTCTTGTCCCTTTAGCTGTCAACACAGTAAATCCTCTTTTTAACCGATGATGAAAGCGTCTGCAACGCACATGAGACACCTCTGGAGTTACAGGCGTCCATAGGCTACGGTAGCTGCTTACCATCAGGTGAGCCGTATGCCTGTTTGCTACCGTTGTAGCATAAAAAATGTTAATTTATCTTTGTATTTCCCTAACCTGCTAAAATAAATAGTACACATAAACGAACTCATCCGTTATTTTTTTAGTTCTAAAAAACGAGGCAGCATAGAGAATTTTAACTCTTATTTATATTGAAGGTATGCTATTATTTTATAGTCTGCATTATGTTGTTTGAGACCAAGAGGGTCTCCCTAATGTAACGGATTTATAAAATTGTAAAAAAGTTCAAAATCTTTACAATTTTATGATAATTCATGCTTATTTTGTAGTATGTAAGTCCCTATATTGTAATTAAGCACTTTTATTAATTAAATGAAAGATGAATAGAAGACTTTCATATTATTCCTTATTCCAAGAACGATTAAATTTACGTATATTACATAAGTAATGAAAAATGCACTAAAAAATAAATTGTTAATTGATTGCACTATTATTTATTACGTGAACGCATCCACGTCAAACTTAGGCGTATTTATTATACGTTAACTTAACATTTCAGTTATTTCATTTGAGTATCTCCTGTTCAATTAAACTTCATTGTCAAATTGATTATGACCACTCACAACACGGCAACTTTTCTTATTGGTGAAATGGCATGAAACCTTTACGGAATGAAGGTTAACACAAAAAAATATGCTTAAAGAATGAGTACTTGATTGGTTAATAAGACATAAGACATTTTAGTTTTGTAAACGTGAAAATGGGTCGTGTTTTCACATAAACTTTGCTTGCCTTTACTCGTCTTGATATTATATGTCGATGCTCAGGGTACATAGCTACATTATCTACATATTAGATAATTGGCTATTTTCCTAAAAACATATATTTAGTCCGTCAGTTAGATTATCATAAAATATTGGACACGTATTTTTTATTTTGTCAATCAAACAAAAATTGGTGAAGATATAACCCGTTAAAGTTCCGTGTGACGTTACATTTCAGTATAATGTGACGTCACGCGGAACTTTAACGGGTTATATCTTCACCAATTTTTGTTTGATTGACAAAATAAAAAACACGTATCCAATATTTTTTGATAACCTAACTGACGGACTAAATAGAATTATATCTTTTTTACCCAGGAAAGTACCCAATTCCAGTTTTAATCGACAAATAAGTTCTAGCGAAATTGACATAGCTTTGTACAAGAATCATCCAAATAGTGTTGGTGTGTCAATTGAAAATGTTTGGTTAAATGCACCGCCTGACAATATTTATAGATCGAATATTTAACTTTTTAACAACACATAGTATGTAAGTCTGACTGTTCGTTAGTTAGTTATAGTTCGATTTATCCCAATAAATGTGAAGCACACATCGGTAGGCGACTTTTAGTTTTATTAGTGAAAATGTTTAACCTTCGGTCGGGCGTCTGCGGTGGCAGCGTGACGGGCATGCTCCCGGGCCCGTCCACGCTGCGGCTCATGGCGGGCGGGCACGCGGCGGACGCGGACGCGGACGCGGACGCGGACGCGGACGCGGACACGGACACGGACAGCTCGGCGAACCCCAGCGCGCTGGCCCCGCGCGAGCCCGGCGCCGAGTGCGCGGGCGCGGCGCGGCGCGCGGGCGCCGGGCTGCTGGGCGCGCTGCCCACGCTGTTCTCTACGGACTTCTGAAATTACAATTATATAAGGTTAGTTAAGTTATATTAAATGTAGGTTGAACGAGAGTTCTAATAGCATCCTTATGGCGTTTGCTGAGAGGTGGGACTCGCCGATGAAACGAAGGTGGATCGGGTTGCACTCCAGTTTTGTTAATTTTGACGGGTGAAATTTTATTTTTTATATGATGTTTACTTAATTTATTTTAGTTTACTTAATTTATTTTATTTTATTTGACATTTAATTCAATTTTGACATATAATTTTAACCACTCAATTTAATTTATAATGTTTTAATTTAAAAGTAATTCAGATTTTTATTTGTTTATGGTAATTCACCAATTTATTTGTTTCACCTGTTGACATTAATGATTTTATAATTTGTTACCAATTTTAATGTATTATATTATGTTGAATTTTAATTGTTAGTTATTTATTTACTGAGCCCTATTTTATTCGCCTAAGTTAAAAAAATTGTAAATTTGTATTGTATCTACTAACGTGAATTCTGTGTTTACTAACAACGATGTGGGCAATAGCCTGAAATAAACGTTTATTTAATTTAATTTAATTTATATTGCAGTTATATCTAACTGATTCTTTGAAACGAGATAATTTATCATAATCAGTCCTCGACACTGAAATATTATGATAAGCAGCTTCATTTAAGATTACGTTGTTAATTAATATGGGTATTTTTTTTATTTTCAAGTAAATCTACAAGATACGAGCTAGCTATTAACCCAAAAATGTACATCATACTGTCAGTGTCAGATAATTGTCAAAAACTACGAGCGCATAAATGCTAATGTAGAAGCCTACACTTACAGAGTGTTCCGGTACCAGCCGACTCATGAGACTCCTCGGGAAGGAGGGCTCGTCCTCCGGCGACGGTAGTAGCGACGGACTGAGGAGTACCACTGGCACGTGCGCAAAGTGCTCCGTTGGTATACGCATCTGTGGAGGAACAAACAAAATGGGTAACATTTATTCTGGACTAAACTCCAGCCAGATAGAAATGCTCTTAAATATTTTCTTTAGAAAAAGTTAATTAGAACGTTAGCAAGCGTTCCATATTTTTAGACTATTGCCAGACGACATAAACACGTAAAAAAGTGCAATTACTTATATCGAAACGATTACAATGGTTCTTCATACGATATTCGATTTGACACAAATTATCAAAAACATTGGCGATCTAATATTCCAAGTGTGATACATAAACCCAGTCCAATGCGATGGCCTAGCTAGGTATTTTATATCGCATTTCTAATTTAAAACAAAACGCGTTATATGTATTCTCCATTATACCTAATATTGTATTTTTAATTCAAAACAATAATCTGACAGCTCCTGCCCTACATTGTAAATGACTTTGTATTGAGAGAAATGTAAGAACGGTCTTGAATTAAAAATACAATATTAGGTATGATGGAGAATACATATAACGCGTTTATTTACGACGCTATAATTGGACATTTAAACAAAGTATGTCTTCCGCATTTCAATATAAAACTGCTATGACTACAACAATAAACAAAGATTATCTCTACGGCATGCCTGCGAAACATTCACTCCAGATTTCCTGTTGTCCTTGTTCAAATGTCACGCGCTTGTAAAATAATATATTAGAAGGAAAAGCCAATAAGGCTGCAACTGACCTTTGAACAACATTTCTGACAAACAGTCTTTTTACACAGCTTGCACTTCTGGCCCCACGGGCCGAATATACCGAATCTTGTCTTCAAACATAAGAAGCATACCTGAAAACATAATACATCGGAATTGAGTTCGTGATGAAATCATGACCAAATAAGTTAAAAGTATGATAACATTCACATTTATACCGTTCTAAAATCCAAAAAATATTATTGTAAGTCGACCTTCATCATTCAATCACATTATTACATTCAGGTAATTCAGTGTAAAACCTGTTCCATTTTTTGCATACCAATCGAAACCTTATTTTAACAACTTGACAATTGTCATTTGGCTATGTCAATTTGCTGTATGTGTATGTACATTCTTACAAATAAAAACCGGCCAAGAGCGTGTCGGGCCACGCTCACTGTAGGGTTCCGTAGTTTTCCGTCCGTCACAGTAAGTGTCCCCACTTAAGAGTTAATAACACCGCCATGTTTTTTTTTTTTTTTTTTTTTTATACCACGACGGTGGCAAACAAGCATACGGCCCGCCTGATGGTAAGCAGCTACCGTAACCTATGGACGCCTGCAACTCCAAAGGCGTCACATGCGCGTTGCCGACCCTTTACAAAAAGGAGGATTCACTGTGTTGACGACTAAAGGAACAAGATATGATATGAGAGTTCCATGTACAGCGACATCTATCGGCAAATTGAGTAAACTATTGCGCGCGAGCATAAAGTATGGAAGATGATTTTTATGGGATAATTCTTTATTGCGTGAACCGATTTTCACCGTTTTTACTTTATTTGAAAGCACGTCATTTCATTGTAATTTTGTAGAAATTACAGGTACAATAAACACCTGCTTATACGGTTAAATTACAAACTTAGTTCAGAAATTATTTTGTATTTTTTTTTCAAAAACTATTCATCCTATCAAGTCCAAAATAATTTTCCAAGAAAGTTTTTATAAAGTTCTACTTTTGAGATTTTTTTCATATTTTTAAAACTTATGGTTCAAAAGTTAGAGGGGGGGACGCATATTTTTTTACTTCTGGAGCGATTATTTCCGAAAATATTTACATTATCGAAAAATGATTTTAGGAAACCCCAATTCATTTTTAAATACCTATCCAATAATATATCACACGTTAGGGTTGAAATGAAAAAAAAAATCACTCCCCACTTTACGTATAGGGGAGGTACCCTAATAAAAAAAAAATTTCACTTTTTATTTTACCACTTTGTCGGCGTGATTGATATACATATTAGTACCAAATTTCAGCTTTCTAGTGCTAACGGTCACTGAGATTATACGCGGACGGACGGACGGACGGACGGGCAGACATGGCGAAACTATAAGGGTTCCTAGTTGACTACGGAACCCTAAAAATGACATCCCTAGATTCCATATTTACATTATGCCAAAAATGTGCTGCGATTGTCATTGTTAAATTAAATTTGACAAAAGAATTTATTCAATTCCATTACGAGAACATAAAAAGTTAGATTAATATCTAAAGTAAAGTAAAGTTAAGTAGATGGTTTTGTTTTTTCTAAGTATACTCACCCTTCTCTTCTCCACGTCCTCTTTAACTCTGCCTTCCACTGGCAACACTTCTAGCTCCGCCTTCGTCAGGACTGATCTGATGTGGACGATCTCTTCAAGAGTCAGAGATAGCCGGTCGTCGGACATTATGGCTTCTTGCCACTGTTTCTGTCAGAATTTTTTTAAAGATTAGGTAAGGTTACGTTTAAGAAAATTGCTAAGTAATTAAGGTATAAGTACTGAAACAAAAGGTATGTTAAGGTACGTTCAAGTCAGCAGTTATCTGACTAAAGTAAACTTTGTACTTAGATATAATCTCATCGTGTGTCTACAGCCTAGTGATTCAACTTACCCAACTTATCTAGAAGTTATTTGTACTGGTGTAGCTACTGACTAATGCACTACTATAGTAGTTTATGTAACTGTTACGTAATAAGGGTCCTTAAAACATGAGTGTGGTTTTATGAAATGAGCCGCAGGCGAATTTCATAATAAGATCACACGAGTGTTTTAAGGCCTAATTACGTACAGTTGCATACACTGCATTATCTACACTCATATTATTTATTCTAAATGCCTTATTTGGAAACCATAGAATGGCCGCCATTGCACCGCCACCATGGCCAACTCGATTGTGCCGGCGGTCGCGCGGGCGCGTGTCGGGCTGTCGGCGGATCCCCGGGAGGGTGCAGGTGTACATTATGTTATCAAAACTCATAGCACATCAATAATTGAGCATGAAAAGTTAAAATTACGTTACTGCTACGGATAAAAAGCTTATCATAGTAAAATCGGTCGTGGTAATGCCAGCCATTGCCTACCGTTTTCGAACACGTTTTAGAGAACTTACAATATGAGTGTAGATAATTTATATTAAATAACGTACCCCCTACATGATGTATTTTACGCCACAATCTACCTTCATGCATCTCCAGTTTTGTTAAGTGACATTAACTAGCACTATCTAATAAAACCGCAGCCAAATTTTGACTAAGCATGCTTCCTATCTAGATTGTTGTTAACTAAATCTAGTAATGTAATGACTGTAATGAGGATACAACCTATGTAAGGTTGTATCCTCATCATTACAATCTGCCTTCATTCATTCTTTCAATGAGCATTGCCTGTGAAGCATCTTATAATCAACCAATTGCCGACAAAGGCGCTCATTACTAAATTTTAGTTGGCCATTAAACCAATGGCACCTTTTTATCTTCTTCACAGTTCGTTAAGGCGCCTAATACTTTCTACGATTACACAATATAATGACAGTTGGCATGCCGGTGTGAGCTACAGTTAACATTTCATGCATGGTTACCCTCAGTTTGACGCTAGGTTGTTTGGAAACAAATGATATGACATCCGTTTTAGGTGTCATGTTAGCTAGGTACATACATAATAGTTATAAATATAAACGATTTCATTGTTTCACTGGGATGTCACTATTAAATCCTTAATTTTTTAAGTACCTATTTCGAATGTCGTGACATTAAATTATCATTAGTTACAATAGGCATGATGCTTTTTATTTATTTATATTATCAATCGATTCGTTTTGTTGTGAGGATGATAATTATGAATGCGTTAAAGTAACACAAAAGTCAGAAATGAGACTTATAGCCTGTTTCACAATCTCCAGTTAAAGCATATCTGTCAGATAAATGTTCGCTGTCCTTTTCTTTTATATGACTGGAGAAAAGGATTGCAATAATTTTAACTGGCAGATAAGTTCTGTAGTAGTATCTGGAGATTGTGAAACAGGCCCTTAAAGTCTGAGATTTTCATTTGTTTCTCAAAACGCTCCTAACAAAATGACGTGTCAAAGTGACATCACGATCAAATTGTCGCCCTGTTTAAAGTTTGGAAAAATCAAGAAATTGCTATTTTTACAGTCAAATGTTACGTTTGTGTATATGGTTGCCATAAAATTTGTTTTATCTACACTGATATTGTAAGGTCTCTAAAACGTGTTCGAAAACAGTAGGCAATGGCTAGCATTACCACGACCGATTTTACTATGATAAGCTTTTTATCTGTGGCAGTAACGTAATTTTAACTTTTCATGCTCAAATATTGATGTGCTATGAGTTTTGATAACATAATGTACACCTGCACCCTCCCGCGCATCCGCCGACAGCCCGACACGCGCCTCCCCGACACAATCGAGTTGGTCATGGCGGTGCAATGAATGGCGGCCATTCTATGGTTTCCGAATACGGCATTTTGGATAAATAATATGAGTGTAGATAAAGCAGTGTATGCAACTGTACGTAATTAGGCCTTAAAACGTAACAGTTACATAAACTACTATTACAGTAAAATGTAAACAAATGAATGGTAACATCGTTTTTTGTAATTTCGTACTTTAAAAAATCGTAAAAAGTTGGAATCTTTGAACTATTTGATTTTTTGTTATTAATTTTTACTTTATTTGGAAATTTTGATCATTTTGCATCCTGTCAATAGGTAAGTGTTGGTTAGCGAAATATAATGTCGTTAGTCTACAGGTCTATATATGGCTCTATTTATTCTAAGTGCAACAATACTACTACATAACACTTAATGAGGAGCATTATAAGTAATACTCGGAAATAACTAAAAGGAACCAAATAAGTACTAAATTAACATGCAATTCGGTATTACCAAGTGATTGAATCCCTTACGCATATAACCTGATTTTAACACATAATACATTAAACCATCCAACATGTAATGAAGTAAAGTAGGTACTTAATTCTATTCGCAATGTATCTTTTAGCATAAACAAACATTAAGATGTCTACGACATTGGCTGACGCAATTAAAAAGCAAGGTATTGCAACTATTCAATGCATCAATATTACATTTTTCATGCAGCCAATTTAATTTCATCAACTTGACAATGTCACAGGTTATTATGAAACTATGATTTCACCAACATGACAATTTGTTATGTGACACTGACAATTCGCCATACATTACTAAATGTACCTATGTCAAATTGTCATTATCAAATGACAATTATTGTTTGTAAAACAACCAGTTCTATAGCATGAAAGGCCATGGAAGTTTTATTTTTGCCTTTTTTGGTCTATCAACCTTATATCTCAAGTTTTTTTACTGTTAGTAAGCTGTTAAATATGGTTAATTCCCTTAACCACGACCCTTGGTAAAACCTGAACAACTAGCTACAGGTACGACTACTCACGTGCGCTATTTTGGGGCTGCCACTAACCGACTTGATGAGCTCGTCCTGCAGCGAGGAGCGCGACCAGGACAGCTCGCCGAGCTGCGCGTCCGCGTCGCTACTCGCTAGCGAAGCTGCGCCAGCGCATGATGCTCGGGAGCCCGGCCTGTGGATAAGGTGTTATAAATTGTTACGCTAAGTTAGTCAAATAATAATGATTGACGTAAAGTAAGCATTACCCAATTTTATATGTCCGACTTAAGGACTTGGGTCTTATAATCTCTTTTGATTTTAGGCCATCATTCATGTATTATTTATGAAATAATAGTCATTTTATGTTTATTGTTTGTTTTACCAAGCGTCCTGAATAAGATTATTCTTATTCTTCTTCCAAATTATTATAAAAAATACAATTACAACAAACATCTTAACACTCATAGTACCTATACACTAAACTTCTATACACTATTGATTAAATTACATAAATCTGTTAATATCTGACATGACATCTAAATTTATAATTACAAATAGATAATTACAATTTGGTTAAGTGGACTTAGCTTGATTGAAATAGCTGTAGGATACTTACATAGGTTCCTCTAATTGTTACATGTTTATATTATATTGTTTGTATTCAAAGAAACGTTATCTTAAAATCTAAGTAATTATCTTAGCGGATAGTCTTTAACCACCCGTATCTAAATAGAAGCCCGTACCACTTCAATCTGCCGAGTAAATAACCGGAAAATCTGTACAACTCCTCATTTTATCCAGTTATACTAGACATCGTTAAATAGTGTAGTCAGTTTAATATTAACGGGGAAGTTGTTTTCAGTGACTGTTTAGGTATATGGTATTGCACTGCATGTATGCTATTAATAGGTGAAAGGCTTATGGTCTAAGAGCTGGCCACGTCAGATATGACACAATAATGAGAGCAATGAAACCTGTCTAGTTAGACTGCTTTACCATCCTTATTGCTAGATTCGGGCATCTGGCAGCTTTTAATGGGTGGAGGTCGGAGTGACAGACCAACAAAGTTTTTAAGTTGGAAAAAAGTAATACCAAAATAGATAAAAACTGCCAAAGTTGTGTCAATTATAGAGGACAGGGTCTATATTAACATTAGATTAAAAACCATTGTCTTTTATCGCGGAAACAAAAACAGTAGGCAATTAACTAAAAATTGCATTATCCATCATTTGGCACTACTTTCCCCCAACAGCAACTTCTGGATATGATATAATCTAATAAATTACATAATTTCCCATAATATTGCATCAAACCCAGAACTCTAGGATTTCTTTTCTTTAAGTTATTTGCATTCTTTGACCTCCACCACTTTACAGCTGCCAGATGGCCGGATCTAGAAATAAGCATAGTATAGCAAACTAACTAGAGGAGTTTCGTTGCTCTCATTATTGTGTCATATCTGACGTGACCAGCTCTCCGTCTATTACTAATTGGCTTTTCCGTAACACTATGGTTATTACGTTTTAATGTAGCTGGTGCCGGTTTAACAGAGTTTCAAAGTATTCTATACTATCACTAGCTTATGCTCGAGACTTCAACCAACTCCTATACAACTTTATAAATTTTAATATATTTACTTAATATTCATATTATTATATAGCTTTCAGAGTTTGTAGTCATGTCTACACATTATACACGGTGTAACATGAAGAAACCGAATAATTTTAACAGCGTATTCCTGATCATAATTGGAGACTAAAATGTCGTATAAACTTTTCTGGATTTCGCGAAAAAAAAATTATTTTTTTTGCTTTTTTTTTGTGTGTTTTGTGTTTGTGTTTAACATAAAAACATAAATGTTATTGGTAAAGATGTCGATTAAAATAAATTAGTACATGTTTTTCGAAAAAATAGTTTACGTAAAGTATTCCTTGGCACTTTGATATCTGTCAATAAGAATGTCTAGACTAGACCCCATAAAGGGTCAAATCGCCATCAAAAAAGCGTTTTGCACTGAGTCACATTAAAAAATGTTTTTTTATTTAAGTGGTAGTAACTCTGAAACTAGGCGAATTCCAGAAAAGTTTATACGACATTTTAGTCTCCAATTATGATCAGGAATACGCTGTTAAAATTATTCGGTTTCCTCATGTTACACCGTGTATAAACCATTTATTTTCGGATAAAGAAATACAAATTGACACAGGTTATCTGTATGCCAGAGTGATCGATGATCAGACTGATTTATAAACGCGACCGCCACTTTCATCTGAACCTTTAACGATGTATACAGCCATTGGATTGTATACAGCGATGGATGCAGCCTTAGCCATTGGAGAAAGCCTTTGACCCCACATAGGGTTACTACTCAGGAATGCTCTAACGCAAATAGTTTTTGAATAAGAAAAGGTTTAAAAAAATCTAACTAAAGTTGTTTTCAATATCCGACAACACAAAGAATCATACTGTATTAGTCATTAGCAGTGTTTTTGACAATAGCATATTAGTGACACGTCACGTCAGAGCAACGCAATACGTTTGTATGTGTTTCGGTTTTGGCACTTGCCATTTTACACACATTTGTCATAAGTCATGTGTCAAGTCAAATTTGTAATGTGTCATGAATAAAAAAGATAATTGAATATGATGAAGGGGATTTCATACTGTTCAGTGAAGATGTATTTGCTCATGGCCTTTTATTTACATACAATACAGGCTGCTCCAAACTAAATGGTACCTTGTCCATTTCTTCGTAACCACTGCACTGATTGTTAAGATACTTGATATACTGGTTTCTTAATAGACTAATATTTATGTACGTTTCGGCTTTGTCCAGAGGCTAAGGACATCCTGTATGCCTAAATCATAGGTACTTCAAGCGAGCGATAACGCATGCCCACGCTTTGAGACACAACATAAGAAAGCAACGGGCATTTAATTGGGCTCTACCGTCAAACACTACACGTATTTTAGTTATTACCTTGAGTGTGGCAAGGAGTGTGCCCCGTCTATCGGTGGGCATACAGGGTGTGCGTGTGCCACGGTGTGCCGCCGCATGGAGGCGCGTCGTGACGGGCATTGTGTTGCCAAGTCATATGCTGCAAATATACACTTACATTAGATATTTACACATGATTTATAAAACCTATTTAGCCGCTAAGAATCATTAAAAATCCCAAATGTCAAGAGAAACGGAGCGACCTAAATAAAGGAGGACGAGCCTAAAGACAAATATTATGCTGTTTCAAGTTAGCGTGAAAGATTATGCTGTTTGAAAATTATATCTGCCGTCTTGAGCCAAAACCATTTGCCAGATTAAACTTTTTCTTTTTGTCTTATTTTTTTAAGGCTAAGATAAAAATTTTGAAAAGTAGTTGAAATGTTTTCGTATGTTTCGAATATTTTAAATACTTCTTATAATATTAAGGTTAGGGGAACAAATTTGGCAAGACAAGGATTTATTTTATAGGCAATTATATCAATATCAACCATTTGTATTCATTCTAGGTACACTTAGGTAATCAACATATATAATTATAATGAACTTGGATGAGAGAATATGAGTTGAAGTGTTCTGTGTTATTTAATAGTGATCAAAGCTGAACCTAAAATAACGTAAAGCTTTAGTTCTGGTACAAAGAGGCAAAAATGTTATAAAATAAAAGGTGATACCTACAACAAAAAAATCTGCGTTGGCATGTTACTAAGCGAAAAATATTGATAGTATTTTAATTGCAAAATAAAGTGTAAACTAAATTTAAAGATGCTAAATCAGTGTTTATGTATGTATGTAGATTCATTACTTGTGTTTCATTAGCAACAGGTTAAGATATATAAATGAATACATACAATCAAAGATCTCCCAAAATATCTGAACGCTAAGAGCGTTTTTCGATATCCAACTAGATATTTTTGATTTCTACGTTCGTGTTATATAATGTACGGCGCTGATTATCAATCAAACTAAACCTAGAAAGTGCGTAGAGTGCAACAGGGCCACAAAGTAATGCTTATTAAAACTTTTGGTGCTATCATACCGACTGTTCAAATGAGTCATTCATAAGCATAATATCAGTGGATTTTTTAAAAATAAATGCTAAAACAAAAACAAAACACTTTACATATTATAGAACGCTTCTAGAAAGCTGCTTCAAAATTCAAAACAAAAACAATTGCAACGTGACGTCATGCAGCTAGGGTTGACACGTGCGTTCATACATTCTAGGGCTTCGTCGCAGAACTGGTGGTATTCGTCGTGTGATATTCGCGTGCGAGGGGGCGCACGTGGCGGCGTCTCTTCTATGTTGTCAAAGTTGCCAATGTTGCCAAAGTCGCCAACGCCAAAGGTGTGCATGGGAGTAAGGAAAAGTGCTTAATACTAATCCTGGTGTAGCATTATACGAGCAAAATTTAAAATACATTAAGAAACCTAACCGGAGACACTTCAAGTTACGGACATTGATTTTCTAAGACTTACACCAAAATTCCAGCCAAGAATTCCTTCTTCCATTAGAAGCACTTTGTAGTTGTATTAAAACTTTAGTAGAAAGCTTCTAGTGCACTTTTTTACGGGATAGTATTATTTTCAATTACTTCATCATTAGTTTTGAGAAAAATACCGTCCTAATGTTATAGGCTACTTACCAGACTTGAGGACAAATTTTTTCGTGTTACATTTTACCTAAATATAACCCTAATAACGTTTAATACTGTCTAGCGGAATATCCTGACCTCTAGCTTAAGTGTTTCTAGCAATTATGGTCCGTATCAGGTATGTTTTCCTGTACCTGTCCGCTTCCAGGGTTTGGGCGCCTGATGGGGTGCCACGTGCCGCGGGAACGGTTGAGGGGCGCATACTTCTGGACTCGCGCAGGTCTCTGTGTCTTCCTCATCTTCATCGTCCTACGAAAAAAGATAGTGGTTTTAGCTTTAGTCTTTCAACGATTGTATTTAAGCGTTTGCTAGATACGGTACGCTGGATATACATATGACTTAATATGGGTGCGCAAAATTCAATTTACCAAATGTGGCCGCAGTTGAAGAATTATTAGGGCCAAATGACAAAATATCGACAAAAACAAGTAAAAAGTGGTGGAGTACATACGTGATTTTTAAGGTTTTAAAGAATAAAAACATGATTAGTATGGCCATCAGTGCTTCGCATGCAGGTGGCGTAGACATAGACATCTTTACTAGAGATAAATTGAAAAGAGTTCATTGAAGTTTTAACAATCTGAGGCGCTAATGAAGAGGGTTTTCCAGAGTGTTTTCATACATCCTGCAATTCTGTGATATGTTGGTGATTCACCTACTATGTATTGTGTCAAAACAAACAATTTCAGACACAGTAAAAACATATAGTGTACGCCCACATAAATCAAATTATCATAATTTAGCATAACACATAGTCATTCAAGTAGTTTCAATTTGATGACATTTCATACTGCTGACACTTTAGAATGACTATTAGCGTAGCGTATTTAAAATTAAATCCTAGTGTTTTATTTCTTTTTTCACCTTGTTAAAAACTGTCATTTTCATTTACTTAAAGCCGCTTTCCCAATTTTCCGTGAAAAACGTGCGGAACGGCCACGGCCTACATTAAATTGCCGGCATGAAATGAATTATAAACGTTCCCATCAAATTAAATACTACGCCGTGCTTGGGTGAATTTTCCATTACTTAACGCAATACCGCGAGCAAACTTAAGTCGTTTATTTTTTAACGTAGCGGTTTAAAATAATTGCTGTTGATTTTAGAATTACCTTTTTACAGAGATGTGACTTATTTGAAATACTTGTATTTTAAATGCTAATACAAAATGCAAAATACCTATTTCCTATTTTGTATTTAAATACCTTTTTCACAAAAGCATTTTGTATTTTATTTGAAATACTTTTTGGGACCCATTTTCTATTTTGAAAATACAAAATATTTTTTTTTGTAATTTAATATAATGTTGGTAGAAAGGGTCGATTTAACAGGTTATAGTTATATTGCTCCTACGTGGATGATTGGTAGGACAGGACACCGCGTAACCAAGGGAAATCTCGTCATTTTGTAACTAGTCGTCTGTTTTGAAATGGAGAGTTAAGATAAGTATGGAAATCATCATCCTCTGAGCGTTTGTCCCGGTTTGGCGAACTAATCACATGAATTGGCATAGACACTAGTTTTTACAAAAGCGACTACCATCTGACCTTCCAACCCAGAGGAGAAACTACGCCTTATTGGGATTAGTTCTGGTTTCCGCGGGATGTTTTCCTTCACCGAAAAGCTTCACTGATACATATCAACCGATAATTCGTACATAAGTTCCGAAAATCCCAGTGGTACAAAGTCGGGATTCGATCCCGAGACCTCCAGATTGGTTCCATATAGATAAATATAACTCACTATCAAAGCATGAAAAAAATGATTTAATTACATGTATCGAGTGCTGACCCTTAAAAATATTTTAACCATTTACCTACAAAACAAATTAGTGGCACACAAAACTCACCTCTAGTTAAAATTTGATTAACATTTGCTTTATATTTATTGGTTAAAATGGCTATAATATGACTATGACATAAGATCACGGGCGGATCTTGGCGACGGAATTCCAAAAAGCATTTGTATTTTAAAAAAGTATTTTGAAAATACCTATTTTGTATTTAGTATTTGAAATACAATTTTGCTAAGTATTTTGTATTTTGCATTTGAAATAGTAAATCATGAAAGTATTTGCATTTTGTATTTAAATACTTTTTCTAAACCATTTTGCACATCTCTGCCTTTTTATTTGGTATCGTACTAGTTATAATAAAAAGGAATTATACTATAACTTATAATTTCCTTTTTTTATTAAGTTACACCAATTTGACAATATTCACCACGCTGACAATTGACAATGTTCGTTACTCAATTAGTAAGACATGACGGTCGCTGTCATGTCAAGTCAAATTGTCGTTATCCTGGTGGCAATTGTCAAGATTGTACTTTCGAGATTATCTGTTTTTTGTCTATTTTGCGTAGTGTAATTTTTTTAACTTTTAATCTACCTAGAGTATAAAATTACGACGGCAAAGATCTCAGCGTGCGTAGCCAACGTGGCTATTACGCGCCCAGATCTCAGCATTTTAAATGTTGTAACCACTTACCTAAATTTATTTATTTCTGTAAAAGTAGTTAAACGTCATTCCAAATAAAAGATATTTGCAACAGTTAAAAGCGATGTTGACGAAATACGTCTGATGCGGTTCTTTTGATATGCAATTATGAATTCATGCACTACATGCAGCCTGCAGTCTGCACACCACTGCAGACCGAACTCTATAGTGAAGGTTTAAGGTTCATCTTCATTCAGCTTTTATGGAATGTACAGTTTTTCACCGCATTCCCATGGCCCTTATCACTGGAAACAATGTGATGTAACATAAAATCTTTGCCATAAAAATATTGATTTGCGAGTTACGTAACGAGTCATCGTTCTTAAAACATTGTTTTAAAATGTAAAAACGATTACGCAACGTTTTTTTTTTTAAACGGCGGAATAAGCAAATAATGGCGTTTTACACGCAATTGATGTGACTATGAAGTTACATTAACCTATTTGTGATAGTACTCGTTGAACTCGAATGAGAATAACTTAGTACGACTGTTACCATACCCAACTAACCATTGGTGGACCTCTTGTTAAATACCATCATCAATCAATATCTTTATATACAGACCCCATTAATCCCATTATATACAATTATAGTATAAGTTACAATTGTAGGATTTAAAACGGGAAAACTGCATGGGTCAAGCCATTCTTCCGCACCGTGTGTCAATCGCATCAATAATATCAATATTGTCGGTTTTCACCTGTTAAAATTTGATACTTGTGTAATTTTGCTACGTATTTAGCGATATGATTCGAAGCATCGTAGAACGTAAGTTGCATCAAACGCCAAGACTCTCGCCTTGTCTGACCCTAAATTAGCTTAGAAACGACATTATTTCTAAAACGAATTGTAGAGTTCTGACAACTACGAGGAAGAACTTAGAAATGTTGTCTCTGTTTATTTTCCATTTCATAATCATTTACAAATCTGAAATAGGTAAGTACTTTATGACCGTTAAACACGCACCTGAGCAAATAAATATTCTGAAAAACCTCGAAACAACAAAGAAAATATTTGCACGTTTTGGGTAAGTATGAAAGAAATGGCTGCCGTGTGGTGCCGGCTTAGAATTGCTCCACCCCAACTCTTCCCGTGGGTGTCGTAAGAGGCGACTAAGGGACATACCGGGGGGCGGGCAGCAGCGCCCCTGCAGAAAAATCCCACCACCAAACTGCGATCCCCAACCCGCATGCCCAGCGTGGGGATTATGGGCATTACCCCTTTATGATAAGTTCAGCCAAGAAATGGCCCCCAGTTCCCGGCCGCCTCGCTATTCCTGGCCATGGTAGCGGCCACGGTAACGGCGGGGCAGGGGGTGCTAGGAATCCCCGGGCTACAACAGGCTACCACACACTTCCTAAATTGACCCTGGCTACGTTCAACGGACGCACTCTGAGGCTTGACCATCATCTAGCGCAGTTGGAAGTGGAGTTAGAGAACATTAAATGGCATGTTCTTGGGTTATGTGAAGTCCGTAGAGAGGGGGAGGACACCGTAACCCTAGACTCAGGCCATCTTCTCTACTTTCGCGAGGGTGATAAAACATCCCAGGGTGGCGTAGGTTTTCTCGTCAATAAGGCCCTCTCTAGCAACGTTCAAGAAATCTCCAGTGTGTCGAACAGGGTAGCGTACCTGATCCTTCGGCTTTCCAAGCGGTATAGCGTGAAGGTAGTTCAGGTTTACGCACCGACCTCGGCACACTCGGATGATGAAGTGGAGGATATGTATGAAGACATATCCAAAGCCTTGCACAACACCACAAAGGCTCACTTCAACGTTGTTATGGGGGACTTTAACGGCAAGGTGGGAATCCGGACTGGCAACGAATCCCGAATAGGCCCGCATGGTTATGGAGTTAGGAATCACAGGGGGCAAATGCTTGTCAACTTCCTTGAGAAAGAGGAGCTATTCTTAATGAACTCCTTCTTTAAGAAACAGCCTCAAAGGAAGTGGACATGGCAGAGCCCCGACACTGTGACAAAAAATGAGATCGACTTCATCTTGACGGATAGCAAGCACATATTCAGAGATGTCTCAGTGATCAACAGGTTCAACACCGGATCTGATCACCGACTGCTCCGAGGCTCTCTGAATATCAACTTGAAGCTTGAAAGAAACCGTCTGATGAAGTCCACGCTCCGGCCTAACCAAATCCAAATCGTCGCGGGCACCGAGGAGTTTCAGCAGCTTCTCGGGAATAGATTTGTTGCCTTGGAACCCACTGATGACGCCGACGAGACCCTACACAATCTGGTCGAAACGCTGAGGGACGAGGGTATCAAGTTCTGCAGAAAACAGCGTACTGGCAAGAAGTCCAAACTCTCGGATGAGACTCTGGGGCTGATGACAAGAAGACGGGAGACTACCCAAGCGACTTCGTCAGAGAGGTCAGACCTGAATAAGCGAATTGCGAAGATGGTACGGCGCGACCTTCGGAGCTCCAACACACGCCTTATTGAAGAGGCGATAGAGCGAAACCGAGGGTCCAAAGTATTCACTCAGCAGCTTAGCAGGAGCCACCTGACGAAGCTAAAAACGCACGACGGGAGGACCGTGTTGTCGAAGCCGGAGATCTCCGCCGAGATAGAGGATTTTTATGGCCGGCTGTACTCTGCACATGCCCCCCACTCCCGACGAGACGACCATGATTCAAGAGCCACCCTGACACGCCACTATACCGACGAACTGCCAGACATCAGTCAAGACGAGATCGTGTTAGCTCTGAGGCAGCTTAAAAATGGAAAAGCCCCCGGTGAGGATGGTATTACTTCAGAGCTTCTGAAGGCAGGAGGAGCTCCTGTTATACAGGAGCTGCAGAACCTCTTCAATACCGTCCTTCACAGTGGGAGAACTCCTAAGGTGTGGAGCGGGAGTTTGGTGGTGCTCTTTTTTAGGAAGGGTGATAAAACCCTCCTTAAAAACTACAGACCCATCACACTTCTGAGCCACGTCTATAAGCTTTTCTCACGAGTGGTCACGAATCGTCTCGCCAGAAGACTCGACGAGTTCCAGCCACCGGAACAGGCTGGATTCCGCGGAGGATATGGCACCATAGACCACATTCACACAGTGAGGCAGATTATACAGAAGTCCGAAGAGTATAATCAGCCCCTGTGTCTCGCTTTTGTGGACTATGAGAAGGCCTTTGACTCCGTGGAAACTTGGGCTGTTCTGGAATCCTTACAGCGATGCCAAGTAGACTATCGTTATATCGAGGTGCTGAGATGTCTCTCCGAAGCCGCCACTATGAGTGTCCAAGTACAGGGCCAGCAGTCTAAACCCATCCAATTGCGCAGAGGGGTGAGACAGGGGGATGTCATATCCCCGAAACTGTTCACAAGCGCATTGGAAGACATGATTAAGACGCTGGACTGGAAAGGTAAGGGCATAAACATAAACGGCGATTACATCTCACACCTGCGATTCGCTGATGACATAGTCGTAATGGCGGAGTCGCTAGAGGAGCTGACCCGGATGCTGGACGGCCTAGCTTCAGCCTCGCGACGCATCGGTCTTGGCATGAATTTGGATAAAACCAAAGTCATGATCAATGGCCACATTGATCCAGGACCGGTCGTCGTACATGGCCACCTTCTTGAAATTGTTTCTGAGTACACCTACCTTGGGCAGATCCTGCAGTTAGGTAAAAACAATTTCGAGAAGGAGGCCAAAAGGAGGATCCAGCTAGGCTGGGCAGCATTTGGGAAACTACGCCGAGTCTTCTCGTCATCCATACCGCAATGCTTGAAAACGAAAGTTTTTAATCAGTGCGTCCTACCCGTAATGACCTACGGAGCTGAGACGTGGACACTCACGGTAGGGCTGGTCCACCAGTTCAAAGTCGCTCAGCGAGCTATGGAAAGAGCTATGCTCGGAGTTTCTCTGAAGGATAAGATTCGTAACGAATACATCCGACAGAGAACCAAAGTTATCGACATAGCTCAAAGAATTAGCAAGCTGAAGTGGCAGTGGGCCGGCCATATCTCGCGAAGAACCGACAACCGCTGGGGTAAACGTGTTCTTGAGTGGAGACCGCGACTCGGCAAACGTAGTGTAGGACGCCCTCTGGCAAGGTGGGATGACGATCTGCCAAAGACTGCAGGCAGATGCTGGATGCGGCAAGCTGAAGACAGGGGGCTATGGCGCTCATTGGGGGAGGCCTATGTCCAGCAGTGGACTAAAATAGGCTGATGATGATGAATGAAAGAAACGTAACGAGTCCCTGTCATGTCAGGGTACGGTCAACATCAAAGATAAGTTTAAACTTTCAATACATCTTTGACATCGCCTGTACATTCTGTGTACAACAGGGTCACATGTATCATTAATTACTGAAGCGTCAAAGTATGACCTCGGTTTGGTGATTCAAAAGTGAAAAGTAAGTATCTTTAAATTCCATATGTAAAAGACATTTGAACTTCTCAGGGTCTGGGTAAGTCATAACCTTATATCTCGACAAAAGATGTAGGTACCTCATTAATACTGACCTATGAAGCAATATAACTCATTTTTTTACTATAAAGAGTGTCTAGCAAGTAGCCTTTGGTAAGTCATTGCAGTCTTTGAATGCATTGTACAGGCATCTTGCAACGAAACCTTACTCTTGATATTTGATAATAATGTTTTTATACTTTTATCCATTAAATTTATACCTGATAAAAAGTACATATAATGGTCAAAATTACAGTTGATAAAATGAAAAGAACGCATGTGACAGAACATTACATACCCAAGAATTATAAATAGTCAAGACTACTGTATATGCTTAAAGGTCTGATCAAATATTGAGTAATGGCAAAAACGTGTGAGGAGAGAGCAAGGAAGCAAGTGAGAGTAAATACCTACAGTAAAAGGCTTAAGGCTAAAGTGCATTGCATCACGAAAAGGGCGGTTATGCTTTCCCTTCGCTTATGCAACTGCACCTGTATAATGCATGCCATGGATCTTTAAAAGGCTTTTTATATGGTGCCTGTCTAAATTAAATATATTGAGTTATGATTACGGCTAGCCCTATAAATGCATCTGCCTTCTATGTAAGGTATCACAGACTAGTGTTATTTTTTTACTTAATTGCAGCTGTTGTGGCTATATTTAAACCTAAATAAAAATATATTTTAAAATCTGTACACTGAATATGGCTGATCTAAATAATTTGAAACTTTATTGACATAATGACCTATTAATTAGTGCCGAAATAAGATGGTGTTTAATCTCCGAAGCTTCGCTTGCTTTTTTCATCACATGTGAAGTATAAAAAATAACCGGCCAAGTGCGAGTCGGACTCGCGCACCGAGGGTTCCGTACAAACCTTTACAACTTAAAGGTATTATAGACCTGAGTATTTGATATGAATTTCAATTTAATACCTCTACGCGTTTACGTGGAAAAAGGTAGTATGTTTAAAATTTAAAAAAATATTTTTCGTATGATTTTACTAAAAATGTCTACTTTTCGTAATTTTTCCTTTGTCTGTGCTATATGAAGTTTCTTTGTGCCAAGTTTCAAATTTCTGAGTTTACGGGAAGTACCCTTTAGGTTTTGAGTTTCTTGCGAGTACTCGGTTTCAAAATATGCGACTTAAATTGCTATTTCTTTTTATTGCGTTGACATAAAAGTTTGGTTTTGCTACATCTGAAAGGTCCTAGACCTGAGTATTTGACATGAATTTCAATTTAATACATCCACGCGTTTACGAGGGAAAAGGTAGTAGGTTTAAAATTTTAAAAAATATGTTTTTGTATGATTTTACTAAAAATGTCTACTTCTTGTAATTTTTCCATTATCCATGCTATATGACGTTGCTTCGTGCCAAATTTCAATTTTCTGAGTTCACGGGAAGTACCCCGTAGGTTTTGCGAGTGGCGAACTCTAAAATTTGCAGCATAAACGACTGTATCTTTTGCTTGCGTTGGCTTTTAAGTTTTATTTTTTACAGCTCCAAGGGACAATAGGCATACTCAGTATTTGATATAAATTTCAGCTTGATACCTCCACGCGTTCCTGAGAAAAATGGTCTTGACAGACAGACAGACAGACAGACAGACAGACAGACAGACAGACAGACAGACAGACAGACAGACAGACAGACAGACAGACAGACAGACAGACAGACAGACGGACAACAAAGTGATCCTATAAGGGTTCCGTTTTTTCCTTTCGAGGTACGGAACCCTAAAAAACAGTTAAGTATAACTTACTTCGAAAAATTCGTTTAAAATTACATTAGGTACGATTTATTTAAAGATGCCGAAGCCTTATTTAAAGATGAAAACTGCTCGCATTTGCAGGCATGCGATCCACCCACTACGGGGCGCATTACGTCGGACGTTGCAAAATTAACTACAGCGTCGAAATGCGTATTAGTATGGTGAAATTATCAGGAAGCAACTGAATCATCTTGATATACACATTGCTTTAAGTGAGATCTTAATTTGTTTTCCTGATACTAAAACGAAATATTTCAAAATTATGCAAGTTAGTAGAGGACATATCCGAAGAACAAATCCGTCAATGTGTGGTGGGAATTGTGCTAGGTTATGTCGTCAGACAGATCTGAATAGCGCCATACATTGATCGATTTCAAAACAAGAAAAGTTCACCTGATATTAGCTAAACCAGGGGTCTGCAAATCGCGGCTCTTTGAAGTGTTAGTTGTGGCTCTTCGAGTTACCCTCAAATTTTAAAAAAATCAAATAATACAGTAAAAAAAACATAAAACAGACAACTGCGGCTATATCAGCTTCCGAAAATTGCATATTTTTTCCGCCATCAGGCTCTTTGTCAAAAAAGTTAGCCGACCCCTGAGCTAAACTATTATTGACAGGGATAAAACTTGGTCAAAACATTCATAACTCGCGAATGTCCCCATTAAATTCAAGGTTTAAGAAATATACTGACACCGATTATACTAATTCCCAAATCACGCAAAGCATGAACTTGTCATAAAGACCTAACTGCGATCTTTCGTGCCGTTATATCGCACGAACTTAGTCATCTTTTAACGCAATCCCTTTTTGGCAAACTTTCTTTATGAGTCAAACGGCTTTTTGTCTTGTGCAAACATATGGTGCTACATAGAAGTCTTAATTATTATGTCGTTCACTGCGTATAAGGAAGATCCGGTTACCTACAACTTGACGGCGGTATAAAGTAGAGTCTACTCGTAGGTTCATAACTTGTCCGTGATAGTACGATAACACTCACTTTTACAAATTCAGCAGTCTTCTAATGACAAAAATTTTCATCAAGAATTCCATATTTTTCTAAAGTTTCACGTAGCGTATTGTATTATATTTTAATAATTTAATTAGGACTGTAAAGTCCTATTTACTACCACAATACATGTTTTTTGTATGTTATGTATGCTCATCAAGTCGATCGCATTAATTTAACAGACTCAACATTGAGTTTTATCATACAGGTGCGACAAGTATGGACGGACACGGACGCGAAGTAACCAAAGTATAGCGGCCGGTGGGAACGTCAATCAACTGATAACGCACGGACCGTTTTTTCCTGGCCGAGACCTTAGAAATCAAAGTCGCTCGCGATTCTAAATAAAGAACAGGCCTTTTAAGGTTAAGTACATGTAATTTTATTTAGTTCTGAACAATATACAATACAATGAGGACAAAGTTAAGACATTCTAAAATTTTACCTCTAATTACTTATTTATTACAAAATTTCAAGGATTAGGGCTGCGTGTTTCGTGTAACATATAACTTAGTAATCACTTTGTTGGGGCTAATGAGATGGAACGGAGCCAAATGTGCACATACGAGCTTCCCTGAATATTAACGAAAACGTTGTTCGGGTGGAAGTTTAATAACTCGTAAAAGATCTGGGACGTCCCGCGTCCTTGGTAAGCCTTAGCTTATAAAAGTGGCAAGGTTACCATTTAAAGCTTTAAGACTTTACTAAAGTGTTATCTATGTAATGAAGTATGTCATTACATGATAACTAATGCTGTAAAAAGAAAGGAGATGGTACAAGACACAGATTGAACCCCTCTTTGCGTCGCGGACTGCTCAAGTGAGGGTTCCTAGTGTTCCTACCTCTAAATCTGTGCGTGCGAAACGAAATGCATTAAAAAGAGGGAAATGGCGGAAAGGACAGGCATAGACCCCAATGACTACTCTGACAAGAGTATACTAAAAGAGACAAGAAAGAAAAACTTGACAAATCATCGCTAGGTCAGGGGGGTTTCACTACGCAGTTTAGGTACATTTGGCCGGCGCGCCTCCCGGGCAGGCTTATGGCAGTGGGCTGCCGCTCGGCTCGCACGATACTCGTGTCACGTGGCGCTCGCGCAAAATTGAAAATACACAATGGCTTCGAAACCTAAATCTCTATTTAATCTGTATAATAGATGTCTTTACGGATGTCTGAATAAACGGAAGAACAAGGAAGCAGAAATAACATATTTAAATTCCGGACAATATTGAAAGGTCCCGAAGTCCTTACTTAATAATAGTTAAAATAAATATCCTTCATTTATTGAATATTGGTTGCCCAGAAACAATATTAGGAACTGACCGACATATTTTCAAAGGAATACGGCTGTGGCATATCTACTTCCGTGAGAATCAGACATAGTTAATCTCTATAAAAAATTCAATCTCCGGATAAAAAAATCATGTTTACAGAATCAACGTTTGTAATTCCTACATATTTATCTGAAAAATAATAAATCAGTAGGTATAGGTACAAAAACTTGTCAAGTGACAACCCCGTGCAGCTCGGTCATAAAACTGCTGCGCGCAAAGAAGATTCACGGTTCGTGCGCGGTTATATGTTTCAATTTTGCGTGCAGGCAGCGAGTATAGGTATAATTTTATACCTAAATCTGACTTTTGTGAAGAAGTGAATTTTCTATACGGTAGTACTATTAGTTATTCTGTGGCTGTATTCAGACAACAGACAGAGAGGAGCGCAATTATGGAGCGCGATAACGCTAATGTAAACTACACCACGTGCTTCGTTACTCGTATCTACATATAACATAATCGTTTCAATAAGGACGTGCCTTAAATCTAAAGTGAAACCTCCAAGTAAATCGTGTAGTGCTATTCTGGAGATTCAATTGAAGCAGGTTAAATCGAAGCTGAATAAATTGATAGATGTTTGGATTACCTGGAAGGCCTCGATTGAGATACCCAATGTATTTTCAAGCTTAGATGTAGTTTACAGTTGTAAGTAAATAATTATTTGATTACCTACCATGCCAAAAAGCGACAAGCAACAAACAGTTCACTGTGTTTTCTTATTGATTAAATGAAATAATTATAAACAAATAAGGATGCTTCTACACGACACTTCATTTTGTATAGAGAACACCACGTGATCTCCGAGGATCACGTGACGCTTTCTACATAAAAAAAGTCGGAAGTGTCGTATTATATATATATCGTATAGGACCTGGAACGCTGCAGCGCAGTGTGAAACATCCTTGAAGTGTTTTTTGAGCTAAGGGCAAAAGCTTAAGCGCATCTATGATTTTCATATCTGCTGTCAAAGACTCATGAAAACTAGTAAGTACAAAAAAAACAACGGGGTGCACTCCGGGAATGCCGGCAGAAGTGAAAACTTGAATATTAACGTTGTGCATTTTTGATATTGTTGTGCAGTATAAACGTACTATCATTTATGTGGTAAAATACATTATTCCTTTATTGCGCTATATACAAACATGACAATTTATATTACATTAAAAATTTTACACTTCAGAACTATTACAATTATTTATTCGATCAGCTCACGTGTCCGTCTTACGAATTTTCTATCTGACGAATCTGTCGGTCACGTGACCTGTCGCGAGTTTCACATTTTTTCCCGGTCACAAAAAGTGCGCAGCGCCGCTAAAGAAGTTTTCACTTAAATAATTCGACCTCCTGAAAACGGTACACTTAAAAAAACATCTGAAACACGACGTCAAAATGACTCGGAAAAGTGTTTCACGTGCCTCCCGTTATTTTACGAACTAGGTCATACCAGGCTTACCGGATATTCATAAACAAATGTCTACCCATCTAAGGGTTTTTCTCGAGTTTAATTTGTATGTGTATTTGAAAGTAAAGTTATACTGGTCTTCCTGTACGGTGGTGGATAGTTTTTGTGAATTGTAAAGTATTTACACAGTTGTACAGAGTACAGGCTGTGTGTACAGTTAGATATTGGCTGTAAGAAGAGACTAAGTGGCGATAATTATAGTTGCTATGAGTAGAAATAATACTGGTAAGTTATTGAGCTAGTGTAGTGTAATGACGGGTTCAAAAGAAATAGTACATTACTTACCTAGGGCTGTAAAAAAAAGAAAGCCCGAAATCGCAGGTATTTGGGACCCGAGCCGCAGGCGAGGGTTGTAAATATGCGATAGAGGGCTTTCTTTTTTACTGCCCGTGGTGAGTACACAATTTTACGTCCCCACCTGGCCATAATGCGAGTTTTACCGTAAGCGTATGCCCAGGTGGAGACGTAAAATTGTGTACTCACCACGGGCAGTAAAAAAGAAAGCCCTCTATCGCATATTTACAACCCTCGCCTGCGGCTCGGGTTACAAATACCTGCGATTACGGGCTTTCTTTCTTTTACAGTCCTTGGTAAGTAATGTACTATTAAAACGAAAGTATGGGAAAACTGCTATTATTCACTTTCCATAGGGTACTTAGATATATGTAGGTAGATTTAATTTTCCTCTTTAGGGGCAAAAGCAAAACTACCTACTCTAAGTTTTATACCTGTTACACTGTAAATCAGTCTTGCCTGTGTTGCTAATTAGCAATAAAAGTTGAAAAACAATTCCCGTCTGTAACAGCTCACAATCTATAGCGAGAGTAAAAGTTGACTTAACCGTGTGTAGGACTCTATTGTACCTACATTTTTTTTATACAACGTGTTACACCCAAGACTAAAAACCTGAAAAGTGTTTGTTCAGAATCGAGAGTGGAATCGATTGCAGTATATTTCAACATGGGTATACTTTTTCTTTAATTTTCCAATTTTATACGTGTCGAGTCTAAAAGTTTCGAATACTACAGTTTACCATTCTATCGAGAGGTTAGGAGATAGAGGTTGAATATTTAATAATGGCTGGCAGCTTTGACAAATTTGTTTTTTTACTGTAAATAGTGTCACGTAGGTTGTCATTGTCAAAGTATGTCATCTTATGTCATGTCATACAAATTGACAAAGCAGGTTGATAGATTGACGTGACATTACACATATAGAGATGTGACAACAACGAGTGAAGAGTTAACAATTGAATAAAATTGCAAGGAAAACTAAACATACGAATATGTTTCGTAATAATTAACTGATTGAAAAATAAATATTTTAGATTATTTAGCAATAATACAAATCGTTTGGGGTGTCTGAGGTTTTTAGTGGCTCAAGTAACACGTTGTATAAAACAAAGTGCTTACTTGTAACATTTGTATATCGTTCACACTTCACAAGTACCATTTCTCAAAAATATTTTGAAACATTATATCACATAGTAGTTAATGTATACCTTTTGCAATATAGTCCAGTCTCGCAACTCAATATAAAGTTGCCAAACAAAAGCCTAGCGTCCAGACGTCTGGAAGGCTGGAATCAATAGCGCGCTTTACGCTGGTTTTACGGGCTGGGGGATGAGTTTCCGATAAAAAGGAGCTGATACACAACCCGCAGCTGTGCAGTATCGATAACTTTTACGGTTGTGAACGAATCTCAGAGGGAATCTAACGTCTCGACAGGGTAAATTCAGCTTGAAATAAAGGAAAATAGAAAAATCTTTGTCTATTGCATTGTGGTATTGTTAGACCACGTTTCTGATGCTAAAAATAAATAAAAGGGTTACATACTTAGGTACACAAATCGGTTAACATAGAACCGCCTACATATTAAAAATAGTTTTGCGTACCCTTCTGCAGACAATCCTAAAGTTCTCTTGTCCTAAAGCAGACAATTTCTAAAGTTTTTCTTACATGCGGCAGTAATTATCAGCAATCGTGCAGATATATAGGTATGTACCTACTATGATAGAGTTTATAATTAGATTCTAAATACCTTCTGTACCTAAATATTAATTTACTGTATTCATTTTGCTTCGCATCTTTAGTAAGTAAAATGTGAGAATATCTACTTTAAGTCATGTCGTTTGACGTGTAGGTGTCGATGACGAATCTCATTTATTTTTTGCATTTACTTTATTGGCTTTATTTAAGTTTGGCTAAAACTCTCTTTGTAGATCTCGGCACGAGCGATAAATTGTTAAATTTGTTAGGGAAAAATAAGTTCTATTGAATAAATACGGAATATGAAGCAGCTTAAAATCTAAGTACACATAAAATATGCCCAGAAATTCCGACCTCATTTTCATACGTTTCAATAACAGTCAAACATTAGGGGTCCCAGAGGGCCTCGTGTCCTTACACGTGTTCACTCAGTTAGTAACATGTTCACGGGTACTCGGGTACTTACCTAAGGTAGGTAGGTACTGTAGTACACTTGTCTAAGGCTATTTGCCAAAGCAAAGGGTAAATGTTTGAGGCTTTACATGATTAATGTTTTGGGAACGAAATGAGGAAGGTTTTTGAGACACAATATTTTTGGATTAAACTTGAGTTAAATACCTTCGTTGTGTAGGTACAAAAATACGGAATTAATTGTTTTTAATGGCTTAAAACATATTTATTCTCGACAATTATTTAAACATTTGGGGACGCCTTATTATATCACATTTATTTGGAATAAGTAGACCTTTGAAGAATTTAGATTTTGCTTGTAAATTAAATAACGAGTACCCATATAAAACAGGCAACGAAAAAGATGATTAAAATGTAAGGCATATAATAACAGCTACAGCAAACTGCAAAATACCAGTCATTAGCTACTTCATTTGTGGAAAAGCGATTACAGTGCATAAAAATAAGGAAATAAGCTTGAACGGTTGAAGTGTGAATTGAAGTTTGTCCAATATCGGTGGGTTGGGGGCAATAGAATAGTTTGAAATAGGAAAGAATGACTGGCTCATCTCTAGGTCAGCTTTCATGAGACTCCTGTGCGGCGGCGTAACGTCTCGTCGCCTCGCCTCCACGCGGCCTGCTACCGGATCGGACCCTTACACGGAGGATAAGATCAGATGCTAGAATGTCTAGAAAGAAATAGCTTACCTCTAGGTTGTCAAAGTCGACTTTGATGAGCCTCCTCTGCGGCGTAGCGTGCGGCGTCACTTCCCCTCGCCTCGCCTCGCCTCCACCCGGCCCGCTACCGGACCCACTCGTTGCTGTAACAATAACAAATTTCATTAATATCATTATTCAGAGGCATAGATTTATATGTTTTGAAGATTTAGACTAGGTACAGTCACCGGCAATAGTATCTTCCTACACGAAGGCCGCGAAAATATGTGACACGCTCTTATGGCCCTACAAATAAGACAGCTGTACAGTCGACATCAAATATATCGGAGCGCTTTGGCCGCTCAAAATATCTAGACATGTAATTTATCGCCTTGACACTAGAGACGTTCTTCAGATATTTGTGGCCACCTTGGCCGCTCCGATATACCTAAAAGTTTATTTAATATGACACGCCACCTTAATTTCAATCATTAATAAAAAAACACTCAATGAAACATAGAAAAACCCAGTTGTACATTGTAAGTATATCTGGCTTAATCAATTCAAGACCCGCATGGGTGTCGCTCCAATTTGCTAACAGACCAATTGAGGCCGATTTGAAAGTTTGTCGTTAATTCTAGGAACAGATACGATCAGTCCAAGTACACCCACTCTGAAATTTTATACGTATCGAACCTTTCTCCTACAGCAGCTCCTACATATTAGTAATGGAAAGTGAAAAGAATGATGGTAGGCATTTTCTTTTACGTAAAATGAAATATTCTACGTATTATTCACGTATGCATACAGATACTCCAACGATGTGGAATAATTAGATTTATTTCAAGAAAATGTTTTTACGAAGCCCGCGTCTTAAAACATTTTCTTGAAAGGAAAGGCACTTTATTAATTATTAGCAGTAAAATACTTTCACGAAAAAGGGACGTTTTTAACTCCTTGCCAAGTCAATGACCTGCTGGTAGTCAGTAGGTTGTATGTGATATAAGACTGGTAAAAAAGTGGATAAGCTGTTCTTAGTGGCTCTCATTTAGTAGTAGGTACCGAGTCAGTTACTGTTACGATCAATCAATGAATATTTACATAACACCACCGCAAATACCAATCCTGTTAACGGTGTAGGGAAGCTAGGTTATAAAACAATCTACACACCCAGCTGTTTACTATTCTAGTGGTAATGTCGGTGTGATTGCGCTTATCTATCTGGGCTAGAGCACCGATACTGTTTCGTAACCCGTGTACTCGGGTTATTGGTTTACCAATCGACTTTCACGGTCCTTCGCCAATAAGTCGTATTAGCGTCGAATAGTAGTTGCAAGTTGTATAAGAGTCAGTCAGTGGGTCAATAGCTCCTCGTGGTATACCAGTTCTGTCAAGCTGGTCTAAATTGACAGACATTCAGATGTACTCTTTGAGTAATAACAATGGAAACTCACAACAAGAGCTCCGGCTTCATGGTGTATGGAACAACTTGACGTAATGCTAAATGATTATTTAGTACTTAGTTAATCGAGTACTTAGTTAATCGAGAGTCGAGATTATAGAGTATAGTGCAATACAAATATTAAAGTTGCTATTTTTCCACCATGTGTGATAAGGCGTTAGTCGTTACTATCAATATATTTATAAGTAAGATTTTATAAAATAAAGTTGTTTAATGGTAAATTATAGATTTATAATTAGTATAACCCACTGTTTTCGTGATCTGTGGTACAAAACAACCTGAAAGTAAACATGGTTGTGCCTAAAAGCTAAAAGATATCATAACATTTAATCAACTTGTCAACATCAAACTCCCTAGGGTGAAAAATAACAGTTTAAGGCAAGTAAATATCGTTAGAGATCCCCGAATGGGCAGTATTGACACGTTCCACGTTCAGTTTAATAGATTGGGATCCAGTGAGATACTGCCTGAATAGTTGGCGACATGCCAAACGAAGTACCTAATACATGTTTTAATATATTAAGAAGATAAAGATACAGCTAGGTACTCTGGTAAGAACAGGTGATCCATCTTGTGCATCTCATTCATGTTCATGGTACTTTAACTATTTTTCCTTTCAAGATATATCTCTTGAATTATGGAAATATGATTTCCTTTATAGTTCTGTGGCAAACAAATTTGCACAATTGGTCGTAAGCAAATATAAAAATATATAAGTATACAAGTAATTACATCGTTTATCTCAAAAATAAGGGGGGAACCGAAATGTTTCAAAGTTTAAAACGAACATACAAACAACCTTTACCGGTCATTTTACAATATTTATACCTCTAGCTACTGCTTTTATATTTACATATACATTTACATTGTAAAATTACCGTCATATACCGCTCTTGGCCTAGAAAGTATTCATTAATTCTTCATTAAACACCGATAAAAGTAACATTAAGCTAAGTCAAGCTCAAGTCCAGTTTCGCAATAAACGGCGGTATTCATTATAAACGTGTTACTTATCCGTGCAGAAAATTGAATTTTCTCGGCCTGTACAGTAATCCCAACTAATTCCATTTATAACATGTCCAGTGACGTGATAATCTGCGGTTGGAAATCGTGCTAAGCTATCAATAATAAAATAACGATTAATCTCTGTCAGTGGCAATTTCCACATTACGACATCTTTTGTTCAGTCAAGGATAGTGGACAAAAGCAGGGTTAACATTCGAAACGCATGCAGTTTGGAGGTTAGTCGTGTAAACGTGATATAGATGCCCTCGCTTCGTGTTTTAAATGTTCGATTAATTGGATTCAGCATCATCCGCTGTGCATCGCAAATTTAAATTGCATAAGGTGCTATTCATTAGCAGTTTTGCTGATAAAGTGATAAATCACGTCTATTAAAATTGACATGCACTTTGAATTAGTTCAATGCATATTCAAGGTAACCGTCCGATTGATCGACACTGTCTCAGTACATGTAATCTTACTAAGTCATTAGCAATAAAGGTGACAGCTGGGTGTCAACTATTGAGCGTGTCGAGTACTAAGACGTTTACCTCATAACATTCTCTTCTCAAATGTACAGTCACCGGCAATAGTATCTTCCTACGCGAAGGCCGCAAAAATATGTGACACGCTCTTATGTGTAGGGTCATAAGAGCGTGCCACATATTTTTGCGGCCTTCGCGTAGAAAGATAATATTGCCGGTGACTGTACCAAAAGTGGCATTTTAAATTCGCACGCGGCCACTGCGCGAGTGCTTTGCTTTGCAAATTTCGTGAAAAGCCACTGCTTTTCACGAAATTTGCAAAGCAAAGCACTTATAGTCTGCCAAAACTCATTAACACCCGAACTCACAATCAAACTCTTCGTATGAAAATGAGGTTTGAAATAGATAAGTATTTTATATACCACGCTATTCAAAAAATGTACATTCAAAGGAACATGGCATTAACAATGTATAAACTTCATACATTTTTAGCGTCTTTTCTTCAGAGCACAAAAACACAAAGCTATTCACGGGCTCACAAAGGCCTCGGCGAGTTTTTAATGCCTGCCTCAAAGGCCGAAAAACTAGATCGTGATAAGAATAAGATGAGTTATCTAAAGAACACTGCATTATTGCCTTTTTTTGCTGCGTGTATATGTACCTAATAAGAAAATTATTGCCCTTAATCAAAGTAGAAGCCCAAACCCTGTATCACAGATTATATAATAGTTATCCTGTCTGCTCTTCTTTGTAATGGGTTATTAATAAGGTACATAGGAATAAATATAGCGGAATCGCATGCGTCTAAGACTTGTAAAAAAAATATGGCTTAAAATTAAGTATTTTTTTATTGTCCTCAACAATGTGTTAGTAAAACAGACAAAATTTGTGTTAAACACTTTTATGTACTCATTAACTGAAGTCCTCATCGTTCCAGATAAAACACCAGTCTTCGTTTATGCTGTTAAAGAGCACTCAGTCTGAGTAACGCGGATTGCAGCTGCATTTATTATGACGTTATCCGTCATTAAAAGTAACCTTTGAGTCCTTAAAGAAATCTCTTTGTGGAAGATAAGACGTTAGAGGGAAAAGTTGAATAAGGTCTGAAAAGGTCTTGGAAGAAACTGTTGTACGAGTAATAACAAGGTTTGCGTGGATCACAGAAAAATGTATAGGCCAGGAATTTATATTGCCAAACGCAGAATTCAAGCTATTCTAGAGGTAGCAACAAAGTATCCAAACGCCGGCACGTACGCGATAAAGTAGCTACCTATTCTGAAAGTTTGTCATACCTATTCTTACGCATGGAAAATGATAAGGCAGTAAAAATTATAAGGATGAATAAATAAATTAAAATAATAAAACAACACTGGATTCATTGAAAACAAAAGCACCCTGGTATAACGTAGAGTCTATTGCAGTAAAGACCTAAGTTCATGACTTAGAAACAACTATAGTTCAGAATGAGACTTGATGATCACCTATCTCATCCTAGCTATTCTAAATACCTAATTTGTTCGTCCCTACATAAAGCAAAACTTAGAACTGTAAATAAGGCCTAAAAGCGATAAAATAAAATACGTACAATACCTTATTATATTATCTCTAAAATTTGAGTTTTAGCGGGCAGTCTGTTATGCTTTTAAACTTGTATGACTCTATGTAGACCCTGTACATTCACTTGCGATACACGTAGTTATTACAATCACTCAAGGACTCAAGTCTTCCAATTAATCAGATATAGTTGACGCTCCTCGATCGATGTTCCCATTAAAATAGCCAATATCATCGGAAAAGCAACCTTGTTGCGCGGTTTTTAGACCATTTGCAGTCAATTTCTTCGAATGCTTCATTTTATCACTCTTTTATAGCCTTTAAAAGAGCAATTTATTGCCGGGTTCGATTTTCCGCTCTGCTGCGCCCTTAAAATTAAGTGAAATTTACTGAAAATGCTTTTTCAATTACTACAATAGCGTCAAAAATTGGCTTAATGAAGAGTTAAAGGAAGAAAGCGCATAAATCAAATGTAACATTCAGTACACAAAGGTATTACATATGGATAAAAACATTTTCTTTTACTAAAAATTAGCTACATGCATGAATTTCTTGGAAGAAGTCATTCGATGCTATTTCCCATGAAATTGAAATGTCTCTGATAAACCTACTATCTATTGTAGCCCTGAAACGTCAAAAACGTAAAAATACGTCAGACGCGCATCGCGCGCAAAACGCCGCATACAAAAAGTTCGAAGTGCGTGACTTCACCCGTCCAACCCGGCCGCCAAGTTGCGGAAAATTGTTTGGATGCAATACGTTTTTTGGAAGAGTTGTGGCACTTTAGGTATGAAAAATGCTTTAAAGTATATAGTTGTCATACTTTTGTGTTTGTTGTTATAATAAATACAAGTAATCGAATTAAAGTTCTGAAAATAGATTTGGGGCATTAAAAACATTGCTCAAATTTTACGTTTTAAAACTGCAAAATGAATAGAAAACTGTTCCAGTTGCGCCGATCATGTTTGATGGCTCGGTGATCCCGGTCTCTAACCAGGTGAAAGATCTCGGCCTTGTCATTGATAGGAACCTTTCCTGGGATGGACAACTGTCGGAAATTACTCGTAAGGCTACTGGGACACTACGGACTCTGTATAGGTTTAAGAACTTCCTGCCTGTGAGTACCAAGAAGCTGCTTGTGCAGGCCTTAATATTTCCTATTATAGACTATGCTGATGTGTGCACTACCAACATTTCCCAGGCTTCCCTAAACAGGCTAGAACGTATATTAAATAATGGCATACGCTTTATTTTCGGCTTGCGTAAATTCGATCACGTCTCATATTATCGTCACCAACTCCAATGGCTGCCCGTACGTCAACGCAGGACTCTTAGAATTCTCTGTACTCTCTTCTCTACTTTGTTTGAGTCCTCTGCTCCAGACTACCTTAAGTCCAAATTTAGTTTTGTTAACCCCCGTCCGGGGTGTGAACTTCGCTCCTCCCGGTCTCTTAAGCTAATAGTACATCCTGCCCATAGCGGTTATCCCTCTTCTTCTTTTACGGCCCAGGCTATTCGTCTCTGGAATGCACTTCCCCGACAATAAGACAAGCCCCAAGCAAGTTCGTCTTCAAACGCTTGCTTCATAAGCACCTGCTGGATCATAACCAGCGTGAATAAGTTTTTTCCCTTTGCGCATATGCATTATAATATATATATATATGTAGATTTGATAGTATGTGTATATATTGGTATTTGTGTAGTTAATGTAGTTAGTAGTATGTATCGAAGTATATTTAAATACAAATTAGTTTTAGGATAAATCAGCAAGTTTTCTCATACAGCACCCACTTTAGCAAATCTCTGTTTGGCCCTATGGTTGACTGGTAGAGAATGCCTCGAGGCATTAAGTCCGCCATTTGTACTTATTTTTATTGTGCAATAAAGTTTAAATAAATAAATAAATAAAATTATTTCGGATTTCTTTATATTAATTTAGTGTTGTTGAACGTATTTATTAAACAAATTAAATTACATAATTATTTTTCACGCATGCTCTCAATTATTGGAATTACATATTTATCAATATTATAAAGATAACTTTCCAGTCTTTCCACGACCTGTTTCAGTAACACCTGTTGGTCCTGTATGTCTGGAATTGTATCAATATTTAAGAACTTTATTTTTCAACCGACTTCAAGATTTCGAAGGAGGTTCTCAATTCGTCGGGATCTTTGTTTTTACTATTTGTTCACCGATTATTCGGAGATGGCTGGGCCGAGTTGAAAAATTCTATTTTTGTTTGAAAGAGTATATTTAACAGTTGGTCCCATTGTAACCAGGTCAGGCTCTGATTTATGGGATCCTGGAGAATCGAGATTTTTTCAGTAGCTCGGGCAATTCCTTTCGGAAAGGTGGAGTCTAAGTGAAGTCGGTACTTTTTTGTTTAAAATTATTATAATTTATAAAAATATGCACTTTTGGCGATAGTCACGAAGTCCTCATAAAATCTTCAGGTTAAAGCTCATTTGTACAAAATACATTACTGTATTTCGCTTAAGATGATTTTGAAGGCACCTAACCAAAAACGCGTCTTAAGTGGAAAAGCGTAATATGTGGGCTTCGTGTGACCTCAAGTTGCAGGGACTAACTAATATAAAATGGCATATTATGCGATAAATCGTATTAAACGAATTACTGTATAAGTTCAATTTTTAAACAATCTCAATCTGCCACGGTCAGGTAACGGTTTCGCGAAAATCGTGTAATCCCTTTGTACAGTTGTAGTCTATTTTCGTCATTCTCTACTGACGCAAATTAAACTGAACTTTGACATTTGTGCCGGCACAAAGAACAAGCGCGGGCGGGTAATCTCAAGCGAGTTATGAGATTAGGTAATATTCCTAGACGAGAAAAAAACCCACCACTCTGACATTTGCAATATAAAGTACATATTAATAGACAGCGGGAGCGAGGTAAAAGAGACTCAATAAAATATTAAAAAGATTGGAAAAATGCCTATAAATACGAGTACTATTTATGCAAAGTCAACTTTGACTTAATGATAATGACTTATTTAGCAGATGGATGAACTTGACGTTCAATTTAAGGTAAGTACTTAATTACCGATTACATTAAAACATGCATGTTCGTTCGCAAACATCCTTTATTGATTTTGACATGTTTGATTACAAAGCATTTCGTATTAAAATCGTGAGAGAAACGATTACTAAGTACCTCAACATCAGACGCCTCCGGCATATCTAATTTGCGACGGCTCCAACTTTACCCGCGACCTTCAAGTGTAAATGTTCGCGTCGTGATGAAATTCATCGCGGATTTGCTCCATTTTTAATTAAGCTCTAAAGCGACGGGTAAAAGGTATGAATATTAATTACATAATTTTACATACAATTCATATGTCTATGTAATAATCATTAGAATTTCTAATGAGGATCGTTCTAATTTACATTTTCAGAATATAAAATCATTTAAGGTAGCTGCATATCCGTAACGTGATTTTCGTGACAACCTCTCAACCTTTATATGGGCCGTATATAAGTAATATAAGTATCATATTTAAATAAAAGGGACAGGGAGGTTCCACTTAGCAAAGTTTATAGCGATTGTATAAACAGGGCCTCGATTCGACATGGCATAACTGACAGTCGCTTGCGAGACAACTATGATATCACACTTTTGTGATATCACACTTTTGGGGTGGAATCACTCAAGAGTGATATCTAATGGTGGTAAATGGTGGCCATAGCCATAGACAAACCCCCTCTAGCGAGACCAACTGACAGCTTGGCAGTTAGGTGTGGACACGTGTGGACAGATGGATAACACTATCCACTAGCGATACAAGTGTGAAATCCACGTTTCACAGTTTGGCATGTCGAATCGACCCTGGTGTACGGTTTGCTCTAGATACGATTTATTTACGCGATGTATTATGAATTAAGTATTACTTAAATCCAGTCGGTATTAATTAATTATTTTAATTATTTATATTTTTGATAAAACTATTAACAAAAATATTTTAATTGTTATGGATGGAAGTTTATTAATCTCCCTTTGTTCTATCACAAAAATGTTTTTTATCTGATCTGTAGCCGTTAACCGTTGTCATTAATGTTGTTTTCCCAAACATCTCCTCAGCTGAAAAAACGACCCACAATAAACATCTCTCCATTATTATTAACTAACAAAAGCGCGTCACGAATACGATTTCCAATAGTTTTCCCGCTTTCTGCTACAATCATACTACGGTCGATTAGATTACAGCGCGCATATAAGTTTCGATCGCGGTTGCTTAGGGACGGATCACATGACTCATTGCAAGTTACGCATATGCACAAATTTATAAATTTTAATTAGGAGGAGTTGGAATTAATTACAATCTGCAGGTTTTTAACTTTTTACCCTCATTGTGGCTGGTTGGGGTGCCTATAATTTTATTTGCGGTTGTGTCGGGACGGTTGATTTGATGTGACTCATTGTTACCAAAGCACAACCGCTGATTTTAGAAACTAATATACTTACCCATTAACAAATTTATCCCTCGTCTTTATTGACGAAACCCGGAAATGTTTAGCGAAGCTCGGCAACCCCATTAATCTGTCAAAACTTTATTTATCTGGTTCAAATACCTAGGCTAAAACCAATCATGACTGGCATTAGGAGCATTGTTCCCATATGTATAAAATAAGAAGACGCGGTGGCGTGAAGACCATAGTGAAGACAAAATTGTGATTCCATAATATAAGCAAGTATACAACTTGTGGACGAGCGGTGATTGGTTCACATTCAAACGTCAAAAGTGAGTGTGTGTGCACGAGACCACGACTTATTATGGAATCATACAGTTCTATCTTCGTGGGACCACGTCTTCCTATTTTATATGTCTATGATTGTTCCTCAGTGGAAACTCAACCTTACTGACACCACAGCAAGTGCACGTGCCGATACTAACTCGTCATAGCAGTGTTGTTCCCCCAGTACGCCTTGTCTTGCGCCACGTCCAACGGGGGCTCGTCAGGGCTCCGCGCGGGCTCCAGCAGCCCCGACACGGGCCGCGCGAGCAGCAGGGCCGCCGGCGACACTCGAGAGCGCCGCAGCTTGACTGACCGACCGACCAACGACGCAAAAGTCGAACTTTTCAATTTTTTTAAAGAAGTCACTTATCTCAACGCGGTGATGAGAACTTTTTTAATTTGTCGTCGCTTTGATTTTCGAATTATTCAGTTCATTGACTGAACTATATACTATTTGCTTTTTTATTACCTAAAGGTCACTAATAAAACACTCGCGCGTGAACGTTTCGCATCTCACTTCATTCCTTTGTTTGTCTAATTGTTAACCATTCTATTTCATAGCTACTTAGCTAATAACGACCTACCTCAATGTCAACAAACACCAAATGTATTTTTAAACGAACTTTATCGAGCGTTTATTTTGATTACTAAACTATTTAATTTAATGACTGTTTAATCTAGCATTCACTAAGTTTAAATTAACGTGCACGTTTATATACGTAACTTTGCCTAAAACGTTAGCCCCAAAAACGTTGACCTATAACATACGGGCCGTCGGCTATAACACAATCAAACACATCTGATCGCACTGCGCCACCATTGCAACTTCAAAATAATCACATAAAATTCACTAAATCTTCTTTTAAATCTACACAACAACTATTTTTAAGTAATATTTTTCTAGTTTTAATTGACGTAATTAAGAGTTATTTCAATTTGAAGCACCGAGTTATTTTTGTAAATAGAACGCGTGCTAAGCTCATGGCGCCCGTCGCCATATTGGATTTGGAGGGTTGTTCTAGCCGACGCATGCGCGCTGGAAATGTGAGTTGAAAGAACAAGGGTCGCGTCATCCAAATTTCCACGTACTAAAACATAAAGCACCGCAACCATTGCTTGGATAGTTTGTGAGTACATGAAGCCATTTGTCTCCGTCAGAGCAGTGAATATGGAAGTGACAGTGTTGACGTCATCGGTATGACGCAGTAGTACAGGGTGAGGTCTGAAGGGTACGAACCCTAACATTTTCAGCGGAGATTTGTTTACTTAGCAACTCGAACCGACATCAATCAGCCTTTTAGCTCAGATGAATAGTGGTGAACGATAGTAAAAGTTATAATTTAGCATATTAAAAACTAATTTACACGGCTATATTTGTAATCCATTAATGTAGTTAGCTGTCCAATCTAAACACTTTATAATAGCTCTACACTAATTTGATATTAAACGTCCGCGTCCGGCAAATTATATAAATAGGTATACAGGTACATTAACTAACTATATCATACTTAGTACACATTAATACATATTATAGCCTCTCTATTTACTCTTTTCTTCTCTCTGACCTCTCGTTTCCTCGTGCACTGAGCTAATAAAAACTGAAAAATAAACCGCAATTTCAAAGCAGCTTTTAACGCAATAACTTTGTAAGAAAATGTAATTGTATCAAACTTGACATTACAAGTTAGGTCATGCTCGTTAGGATAACAATAAGTCCGTAAGGTACTTTTTATCAGATGTTTGGCAACACGTAATCGAGCAAACAGATCGCGATAGTCGGACAATGGCGTGGTCTCGAGAATGCGAACAGCCTTGGCTACGATTTATGAACGCTCACTCGGCTAACGAACGATGTGAACACTTATAATACTTTTCCGCTGCACTTATGTTTTACATTACAAAAACCGGCCAAGTGCGTGTTGAACCACGCATAATGGAGGGTTCTGAACCTTCAATGGAATAAGAACCAAACTAATGCGAAAAGGTCGTATCTGATGCTAAGGAAGAAGTTTTTTGGAGATAACTCAAAAATGGCTTGACTGATAATATTCAAAACAATTTTCGTAGAAAGTATGTGATAAGGCGCATCTTTTAAATTTTTTTCATATTTTTTGGACTTAGGGTTCAAAAGTTACATGGGGGGAGACACAATTTTTCCGATTTTAGAAGCGATTATTTCTGAAAGTATTCACTTAATCATAAAATGTTTTAAGAAACCTCGTTCTTATTTTTAAAGACCTATCGATTGATGTGCAACATGTTAATATTTGGTCAAATTTTTTTTTCAATTTAGTGAAATGTATGGAGCGCCCCTCCCAAAAAAAATGTTTTCTGCAATTTAACTACATAACTTAATAGCGGCATACAAAATACACCTTATGTCAAAATTTTATTAAGATACGTCTTATAGTTTCCGAGTAAAATGGCTGCGACATACGGACGGACGGACAGACGGACATGACGAAACTATAAGGGTTCCATTTTTGCCATTTTGGCTAGGGAACCCTAAAAAGTAGTAAAACGAAGGCAGGGAAAAAGTGCAACGCTAGCGATATCCGTCTATCAAAATGCATGACAGGTGAAGAGATGAATATTCGAAGCAATGGTTTACAATAGAATAGAACATTAGATGCAGAGGGCTCACTCAATAAATATCTGCTTTTCAACCGACTTCAAGATTTCGAAGGAGGAGGTTCTCAATTCGTCGGGATCTTTGTTTTTGCTATTTTTTTATTTTTTTTTATGTATGTTCACCGATTATTCGAAGACGGCTGGACCGATATGGAAAATTCTTTTTTTGTTTGAAAGAGTATACTTCACAGTTGGTCCCATTGTAACCAGGTCAGGATCTGATGATGGGATCCTGGAGAACTCTTCAACTATTATAGGCACACCTGTAGTGATTTGAGTATTTTTTACAGCAGCTCGAGCATTTGGTGTTGGAAAGGTGGATGCTTAGTGAAGTCGGTTCTTTTTTGTTTAAAATTATTGAGAGTTGTTTAGTATGCTTTCAATTGATTTCAATTAGTCCTGTTTTCAATACAAGTAAGAAAACAACGTTTAAGTAACGCGATCAAAATATATTATTTGATTAATGTCGTGTTTCACTAAATAAATTAATTCCAAGGCGTTGGATATCAGCTTACTTTGCTAATGCAGTAGTTTTGTTTGAATATAGGAAATGTATAGGTACTAGTGCTCGATATGCTAATGCCCAATAGAATAGATGACACCTTTATTGCTAATGACGTGCTGGGATATTGACGAGTACTGGGACGTGTACCTTACTTTTTAATTTTATACAATATAGGTACGTCAGCTACAGAGAAAAAGACCCCCCCTGCATACAAAGTTTGTATGCAGGGGGGGGTCTTTTTCTCTGCAGCTGACCGTACCTGCTCATAACTTACACTAAATTAATAATATTGCTCTGTACTGCGTAATGGTATTATAGTAAATTTGACAAAATCGTTGACAATAATGGCCTCATAATTGTTGAGTCAATGACATAATCAGGTCAAACGTGACCTGACAAAACATAAATACCAGTTTACGAACATAAATAAACAACAACATTAGAACGTGCACACACATTAGCAACAAAACGCTATCGAATAGTTACATCCGGTTCCTTTAAAATTTTGATACTTGGAAAAAGAGAGAGTGCTGTTACTGAAGGCTGTCATTTCATTAGATACAACGTTAAACTTGAACATACACAAGTTATTGATAAATGGCTTGAAAAGTTGCGCACTACTCAAACTGCCTTGACGTCCACGGCCGCTCAAAATAACACGAAACTCAGTTCAGAAGAACTTTAATATACCTACACCTGCATCCGATCGGCGCCTACAGTCACGTCTGAAAATATGGATACATCTAATGTAAAAAAAACAAATGTAGCCGCGACTCTTTTACCAAGGCGTAAAGTCATGGATACATTTTTTTGTATTAAATGTAGTTATCCATATTTTCAGACACCGTACACCGTTGTGACGTATCGATCCAGCGTGTCTTTTGTTTGCCTCTTAAACACGGTTATTTAAAAAGTTTTCTTTGCTACCTTACAAATTGCGTTCATAATGTTGGGTCGAGTTTTGAATGCGAGTTTCGTGAATGGCATCCCATCCCACGTCAGTGTACCTTGTTCTTTATAAAAGTTTACCGAATAAGTGCGCGGTGTATTTTATGAAAACATTATGCTACTGAATGGGTAGGTTATTTGGGTGGGTGTCTTTGTTAGGTTACTCTTTTTAGGATGATGTTTAGAAAAAAATGTTATACAAGCAGGCTGATATAGTAAGTACTATCTTTAAAGCCAAAATAACTAAGTATTTATTACGACAGTTAATACCTACTGTTAAATATCCGATTAGTTCGCACACAATAAATTCGAATTTCTCACTCTCTTAACCACAACATCCACAAGGACATTCACGTACATTCTCATAGATTACCAATATGAACAATGAAGCATTAAGATTTGCAAAATATGAACGCATTCAGTGACGGTGCTCGCTCCACATACACTCTCGACCAAAGTACCACGAGATTGCCTCATAACGATGATAGATGTCAGTTGCAAGCAGAACTTACGCATAGCAGTAATGACGGAGAATTTATCAAAAAATGGTGAGTGATTAGAGAAAACAGTAAATAGCGTTTAAAAATCAGTCTTATGCGAGTACCTCGGGTCCGTTATTCCGTATACATACGAGTACATACAGTAAGAATATGTACCTACTAAAACTAGATTACTAAGATACGACACGAATAGGTTAAATACCAGCGGTCCCTGTAAAGACCAGTTAACAAATTTTTCCAGTTAAATTAGCTTTCCATCTCAAGATGTTTTTTATTTAGCGTGTATGAGTATTGGGTCTGTATATAACGATTAGTCGATTACTGTAACTTATAGTGTTCCCCACAGGTATATTCGTGCCCGGTCTCACCAATCTCACCATGGTAAATAAAAAATCATAGTACATGACTGATGCCATTCTTTTCCCTGGCAAAGTTGCGGAAGACAGATAAGACCTGCTTACAGAAAATCCATCACAATATAACAAGCGAATCGAAATTGTTTTATTCTCGTAATTGTGATGAAATTACGGGTGTCGTGCGAAATTCAGAGTTGAAGAATGTTTTTTTGTTGTGACCACTTTTATGTTGATGGTTTGTTATATAGTATATAGTCTCTAGTCTAGTTGAAGTGTGGATTTATTTATTTCGTTTTGCAAAGGCCGGCCGGCCGGAAAAACAAATGTATTTCTGAGAGTATTTTTATTTTGCTTTATTCAAATAAAACGAGGTATTTTCTAACATATGCTTTTATTTCCACCTCAGCAGTTGGTATTTTATGTTGATGGACTTGGATGTTTAAGATGGATTCAGCGAAAAGTTTTATATTTCCGTAGACATTTAGATACAATACTTATTTTATTCGTATTTACAAATGGATAAAATCCTTAAGTCCAGTGACAATTTAATACTTGTCTTGTTATAATCTACGTAGTAGTTCTATCTAAAAGACTATACGAAATCTATGTATGTAGTACCTATAATTATGACAAAATCGGCCTGTCTGAATTATAGATCAGTCGCAGGCTTAGTCCTAGTTCGGGAGGCAGAGAGGCTCAATCCCAGCACTTATACTTTTACAAACCTATAACCTTATATCTTATGTTAAAATATGTTTGTGTTAGGTTTATCTGCCTATAAAGATTTATTATTATTTATTATAGACTTTAGTTTAGTTTAGTTTAGTTTTATTATCTCATTATACAAATTTCATATAATACATTAAAGTTTATACTAGTGTTCGTATACCGATCGTCTAAATGTAAATAATATTCATATTAAAAATAATAATTACAATGACAGACACAAATTACAAATATAGGGTTTGTAACATTACCAACATTTTTTGTAAAGAAAGAAGGAAATCGATAAAAACAAATTATATACCTACCTGAATGTAGGTTCTAATAAATGTCCAATAAAATTAATAATAATGTCAGAAGTAATACATTTTTCTTTTCTTTTTAAATACAGTACAATGTAGTACGTCATCATTATGAAGTCACTAATACAATGTCAATAATTTTTAAGAAAAAAAAACCGACTTCAATGGGGGTAGCCGGTGAAGGATTATTGTAGATAGATGGTGCACTTAGATTCCATACAATGAAATAACTTGCTTAAAAAACGCAGCGGAGAGGACCAATCGCCAAACGTGAACTATGCGTCGTTGAAGAGTTCCGTTCTGATTATCATCAACAGTTCCACTTCATCAAATGTCACTCTTTTGAATGAAAATGCTTGATTTGTTGATAAAAATACAAAAGTCACTTTATGTATGCCTTTAAGATTTGAGGAATTCCCTCGATTCCTCGTGGAACTCATCATCAGAACTTGAGCTTGACGTAAATTGGTCCTGACAATCTAACTTGCTTAACAAACATAGCGAAGAGGAAGAATCGCCAAACATGAACTATGCGTCGTTGAAGAGTTCCGTTCTGTTCATCATCAGCAGTTCCACTTCATCAAATGTCACTCTTTTGAATGAAAATGCTTGATTTGTTGATAAAAATACAAAAGTCACTATGTGTAAGCCCTTAAGATTTGAGGAGTTCCCTCGATTCTTCATGGATCCCATCATCAGAACTTGAGCTGGACGAACATTTGTTCTGACAATTAAACTTGCTAAACAAACACAGCGAAGAGGACGAATCGCCAAACGTGAACTATGCGTCGTTGAAGAGTTCCGTTCTGATCATCATCAGCAGTTCTACTTCATCCAATGTCACTGTTTTGAATGAAAATGATGGTTTTGTTGATAAAAATATAAAAATCACTATATGTATGCCTTTAAGATTTGAGGAGTTCCCTCGATTCCTCATGGATCCCATCATCAGAACTGCGTTTTGACAAAAACGGGACCAATCTGTATATATATACTTACAATCAAAAAAGAATTTTCAAAATCGGTTCAGACATGACGGAGTTATGGAGTAACAAACATAAAAAAAAAAAAAAAAAAAAACATACACGCCGAATTGAGAACCTCCTCTTTTCAAATCTTGAAGTCGGTTAAAAATAGTAATTAATTAGTGCAAACAAATATAATTAATAAATAATTATTTAATAACTTGATAATATTCGGTTACTGAGTAAAATTCCTTTTTAACCGACTTCAAGATTTGAAAAGAGGAGGTTCTCAATTCGGCGTGTATGTTTTTTTATTTTTTTTATTTTTTATGTTTGTTACTCCATAACTCCGTCATGTCTGAACCGATTTTGAAAATTCTTTTTTTGATTGTAAGTATATATATACAGATTGGTCCCGTTTTTGTCAATACGCAGTTCTGATGATGGGATCCATGAGGAATCGAGGGAACTCCTCAAATCTTAAAGGCATACATATAGTGATTTTTATATTTTTATCAACAAAACCATCATTTTCATTCAAAACAGTGACATTGGATGAAGTAGAACTGCTGATGATGATCAGAACGGAACTCTTCAACGACGCATAGTTCACGTTTGGCGATTCGTCCTCTTCGCTGT